>OX359249.1:36551440-37120636 GCA_947179485.1 Allacma fusca
TAGTTGTAAATACGATTCCAGGGACAAATTCGAGCGATGTGTTTCAGAGCACCATTCAAAATCTACAGACCTGAAAATGGTGTTCTTAGTTTGCAGTTGGAAGGTGAATGATTTTAGTTTAATTTCATAACAAACAAATTGATCAGATGTAGCCAACACTATTTTAGTCGAATTTACTTTCATAGCCAGTTTTTCTTTTGGTACACGCGGGTAAGAATTTTAAAAACCAATTTCAATTCAATTTAATCCCAATTACAAGTCAATTTCAACTTGCTCAAGTTTTGAACGTTGTAATTGACAATTCAACTATTGTCGCTGCTACTTGATTTATACAAATTGATTATTTTTCAAGTATTTGATTGAAAAATAATCAACTACAAATTACCACTATTTCAATTACAAATTGAATTTCAACTAGCTCAATAAATTGAGATGTGAGGAGCTTTATGAGTGTAGCTCAGAAAGGGCACTGTGGCCAGTGGCCAAGAGTAAAATAGAGTACTTCCGGTCAGGTCGGTTGACAAAACAAGAGTGTTCAGCTTTATTTTGGAGTAGTTAGCTCCTCAATCATTAAGCCTTTGCTCGAATAGATTTATATTATGAAGTCCTGAATGCATCCATTAAATCTATTATTCCTGAAATTGAATAACGCTTTTTATTAAATAAATTGTTTCCCTTAAAAAGTTAATCTTCGTTGTCAGTAGTGACACAACACCATCACTTCATAGGGGCGGGGGTTCTGTTTATAGAAGCGGAGACGCTGCTGTTTCCTAAGACGCTTTCTTGGCTTCGTCTTTTGCTGTAGTAAATTGGAATGGTCTAAGAAGACCGAAAGTAGAGATTTTACATGTGGTTTCTTTTTGTCTTGTTCAAACCATTGGAAGACCTGCGTAGTGTGTTCTTTGACCCAATTAAAAGTTTTGGATCTTGGGGATTGTGTTGGTATGAATGATATTGGTACTGTTGCTGTTGTGGTTATTTGTTATGAAATAATTTTCGGGTGAGGCATCCATATTCCTCCGAACATTACTCCTTCATCGGTCGTCTTAATGGATTGTGAGGATACAGGGTGGTCAATTGTCTTTGGTGAGGTCATAGTTTTAGTAGAGATTAGATCTGTAGGAAAGGGGATACAATTAAATCATTCAAAATTAAAGGAAGGAGTTGCCGTTAGTGATGTTGGTGGTGATGATTTCGGTGTAGTTTGTCCGGATGATAGATGAATGTGTTCGAAGTCATCGTCGATTTCTATAGTTTTGGATGGTGAATATTCTGGAGTCGTTGGAAGAGTCAGAGGAAGTTTGCCATAGTCAAGTGCGTTGTTCATGTCGTCTATAAAGCCGATAATATGTCTATCTATAATGTAGAAATTGTTGATGTAGGAGGTGATCGGTCAGTGTAGATAAATCTAGGAGTTGGTGGATAAGGTGATTTGAATATCGGGTCATGGTATTTTGAAGTTTTTGTAGGCGTAACATAGGTCGATTGTGGCAAAGAGTCCGGGTGTACATTCAATGATTTGAATGTCGTCAAACGGCGGTTCTACATCAAGAATGTCCATCTAAAAGTAATTGATGAAAGTAATTAGATTGTTAACCTAATGGTTGGGCGGACTGCATTTTTGATTAATAGATCTCGGGTGGGTAGTAATGTGTTGAGAACTGGCAGTAACAATTTTATAGTTTTTGTTTTCTCTTTTGTCAATTAGTTTTGTTGTTCAATAATTTCAAAGGGGCCTTTCCAACTGGGCATAAATTTTTGTACAAAGCCTGTTTTTCTAGTGAAATCGTCTATTAATACTAAATCTCCAATTTGATGAGGAATTACAGGGTGTTGTAAATCAAATTTTGGTTTTTCTCACTTTCGAAACTTTCGGTAACTTGCTTAGCGATATCTCTTGAAAATGTCACCATTTGTATTTTACGTTCTGGATTAAATTTTTCTTTAAGTTGTAATTAAGGGAACTTTTTGTCACATAGTAATATTGGTTCGTGACCATAAACCAAATAAAACGGTGAGAATTCGGTCACAGAATGAACTGTAATATTGTGAGCGTAAACTGCCCAGGGAAGTAGACGTTCCCATTCGTTGTGATTTCGGTTTATAAATTTTGCCATTATTCTTTTCATCGTATCATTATTTTTCTCAGTTAATCTATTTGTTTTATGGTTGTTTGGAGAGTGACACAACACTATGTATAGCATTGCAGCGTGTACTGCGCTACGATGTATGCGCCAAGGTGGAGAGCTCTCACACTAACAAGAGAATGTGAGCTTCTCCAAGAGTCGAAGACTTGCGTAAAGGTAAACTTTTCTGCGCCACGGTGGTGATCTCCCACAATAATATCAACATAGGGAGCTCACCAAAAGCCGGTGAGTAAACATTTGTTCATGCGGCCATGACGTCAGAATTTAAGCTCAGACTCTTTGCTTGACAGAGCGGCAGCCGTGTACGAATTTCAATGGTAGCTCCCTATACTGGTGAGAATATGGAGCTTCCTATATCCCACCCATAATCCAATTCAGCCTTTTTTCTTGTGATTAGTTCTAATCTACAAAAATTTCGTTAGAACGGAAAATTAAATCATAATCCGATCGCACATAGTTTTTTGTGAACATAAGCATGAAAGTTTTTATTTTCATTGGTTTTATTAATTCAATTTGATAAAGGCATGACAGAGGCTTATAAGTAAGAATCCTACTTTAAGCCCGCCTGTTAAGGAGTACTTGCTGCAACTCGTGGAACAGGATTACTGCTGTACCAGTAACATACTGACAAATGACGTGATAAAAAAACTACGAACACAAAAAGATCTGAGTGACCCAAAGCCATCCTTTTACTTCATAAGTACAACATGTACAACATTATTTCAATCATTCAACATTAATGAATGTTTAAAATTTGCACGGATTTTTGAAATATTTTACTAATCCAGTTTTTAAATGATTTAGGACAATTCGAATATTCCCAGAAAACCAGCAATAGTTTTTTCGTCTTTTTCGTGGATGGGCATTTATGTCATAAAAAACGCCCGTGTTTACTTTACATGATCAATAATGACCACAGTACAAATTTATTCGAGACTGGCAACTATGAAATGAAAATATTGTGATTCACATTAAAATGTTTGTAATGGAACCAAATTCAGATTTTGTTACCTGAGAGTTAAGCACGAAAATGGTTCTGCAGTCCACCAACGCGCACACCTTTATGCCATAACGCCCAGGTTTACTCTTCATTTAGACAGACAGATAGATTTATTAAGGGTCGACATGGCCTTGGCCCTTACAACCCGACTCTGAAGGGGTAACGTCCGCGATATTTAATTAACATTTCGTCTACAACGAGATCTGTTCCTGGTTCATAAATGCTGTAAAAGTTTTCCTGTAACTTCTTATTGCAGCAAGTTTGTCTGTCTCCCGTCTGTGCGTTCTGGTTGTAAGGTCATCAAATGTTAGGAACTTCATAAGATAATGAAATCGTTCCCTAGACCGAGTCGCAATAACGGATGGGAAATTATATCGGTCATCGGAAAGTCAGTCGATGGATCATTTTCTTTAATCTTTGGCAACCTGCCACTATCAGTAGACCACAGAAGGCAACAATTTCAAAGTTGTCTGTCTCTATCCAGTCTGGCCGAATTTTGGCTAGCTTCTTTAAATTCCACTCCTGTAGCCAAGTGGTGGCATTCTGGTTGACCACTACCAGACCTATCATTTCGGAGTTAATCATCAGCTTTAAAAAATTCAACTTTGTTGTAGCTGCTGCAACCTCAGGATTAATCGTACGCAATCCAATCTTTCCATCTCTAACTGTTACAATATTTCGACGCAATCTCGTTGCAGCGGGTGGTGATAAATTGGACCACTGGGTCCCGTCTTTTCCTAGAATGGTTTCGGCCTGTTCTGGATAAGGAATAATGTCTTCCTCTTCCATGTCTTCATCTCCAACTAGTTTTATTACATGAATTATTATCATAAAATATTTGTAATGTCATGTCATATGATGACCTTGCAATCGGTGCATGATTGAAATTTTAGGATTTTGTAAAAGTTCTTATAAGTAATTCTTATATAGAAGGCACTGGTCGGCACGGTTATGAATAATGTTCAGGTAAACGGGTACTGACGTGGGAAATGTTTTACAACTTGTAGATACTTATGGGGCATACTGAAATACATGATAATAAGTAGTCAATCAATTTGATTTATAGGTCTGTACCTAGTCCATTCTACGTTTGATTTTTAATACACTTCTAGCGGTTATTTTTTGACGGAACTCAAAGTTTGTAAGTTAATTTGGTTTTTATTTGAACACACTTGAGTTTTTTGAATGAAATCATTTGATATAAAACACCACTCTAGCTAGGTAAAATTAATACTAAAACTAATTTCATCATCGCATATCCCGCATTATTGAATTTAAACCAAATTGGATGAAGTACCCGGGCACGAGAACAGGTACGTAACTGAAATACCGATAAATATGGGTACACTTTTCGAGGTCTTTTTGCGTTCAGATACATGGTTCAAGTTTACTGCCTGTAAAGGTAATAACACGCACCTCACATAAAACGAAATCCTCTTCAATGTCACTGATTCCAGATTCTGCATCTTCAGTTTCGCTTAAGTCTCCTTCACTTTCGCTTGAGTCTTGAAACCACGAAGGTTCAGCGGTCTGATTTAATGCAGCTGCCATACTAACTACTGCAGAAACTTGCGACATTAGACTTAAAGTACAGATACGAAGAAATAATTTTATCTTTTATGCTTCCGGAAATTAATTTGAAACACGTATGGACTACAATCAGTATTACAATGAAAATGAAATTCCATGAACCATGTAGGGTGAAACGGTGGAACGCGCTGCCGCAATAAGATTGATGATATGCATTCTTTTACTACGTGGCGTTGTTGTAACAATGACGTATGTATAATTTCTGGCACTATTACATTAAATAGCTTAATACGATTAATGCAGTCTAATTTGCAGATTATTGTGTACAATACATGCGATTAAATGCGGCTTTACAATGTAAACAAATAAGAACTTTTACATTATGTGACGAATGTTGTTTTCACATACATTTTCATTATAAAGCACCTCAGAGTATTTTTTGGCACCGCTTTACATATTATCACACCTTTTATTTACTTACTACATATTTTGATTCGGGCTTTTGCCACGATGTTAATATGGATATTCGCCGAGTTGCTACAACTATTGTAGTAATGATTTAGTCATATACATACTAGTATGTTCTATGCGATTTAAAAGTAGCACATAGGTCTCAAAGAACTTAGAGAATTTTAGAGATTATCGGCGAATGAATCAAGTTTTTAAAACCCCGGACATTAGATCACGTTGTTGAGGTTCTTAACGTGAAAAAAACATTTATCTCATTGCATTATGAAATGAAACTTGTAGCCAATTATTTAATTCCACACTTCTAGAGTTCTTCTAAAAATCTAGAGACAACGGTGAAGGTAGTGCAGTCAAGTCGTTATATTTTTTTTACTGAAATTTTGAAATTTTACGCAAGTATTCTAATTTGGTCTGCAATACTTTTTGATGCTCGCTTGTAGAAAATTTAATTGTCTTTCAGCAAAGCTATTCTACAATTTCGCTGTAGAGAATTGTGAGCCTGACATGTGAGGACTGACTCTAAGTTTGGTGAAATGTACCTTCAGGAGTTAGGATTGGGGGAAGACTTTTCTTGTATGGTCTCAGATAAATATTTTGAAATATTTTGATTGCAGCTAAATTTATAGAATAAGAGTTGATTCTATAAATTATATATATCTTCCTTGGTTAAATATTCGGTTCTCGGCACATATGAATCTGAGATTCCCTAACCAGGAAATCTTAAGGGATTTCTTGTCGGATTTTTACTGAGGCCTCTTCATAACCAAAAATGTGCCTCACATTTTTAATCCACCATAATTTCAAGTCAAGTTCAATTATGTGTTGCTTGGATTGCAATCGGAGAATGACTTCATGCATTTGCAGTGTCAGTACACACAAACTGACATACACGCAAACGGACATACAAACAAACTGACAAATGGACATACAAGCAAATGGAAATACAGAAAAATGTGCATACACACAAACATACTGATATATAGACAAACGGGCAAACACACAAACAAACTGACATACAGGCAAGCGGGCAACCGAACATACATGCAAACTGACTTCCACCAAACTGACATAAAAGCAAATGGACATACAAACTAACGGCCAAACACACATACAGACAAACTGATTGACGGGCATAAGGACACGATACACTGATATCGAAAGTTAATAGACACATTACTGTGATGGCATTCTTTGAAATATGCTTATTGCCCCCAGTGAAATAATAATATGGGACAGTTTGTCCATACGTTGGGAGCCCAAGGAACCTGAAAACAGGAACTATAGGGTTAATTCACATATATTGTTCGTAATAATTTTGAAATGATAAATGGTCCAGAGAATTTTTGCATGATGAACTACTTATATTATAATTATATATTAGCAGTAGTCCTAACAATAAGTAAAGTATAATAATTATTATTCTTTACAGTATATACCAATTTGAAATTACATGTCGACAATTACAGGTAGCTAATGAATTCTCATTTAAGATTATTATAAATATGAGTACAACCAGAGATGTGTAAAATACCTCATTTTTGTTTCAAAAATACCAAATACTTTTAATTTTTTTCGTAAAACAAAATACTAAGTACTAAATAAGATACCAGCAACTAGTTTTTCTAAAATACTTAAGTAAAATACATATCAAAGACTGCTCCAAAGATACTTAAGTAGAAAATACTATCTTAAATACTTTAACATCGAAAAATACATCTAATTATTGTTTTGGAAATCGAGTACAGAATTTCAAAAATACAAGCTTTTAGAACATTTCATCCGACAATCTAGCTCTACGCGCACTAAACATTAGTCCTGCAATGCTAAACAATCGTTCCACAGGAGCTGAAGATGGCAGTGAGGTATAAAAGTATAAAACAGAGATTTTATAGTTGGATATTTATCCAAAATTTCTAATTCTAGGAGTTTCTAAATCACAAAAACGTAGATTGGGCTAAATATGCTTTGTGGCTTTATTCACATAATTTTTAAACAAACTGACATTAAAATTTAGTTACTCTACAAACCTAATTAGGCACAAGCAAGCCCTTGATTAAAATCTACGCAAAATAATATTTGAATGTAATAACTTTTATTTAGTATAATTATTTATAAAGTAAAGCTGGGGGTAGTGAATTACTATAAATAAAATTTACTTTTTAAAAAGTCTGACTCTGGCTTAAAAATTAATTTAATGAAAGACTTAACATGCAAGATTAAACTACACTTAATTAATTTAGTTTAATTTAAATGAACAGACTAATTCAATACGATCGGAAGAGAAATATTGTTTGCTTACCAAGAGCTTTAAAAAAAATTGACGTTGATGACAAAACTCCTGTTATTATCCCACTAGTTTTACAAGCCCTCGCCGTATTGGTTCCGACTCCGAGATTCTTTTCACAAATAATGCACTGGGCGACCACACTTTCATTTGTTTGCTCAATTACCCGAAAATAATTACCGTCCAGAATTGCGGGTAAAGGTCGCACAACAAAGGTGACATTTTGAAATGTCTTATACTTTCTGAACTACCGATTTCTTATAATTTATAATTAAAGCATGCTAACAAGTAGGGCCATGCTCTCTGATGCTACTTTGCAGTGGATAGTCTGAGTGAATTTATCCCGTTTAATTTTTCCCGTACGTACGATGTGTGTAAATCGCTAAAAAACGTTGTTCGCATACTTAGTGCTAACGATATGAAATAGTTTGACAAAACGCATGATTGTGGCAATTTCAAAATATTGAGTACTTAAGTATTTGGATAAAGTATTTTATTTTAAATACTTATACATACTATTAAAGGCTACAAATAAAATACTAAATACTTGCCAGCATCGTATTTTGTAAATACTAAGATACAAAATACCTGGTCGACCCCAGTATGTTTGAAATACAAGATACAAGATACGTATTTTGTATTTAAGTATTTCAAGTACTACACATCTCTGAGTACAACCAGCACATCGTTACTGTGTTTTCAGACAAGTTATCGTTCATGGCGTTGTTTTTCGTAATCTCAATAATTTTAATAATTTTCATTAAAACATTGTGGTGTATTTTGCCAGCATTTATAATGACTAACTTTTGAAAGCTCGTTTTAAGCTTTAATTATTTAATTTCTAATTTTAATTTATTCAATTTTATTAAATTAATTTTTATGGTTTTTACTCGAGCCATGTTTTTAAGGAATTAGGGCAGATTGTGTTTTGTTTTTGTATGTGGGTGCTTCAGGGCCCACACCATCGACGAAGCATTTGAAAGTATGGAAAAATATTATGCTTCAAAATGCTGTTTGAGGTATGCTAATTTCTCATATTAGGTATTAGGAGTATTACGTCCTAGAAGTACTGCGCTCATACTTTGAAGTTCTCTTGAAACTTACACTAGACCAGTTTTAGACATATTCCGAGGAAGTACAACAATAGCTTAAGGGGACATACCTACGGTAGGGACTGCCGTGTGATGCTACAGATGGCCATACTTAGAGTATACTCCTGTTCATCAGGAGTTAGTATGCCTGTGGAAGGAACTAATGTGATATGCTTCATTTATACTTACTGAAGATATGCCTATGAGTAGGTTTAATGAATATACTTATTTTATGCTCCTTGAAATTATGGTCAAGATCCTCTCTTCTCAGCAGCATTCAAACAGGTACATATAGATATAAAATCAAAAGTAACTTTATTAGTATTTTAAAATAATTTTTAAGAATGTTCTTTATTTTAGTATTATAATATTAATGGTTAATATTGACAAAAAAATATCAATAATTAAATGCACATGGGACTAATTGTAAGAAACTGATTGCACCCCTAGTTCAAATAAGGATGGATGGTACAGGTACAAATATTGATGCAGATCTACGTGTAGATTAATGCAGAAGTCATGGAAGTGAATCAACGGCAATTTTTTTGGAACTAGAGAAATGCATTTTAAAATATCTTCATGCGCTCGTGTGTAGAAAATTTTTCAGGGTTTTCAACAAACTGGCAAATTGATAATATTGAACAGAATTCTGGGTATTGCCAGAAAAAAATATAGCAATTTTGGATGAATGTAGATAAAAAGAGAGACTCATGAAAATGAATTTCTGGGTTGACTTTTTTGCAATGGACGACTAGGAGTTTATAAAAGTAATTTTCTTAGTTTTATAAACTTTAAATAATTATAAATAATTTTTTTAAGTTTTTTTTTAGTTAATTTTTTTATAAAGTAATCTATTATTTATAAAAGTAATTATTCAGAATGAATGGCTTGTATCCGATTTTACAATGAAATATTACCCAGTCAAAATCAACCAAAAAACAACTACATCTGTAAATTTTTAGCTTGAAATAAGGATAAAAATGTTAATATTGCCTGCCATTTTTAGTTACTGAGAAAACAATTCTGAACTTTGAAAAATAAAATGTAGTAATATGATTCACCATGTAATAGGGCACAAGCACAACTTTCTGACTAATTTTTATGAACAGCAGATCGTCCATGAAAAGAAACTATTCCTTCGTTGTCGTATTCTACCCACTTTCGTTTATGAAGCAAAATTTACTCAAAGTTGCGGTCTATTTTTGCGGTCTTATCCAAAATTCTGAATCTAGGGACCAGTTTGTTAGCTTGGAACAACTTACAATCAGTTGAATCACATGAAAAACTGAGCACTGTTGTCTTTCAGAATTTCACTAGTTTACAAAAATGACTTTGACCCAATTCCTTGACTGCCGTATTGTGAATTTTTGAACTAGTGAGACGTAACAAATTTTGAAAAGTTCTAAACATTATTTGGTGAAATATGAATGTCTTTATATAGATATTTTTTACCAGTAATTATACGGTTTAAGGTAAACTGTTTTCAGATCAGCCAAAATTTTTCTTCACAGACTCTTCCTTCATACTTCTTTTTTATGCCGGGTGCTCGTATAACCGACCTCTTCTGCCCCTCCGAGATATTACGATCCTTAAACTAGTCTTGAAAAATCCTTGAGCTGCACCTGTAAAATTAGAGTTCTTAATTTTAACAAGAAATTCAGTGTTCATGATCCACTCTTCTTGGATTACTTCAAAAAAATAATCTCAAAGCAAGCAAAAATATTCTTTGCTGCAAAAATCTATAAATTGTTGCATCTAATGTAAACAAAAGCTTACAGTAAATAAATCTCTACAAAATATCAAGAATGGCGGAATATCCGGATAATTGCGAGTTGAGGTAATACAATGAAAATGAGGGTTTGTCGGGATATTTAGTACGAATCAACAAGCTTTATCATTAGAGGCTGACTCCCACATTTTGTTGATTCTACCTGCAGATCCTCAAATCCGTCCAAAATCGCCTCACCTCTTGTCGCCAATCCTGAATATTATTGCCCAAATTCTCAATCACTCATGACATATCTACGGGATCCCGCATTTTATTTATATATTATATGCTCTATTTTAAATATACTTAAGAAACTAAGAAATGAGAAGCGTGTGCATACCTGTGTCGTCCGTTGAGGATATGCTCCTTAGTGATCGCAATAATTGATCACATTAATTTCTGATTATCTGATCCCGTGACTAAAAGGCATACAGATTTTATTTAAATCCACTACCCACTTACAGTTAAAATTATTCTAGTAGTTATTTTAGTAATTATTAGTAATGAAAAGTACTTGCTTCGAACTAATTATTACTTGAAGCAGTAATACGTGGTTCATGGAAACCTGGATAAAATGGCACTGTCATCCGTTAGGTTTCACTATATGCCGGGAAGTTACATGGAAGTATGCCTTCCAGTATGAGTTCGTATGTTTCTCATGATCATACAAATGATAATGGTACCTTCTTCCCATTAAAAGTATGTTTTAAAGACTCTCTTTCTACCTAATACACCAATACTCGAAATTAGCAACCGAAACGTATTTCTGAAGCATAAGCTTATTTAGGTATGTCAATGAAAATTATATGAAAGTACATTCATCTAATAATCCCCAGACGCAAAGAAAAGCACTAATCACTTGCACGGATACTTTTTCATACCTCCATACCCAGTCACTCGAAATGTATAGGATCCTACATGTAAAATCTATAGGATAAAAGTATCAGATCTGCGGACGATATCTCAAACGATTTTCTTACAGGATCCTATACTATCCCATAGTTACTAATCCCAACCTCGCATGGGATTTTCTCTAGCTTGTCCTATAGTTGAAAATTTATTATTATCTTATGCGCTTCTCTACTTCTACTCCATTTTCCTCCGAAATTAAAACTACATAACCATCTTTACTACAGTTAGCTTAATTTTTAGACAATTGTAAATATTCTAAATATTTACAATTGTCTAAACAATTAAGCTAACTGCCATTAACGTTTTCATACATATACATCTCCTCAAATTGTCAATAGTAATACACCCTACACTGCAGTTCTATGTAGAAATAACATGTAACACTAGAAAATAAAATTGCAGCCACAAGTAAATAATTTCACGTATAAATTGAAAAAAAGAACAATAACAATCACACACTGGTTATATTTTCCGCTTGTCTTACTATTACTAATTGTAAGTTAAAATTGAAACAATCTAAAGAACAGGTAAGTCGATTTGGTGTTCATCACAACCAAAGAACACGTGAATGACAACTGCTGTTGATTAAGTATGGCGAATTTGGCGGTTATAATATATGTCTTGTACAAACGATGAGGAGCGCAGAATCCTTGTCAAAGCAAGTACAGGATTTTTCTAAAAATGTCCTATGGTACCCGAAACCATAGGATTTTTCTGAAAATGTCCTATAGAACTCGAACTTGCTGGATATGCGGCACCCAACTTATAGGATTTCTTTAAAAACTTCCTATGGTACCCTCAGCTTATGGGATTTTTCTGAAAACTTCCTATGGTACTATATCTTATAAGAATCGCGTGCCAGTTTCTGACGAGCTGAATGATTTCTATAAGATCCTATATGGCTTGTGGGATTTCTGGTACATTTTCTCACAGAAATTGCATCCTATAGGAATCCCATACAGTTTGAAGTGACTGGGTATGCTTGGTCGTTGGTGTGGGGGGTTTGGGTGATGGACGTACGTATATTATCTCTTGAGTCCAGTGGAGCTACGCACTTTTTTTTCGATTTTGTGACCTTCATCGGAAGTAAAAGTGTCTTCGACACTTATACGCTTTTATGTAGTTCGAGCGATAATAATAATTTTCTTTTCATACACAAAATGAGCATACACAGAGCAAGTTACACAACCGTAAACCATCATCAGCATACATAGTTAACGAGATGTGAATAATGACGATGGATAATTAACTTTTGAGACTTAAGTACTTGAAATTATTTCGTACAGGCAAGACATTTCACGTATTTCATTGATGGAGACCTTTGTACATTTTTATTTTCTATTATTTCGGTCTTTAATGTAAGAACTTTGTATAGTCATTGGATTTAAGAAATGTATCTTTGTTTTAAAATTTGGAAAAAAATTCCCGCAGTTCAAAACTAGAGTGGCATTGAAATGTTAATAGATTTTGATCTATGTAGAGATCTCTTATAGTATACAGTGCTTATTATTTGGAAGTAGCGTTTTCAATACAGTTTACGCATTTTTATTCCTTTGAACAGCTTAATCACAGACAAGGTTAAAATTACCTATATGCTGTTGAATTTGTTATTTATCTTGCGACTTTACATTTGTTCAAAATTGTGTAAACATGTTTCTTGAAACTTACAAAACCCCTACTCTTCTTGCTCTGATGAAGCGCTCTGTTCACATTAATTCGACTCGATGCCATAGTTAGGTCTGATATTTGAAGATCGTAAGAATTCCATCCTATGAGTGAAACGCTCCGGAGTCGTGACTACTCCTTGCGGCTTGAACTCCACAACTTTCAGTGGGCCTTCTGAAGGGACTGGAGGTATTTCAACACCTCTGAATTTCAGTTTTAAGCTTAACAAAAACAAATCGTAAAAATTAGGATAGCAAAATCAATTCGAGCACAATTCCTTTTTAATAGGTTCGTGTCTGCGCTAAATTGTAAACTTCAAAAACAATTACTCGTCATTTGCGAATTGAACAGTTAAATTGACAAAGTCCTTGGAATCCTAATAGAGCTTATCATCTTCCCTGATTTCCACACAGAATTCCTTGGTAGGAAAGAAGAAAATGGCATCTGCGGCATGATTAATGCCTGTAATAGAACAAATATACATAGGTCGATGGTTATTGCGTGTCAACAGAGATCGAGGGGAATTTATTTGCCACCATTTTAAGAAAAAATAAATGCTGTGCTGTTACTGGCGTAAAAACGATAATTCATTTCCAGCTCCATTTTAATTATGTGGTTAAAATTGAATGAGAGTTTACCGTAATACTTTGGAGGGACTCCGAAAATCTTTTCTTTAAGAAAGGATACTTAAGCAAAGACCACCCCGCATCAAGCCAGAATGGACGTTTCCAAGAGACTGCAACAAATATCTCGTGATAATCTGGAATTCTGGAATGTCCGTATTGTTTTGAAGGTAAAAGTACACTTGACAAAAATTTCGTTGAAGTCGAGCTGTTTTGTGGATATCAAAATGCATCCCCGAACAAATACACGTATTGCATTGCTTTTTCGGCAAAATTAAGGTCATTGTCATTCGGAACATAAAATGTTTTGATTGATTTCCTCCAAATTTTGATTTTTGATGGCAAAAATCGGCTTGAAGGTCGGAATCATTTCCGATACGAATTTATCAAGATTTTTCGAATCCTGCATTAGAGCTATAAAATAAAAAGGATTAAAAATAGTACAAACAAAAACTAAAATAAAATAAAACAATCTCCCATAAGGACATACTGTAGAATATAGTCCTTCCTGAGTAGTATGGCCGATCGAGTAGGCACTCGATGTCCTCTGCCATCCGAAACGATTTTGAGGGGTTGTTCTCCAAGGTATGTCTTCCCGTCTTTCACTGCTTCAACAATAGGTTCAAACCCTTCCCCGTATATGTGCGGATTAAATAAATAGTCCGTACTCTTCCTACCTCCACAAAATTCCACGTTAAAAACTTAAGGAACCTTAACATTACAAGAACTTAAGTTGAATCTGCAAAATGAAAGTTTGCTCTGTGAATCTCCAAAAGGAGCGTTCCCGTATACCTGCAAAGGCAAAAGCCGGGACTTCAGCAACGTCTCCAACTCAACATTCCTTAAAAAATCCGCGAGCTGATAATTATCATTTATGGGACAATTAAATGTAGCAGCAGCACCTTTGGTCTTCTCAAGAGAACGCTCTAAAGTGATCGGACCCCAGGTATTCAATGCAGCTCTCCACTTTGAGAGTAGGCTTTCTGGAACAGTCCTTTGCTCAAGGGTGAGAGCATTTGTTGGTGAACACTCGCTCCTCTGTTGGGATTTTATGGAGGACTCATTTTTACTGATATTGCAAATGATCAACATCTTGTAGATACAGTCCCAGAAAATCCCTTACCCTGCAGAAGTTCCCAATATCATTATTTGGTTTGGATCCCCACCAAAATGCACGATGTTTTTCTTGATCCATCGGAGTGCCAGGGATTGATCTTTCAGATCTTGGTTTCCCGTTGCGATTTTATCTTCCGTGGTTTAAAAAACCTAGCGAATTAAGAATACGCTCTTACCCAAAATCTAAATCTAAATTCAGGGTATACAAAATATTCCTCTCGAGTCAGCTATTAATGCTGAGGCCAATGAAGCTATGCAGCGACTAACCAGAAGTCAAGATTATTTGAAACCAGGTACAAAAAACTTATTATAGGTTACTCATTTGTGAAGAAGTGATGTAGATGATAAAAAATGATTTAACATCGTAACACGTGAAATCAGATCTGATTCTTCGTGCTACAATTGTGAAAGCACAATGCACTGCACCAGGGAATGCACGGAACCTCTGACTGTGAGGTAATTCATGCTACAAGTTGTAGATATAAGAAATGTAACAAATGAAGCATCTTCAATGAAGCAATGAAGAATCTTCTACAAGTGCTTAAAGGTTGCTGTCTTTTATTATTATTCCAGATGCAATACAACGGTGGGTCCTAAATCCTACCCCAAGCATATTTTTCGATAGATCTATTTCAGAAAGACGGTTGGTAACCCATTTTGAAAATAGTATGAAGTTATGCCGTCCTTTGACCTCGGAAGAATGTCAATATCTGTTTGTTATTTAGCGTTTTGGCACAGGTTGTACTAAATGGGAACAACGAAACTGCGAAGGGACACCTCCGGAGTACGAAGCCATGTCCCAAACAACTCTAGAGAATATCAACGATATCATTTCAACTGTTGATGACCGCCTGTTGATGGCTGTATGCCAACTTGCTGGTGATATCTGGATCGTAGGCTAGATTGTATCGACAATTGTCGGCTGTATGCTAACTTGGACGGATCGTCGGCCGTCGGCTGTATGCCAACTTGTAGATTGGGCCGACAATTGTATGCCAACTTGGTTCGACAGTCGTCGGCTGTATGCCAACTTGTAGCTTCCGTTATATACAATATGGAAGTAATATTGTTCAGGTATTCAAGACTTATACATGCCAGAAACTGTTGTAAGTACTACGAAAGTGACAAGAATAAATTACCCGTTTGTAAGCAATAGTTCAAATGACATGATTGCAGATAAATATTACCATTTGTTTCACTATCTGAGCCCCTTTTTATATTAAAATGACCCCTAACTATGAACATATGCGAAGTAGTTAAACTGTGACTCAAAGTATTGCTAGATTCTCTGTTGCAGTAGTATGGTTTACTTGCACACCATAAAACTTGGAACACAAAAGGTCTAGAAAAGGTTATTTAAACTTAATGAAAATCTGTTATACTAATGTAAAGACTAGCAACAAAAGATTTTCTATAGGACGAATTGATCCTTTAAGTGCAGGTCATGTATGGACACATTTGTAATTGCAGATTTAATGGAATAATTTTCAGATGAATTGTTTTCGAAATTTGTTGCGTGAGACGCTACCGGATATTTTTATTTGTGTTGGTGATTGAACCAAACGCAATCTTCACAAGTTTGTATTATCCGCTCACAGTTCAGTTCTGGAGAAACTTATTATGGACAGTATTGCAGGAGACACTGGCGTGGTCAAAGGCATTTCATCTGCAGTATTTCACTATGTCATTAACTTCATGTTCGACGGGATGATTTGCGTCCCCACTAGGCAGCGTTCACAAATGACGTCATCCAAAATACTGGTTTTTAGGCACCCAGTCACACACTTGTCATCAATCATCATCATTTGATGAAACGACGCACCCACCCCATGTAATGACGTCATCATCACCAGGGTTGCACAATTAAAACTGCCCTGGGTTTTATGCCGAATTTGTGGGTCTTATCGAAAAAACCGGGGCAAAAATGCCCAAAATGTCTGCACTAGGCTGAATATGCCCAAAATTATCAAAAAGCCAAAAATGCATAATCTTCCATGGCATTTTCAATTGTGCAACCCATGATGGGTGACGATGAAGTTTTCGGAATTCATTTAATTCACGCGAGGCTGCATTAGTTAGATTTGTTTTCAGATTCCTTTTATTATACTGGAATTATGGTGGTACTTTTAAAGGAATAAAGGATTGTACCGAATGTTATATAGAATCTCTCGAATTTTTCGTACTAGGATGTCCTAAAAACGGTTTCCTGGATAGTGTGAAACGGTGTATCGGTACGCTTTAGGCTTGTAGTTTTAATTTCTAATTCTTTTTAAAGCGATAATTTTAAATTGCCTATTCACACAAGTTGATGTCAAGTAAGGTTGATACAAACGACCAAAACTTTTAACGGTTAAGCAAAACAATCGTTGGTAACATTCGTCGGTTGATGACGTCATCATTTGGCCAAATTCACCCTACCACTGCGTCATCAACATCATCATCTCCCGTTAGCACCCACCCACTAATTTGATGACGTCATTTGTGAACGCTTCCAAAGAAATGTTGTTAAAAGAAGCATTGAAGAATTCGGAAATATACTGAAAACGATATTGAGGACCTAGCATCAAAAAAATCAATTGTAAGAACATTGTACAAAATATAATAATACTTAGTTTCAGAACAGTATTAGTTTAGCTTGCAAGCGGGTAGTATTATTAGGACCAAGGGCGACAGTATTAAATGGGATGATGATCGGATTTGCAAAACATACTGAGACTGACGGACGTTACTTTGTAGCCATTCCTGCGTAAGCCAAGAATTTTCGGAATGCTCATGGTTGTCAGAGATTTGAACTAATGTATGTCTCATGTATGCATTATTATAAAATGTATCAATGGTCTTTCAACAATAAACGTTTGCTACGAAAAACACTGAGTCTAACAATTATCCCTGTTTATTCCTTACATTTTTGTGAGAATAGGTGGCACATCATCAGCAAGGTTACCCCCACCCCTTTGGTATATACAAAATCATCAGCATCAAGACCCCCTCCCTCCCCTGAAAATGTAACGTAATAAGTGCACACTCCCAAACGTGTTTTCAGTGAGAACGATCCCTGGAAGAAGTTAAGATAAACTTTACACCGTATTCTTGGTGAGAAAGGGTTGCTTCTTCGGAACCTACGACATACTGAATTACGTACAATAATTGCGAATGAATTTAAAAAAATTGCAATTTTGAAGTAGCAGAGGAAGTACAAGGTCAAAGTAAGCATTTTATGTATTGACAAGAAATATACATTTAAGTCCTTACTTATAGTTATACTTACATCAGCGTTGTAACAATCAGATGTGAAGTTAACATTAGCCAACCAACTGAGGCGGATTTCGAAAAACGGCTAATATGTAAACACTGTATGACATACTTTGTGGGTAAATATAAACTAACCAGAGTAGAAATAATTGGACTACTCTAATGGATGCCCGTGGCACAATTATGAAGTTTTTGAATGAAAGAAACAGATTTGGGCTACCAAGGGAAATGATTTGAGACAGTCATAATATCTGCCATTAGAGGAACAATTTAGAAAACGATTTAATTTATCTAAGCAGCTTATAAATGATGTTATTGCCCCAATCCGTGGATCTTATAGGATAGCATTTCATCACCTGTACAATTTTTATATTTATATCCAAGTTTGAAACAAATATTTTTCTGCACCAAAAAAATGTTTGAAATCATTATGTACTGTGTTGTAAGGCAAATACCATTGTGGTATCGGTGAAATAAATTATTTCTTTCTCTCTCTCTCTCTCTCCACTGAGGATTGATTGTTTCTTGAGTCTCTTCTCTTCTTCACATGAACATTTTCCAGGAAGCTCCAATGTTCTACGTTTGTAACTCTGTTCATGTTTTTTTAGAAGTATGAACACAAATCAAAACATGTACTCGAAACCTCACTTGGGTTCAACTCTCCGTTTCTTAAAAAATGTCAAACATTTAGTCAGAAACACTTTAATGCTTTTCATCCTGTAATTTCTAATACAAATATAAAAAACTGGCTGTAATTTTTTTGCCATGACGTGAGGATTATTTTTGCCATGTTCGAAAATAACACATACATAGACACTGCTGCACACATCTAATGCATCTGTATACTCATGTTACATGATAACACTAGTAAGTTAAAATGCGGTCGGGTCTGTAGTTTTTAAATTATTTTTTAATAATATCTTTAAATTGAAGGATATACTTTGTCATGCATCATCTTTATCAAATGGAAGAATATACAAAAATATTTTTCAAAATATTGAAATTCCATTTTAAACGGCGATAGCAAATTCATTAGTTGAAGTGGGTTGATTAGGTTCTCCATTATTTTGACATTTGTCCCCGAATCCCGATGGAGGTTCAATGTGACTCGGATTAAAACCCTTGACCCCTGCTCCCCCGTAAGGATGAAGACCAGCAGTCAACCTATTCACAAGAATTGTGTAAAAGCAATGCCCCCAATTAGAAGAAGTAGTGTAATTACATATCCCTGTACTCGACACAACCTACTAACAATCCTCACCCATTCTTCTGTTTCTTTGAAAACTGAGTGTGTTCAGTGAAGTCAGGAGCACTTGTATCACAAGATGACCGGTGCTTCTCTTTTGTTCTTCCAACATCTGTAAGTTACAAAGGAGCAACAAAAGAGACGCATTAATCTTCCAACCCTTTTATGTAACGCGATCACATAAAACTACATCCAACTCAAACGATAAACAGTCTCTTCAGGATCTCAACAGGATAACAAACTCACTTTTTAATCTCGGGTGAAACATATGATTGCTGACAGGAGCAAACTCATATTTGTTACCACATCTAGCGTGTGGATATTCAAAATCTTGACACTTGCTCTCCATCGGCTCACGGTATTCTACAAAATTATTCACAGTTAGATTTTGAGATCCCAATTCCTTGTAAATAAATTTCCATGATATATGCTAACAATATACCAATAAAAAATTCCCCTGGTCGTGTTTTGGCGGTGCCGATATCGGAATCGGAGTCTATGCTGTCGTACTCTTCACTCTCGTCTGTTTTCGAGTCATTGTAATGTGCATTAAATTTAGGACCACACTTATCACCCATCTGTTTGTAAAAAACATGGATAGTATAACTTTCAAAAACAATATTGACATTAGCTTTGAAGTATTTATAATTTATGCGCCTCACAATCCGATTTGATTTGCCATTCGGTCCCGTAGCCGAATTTGTACGTCCTCTATCCAGAGTTGAAGTAGCACCAAGACTAAAACGTGACTCCCTCCGATTCGGAGGTTCATTTAGCTCAAATGTAGCGTAAGGGTAAATATCCTCGGCATACTCTGAAATAGACCAAAAGTCTTGTTGTCGATTAAGCACGTCTTATGGACATTCTTCAGGAAAATGTAATTTAAAATGAAGGATTTCTTACGGGGGATGTGATCCATGGAAACTAAGTCCTGACCCTTGACCGGGGTGGCCTTTTTGACGGTCATGTACAGCTGATGAGAATTCGAACGCTGGTTTCCCTTAAAATAAGTGGAAGAGGACGGAGTTCCACCGGAAAGATGCTCCATAGACCTTCCCATAACTTGCGGTTCTGTAGAATACATTCACAATCAAAATTTAAGTATGATGAAAAATAGTATGTAATATCAGTAGTACATTACTTTTCTTAATGCAGAGGCACAAGCCTCCACCTGCCAAAATCATGGCAACAGATGACAACACAATGGGGCCCATCAACTTCCAGTCCAGATAAAATACAGTGGACGCAACGGTAGCAGCTGGAGCAGTCTTCCAAACTGAAGAATTATTCAGGGAATCTTGTTGATCTCCAACCCCTGTAATATCATTTTATGATTAACTGAGACCACACATCTTATACACAAAATTGTTTATACAGATTTTTTATATTTACCATGCGGTAGTGTCCTTGGATTTAAATCCACCTCATTTTCACCAGCAGAGTTTTGACAAGACACACGAACTGAAAAATATAATTCAGGAGGAAATGTAGAATGTGATGAGAAAAAAAACGTTTTTTAAGTTGATGTTACAAAGCAAGTGACATACCAGCGTAATGAGTAGATGGCTTCAGTCCAACTATATCTACATCCTTGGATTTTAGACTTAGGTCAGCGGAAACTAAAATCACATTTTTTAAATTGGTAAATATATTTTGTTATCAATCTCAACTAATCCTAAGCTTCCTAATCCTAACTCAATGAAACTGAATAAGTCTATAGTACCAGTTTGCCATCTCGATTGATATTCGTGTGGACGATACATAACTCTGCAGTGACTAATGGCACATCCACTGTCATCCCAACTGTCTAATTTGACACGAATCCACGTAACATTTATGAGCAGCATCATTTCCGGTACGGGGATCACCAACCGAGGAACGTCCCCAAGCGTTGATACATTCTTTAACATATTGCTGGCCTTCCCGATCCCAGCGGTATTATATCCCGTCAAGTACAACTGATTAGTAATGAAATGGTTAGCAAACATCAATCTGGTAGTCACGGTTAAAAATCGGAAATAAAAGTCGAGAATCATGTAAACATTTACTTGATATCGAGTCCCACAGTCAAGATCAGTGATTTCGTAGGTGTTCAGATGTCTACTTATCCTCTTCTCGATCCATTCATCCCGGACTTTCAAGTGGAGGATGTAGCCTTTCACGGGAGCAATTTTATCACCTTCCATTTGCTTCCATATAATACTGATGGAGTTATGGGTGCTGGATGCCATCTGTACAGAAGGTGCAGCTGGTGGAACTGTACGATATATAAAATGACATACAATTTACACAGTGAAGATATAATAATAAGAAAAATATGATCGAAAAAATATAAAAATCTAAGTGAGGTTAGTATGTAATTACATATATGAAAAATGTATCATTTATTCTTGAAGATTATGGGCCGAAAAAATAAAAGCGACTTGAAATAACTTTTACTCCAAGTATAACTTACCTTGAACAAATACAGAATGATTAACAGATTCACTTCCACGAATATTTGCGACCTCACAAATGTACTCTCCTTCATCTTCCTTCCGAGCATCCCGAATGAGCAAGGACCCGTCAGCATTGCGAGAAATGCTAAAAAATATGTACAAATGTTTAAAATATGCATATAAACTCGAATATTTGTATAACTTCTGTATTAGTAGCCTACCATTACAAAAAATGAGAAAACACTTGTCAAACATTGTTATGAAACCTTTATAGCCCCATCCCATAATTCATATAAGGAGGAATGGTTAACAATATTCCATATTCCATTCCTCATGTTTTACCAAATTTTCCCCCAGATTTTTCAAAAATAGGATCAAAATTGGGTTTAAAATATTCGAAACAGTGTTATAAACAGTGAGGCAAAGTTAGGATTTTTCAGAAACACTAAAATTTCAGATTTCAATTGCTTATTTCTGCCCAAATGGTAAGAATATGTTTTGGTGCTGGTTTATAGGAAATTGTATTGGCTTTCCAGGACTGATCAAAAGCTCTCTACATTGAGAATTGTGGGAGTGATCGGAAAAATAGAGAACAATATAGGGGCAAGGTCAGATTCAAGAGCAAAAGTGAGAAAGATGAAGAAAAGAAAGAATTTCTGATCTTGACATTTTTCATGGACGGTCAGGCAGGCGTTCGTACTAATATTTCGGAAAGCTGAGATTGCAGCAAATTTACTTTTCAGAATTATACCATCTTCCCGATGGTCAAAAATTGTGGTCTTTGGGAATGAAAATGTTGATTTCAAGCAGAAAATTTCAGTTTTTCTAAATAAATCCTAACTTTGGCTGGATCTATTCGGTGCTGTGCCCACAATTTTTAACATCAAAATTTGATATTTGATAACTGAAATAAATGATAATTGAAATATTTGTTAAAACATGGGGTTATTAAACATTGTTTGCCATTCCTCCTTATATGAGTCATGAGGGCTACATTGGTTCTTGGCACTATGTACACTAAATTAAAAACCAAGGAATTAAAATATAATATTTGTGTAAATTTCATCCTTCAAAGTAAATGGAAATAGCTGTGCAATAAAACGTTCTACCGATCATTGTCTTCAACGGGTTTTGAAAGCTTGGTCCACTCCTGCGTGGGAACAGGGTCTCCTACAACTTTGCAAGGCAACTCAACATCGGTTTTCCAGATGGCGTAAACCTCGCTCCCAATAGAGATAATAGCAGCTCCGTCTGAAAAAAAACCATCAGGGGTAAACGTTCACGCGTTCACGTATTTGAGCTACAGCAAGGCTATTTACAGTAACAAAATCACATTTAAAATAGTAGTAAAAAAAGTCACGTACAATTCTTCGTAGGAACTTGACGAGTGACGGAGAATTTCCCTTCACCCTTCGAAGTGACGGCAGAAATACGAAACTCATACTTCTCGTTGGTTTTCAAACCTTCCACCTTCATTAAATCAGAGACCATCCATGAGTTTAGTAGAGGCAACACCGGGTAACAATTTGACACCAGACATTAGAAACAAAACACTAAAGCTTGAATTATATGAGATAATTGAATAGAACCTCATAATATGTCTGTGTAGGCGTAATAGTTTTCTTCTTGATTCCGGACGAACGTCCTGACGTATGGGAGCCGCTTGCATCATAATATAGATTGTAGCTAATCAGTCGACCCGTTTTCTTCTTGGGAGGAAGCCAACTATTAATGATAATCGATATATCGTAAAGCTATGTATCCCAGCTTGACGTCTAGCCATTTATTAAATTCTACGGTTGTTTCAGCTTCCAGATTAATTATTACTACGTAGCCCCCTCACACTACTGTATCCATTAAGCCTAAAGCGTAAATTTCTAGGCATAATCTTTCCAGCTTCGCAGACTATTTGAGTTTTAAATATTTTCCTCACCTGACAATTATGGAGGTAGGTGAACTCACGACACTCTTCACATTTTCCAATTTCCCTGGAACTAATAATAGAAATAGTAATAAAGCTTACAAAACATATTCCCAATAACTACACCACAGGATTAAAATCCCTGTGGATATTTGAAGCATCCGAATGCATAGCAATACTAAAGACAATAAAATTAAGATGCTGACCATCTTCCTCAGTTTGACAGGTGACTGTTGTCCCAAGGGCACCCTCTCCCACACGAGTCATTCCGGCCACTTGAATACTGTAGTTTGTCCATGGTTGCAGGCCGCTAATTACAATTAATGTGGCAGTAGTTGTCCTCACTATAACTTCATCATCTGAAAAACAAAAGGGCAAGGTGCATAAGTCGAAGACCTGCTACCCTCATGTGAAAGGGAATAGCTTACAGATTGTTGGCATTTAAATATTCCAAAGAAGATCCTCACCCATTTTATCCAATTCAACTCGCTCCACGTACACCTTATAACCTGTCAGCAGCCCTCGTGCCTGAGTTTTGGGCAAAGCTTGGAAACTGACTTGCAAGCTAAATGGATTTATAGAAGTGCAAACGAGTCCTTCCGGGGCTGAGGCAGGAACTGTACATACGGAACATTTTAATTAGTTTTACATTCAATCCTTACAAAGTTTAATTAATTGTTTTAAAAGTATAATTCGTAGCAGTACTGTGGAAAAAATCTTCAAATCCGGAAATGACACAGACATATATGCATACACAGGAACCTTTCGAAAAATGCAACTCACCATCTTCTAACGTATTTACAATAACGGGCTCAGAGAACCCTCCAACTCCAAAGACATTATAACCCTGAATGACTATTTCATAAGCTGTGAAAGGTAACAGGTTGCGGAGAAAGTATTCAGTACGGGGAGACGCTTGGAGGTTGTTTACATGATTCGCAATGCTGGAAGCACCATGATAGTTGCTTACACCTCTCACTTCCACTGTGCTGAACTGATACTGTTCTTCCTCTCTGTAAACAATAAGTTCATTTCAACCTTTTTTTCGCTCACTGCACCCACCCCAATTAACTACAACTCGTACTCTACCTGTGACGTCGAAAGCCCACGTAGTACCCGCGAAAATTCCCCAAAACTTCCGAGGCTGGATGATCCCAAAGTATTTTAATTTCCGTCGAGCTCAGAGGCATAGCCTGGGAAGAAACATAGTACATGAGTGCTTGTTTGCACGAAATTCTTACGTTCATCACAAATTGAAAAGTAAAGCAAAAAACATGGAACATGGCTATCCAGGAAACGTGCCCTCAAATCAAAGCATACGGGAAGAGATCATACCTGGACGTTGGTTGGAGGTGAAGGAGGTTCCCCATCAGTGGTTACATCCAGCCGCTGCAAAAAAATCGACACATGTACTTAGGCATATGTATATAATAAATAATCCCACAATACCAAAGCGAGAATATCACGCGCAAAGAAACGCAAGTTTTGAATTAGTCTCAGTAATTACTACCTCGCTTGGACCACTGGAACCGATTTCGTTGCGTGCGATGACGGAAAAATGATACGTGGTTGCCGGGCTTAAATTGCTTATAGTTTCCGAATTCGCACTTCCAGGAACACTAATCTCAGCCAAGGTTGAGCTCCCCTCTAGTCCTTTCAGCCAGCTCTCTGTTAAATTAATTTTAATTTGTAACGTAATTCCTGAACGCCACCCTAAATTTAATAAAATCACTCAACTCCTAATTAAAAGGGATGTTGTAAAGACCGCGAAAAATTCCCTCAAGAAAAGTTATTAATCAGTCTACTTTTTTAACTAACCTGGGCCACCGGCAGCTACATACTTGATAGAAAATTGAATGATTGGACTATTGCCAAATTGAGAGGGTGACAGAGACCAGCCCAGGCGAACAAATCGACTTCCTTTGGCTATCAAGTTAATATCTTGAGGTGCCTCGGGAACATCTATAAAACAGTAAGAGCGAAATTGCAATGAGACAAACTTTATCGCAGATGCTGGTGTTCGTGAACTTCCATTTCCCACTTTCAAAAATTGTCATGAAAATTTCTACAAAAACGTACTCATCCTTCCGTTATGATTACTACCAAGTAAAACTCAATGGACTCGAGTGGAGGACAAATAGAAATATCTAAAATAGCGTTTGTTGACAGTAGTTAATCATGGGACGATAGTACCCTCTAAAAAGCAGGTCTAATATGACACATTCAATATGTGTGCAGATGAAGGGACTATTATAGAGGGAGCTGTAAAACATGTTAAATTATTTTTATTATATTCAAATTAAGTTATTAACTATTAAAATCATTAGACATTGTTGCAGAGCTGAATTCTTTATTGCACCAACTAGTGTGCAAAAAGAACTAGAAGATGTAAGCTTCTTGTAGACAATCAATGCAGGCTATTTCCGTACAACTGCAAGCCCATATTTATTACTTCTATCCCAAAAAACTAATTAGGCAGATTCTTCTGGTGTAAACCTAGTGTTGTATTTACATTTGTATATTTGACCTTCCGTAACTTAAGGCACAGGATCCCCCTATTACAAATACAAAATTTTATCTTGTGCACTCCATCAGTCTCACTCTCTCGTATTCACACTTTACCCCAATGTTGTGGCAAGGAGTCAGAGGGACTAATTAGTATTCAGTTCAAATTTAAGTGAAGTAAAATATGACTGCTAAAAATGTTTCATGTTCTGCTATAAATGTGTGGATTTCCGTTACGGGAAACATAATTAAATACTTGCAGATGAAACGTTTTGTTTCACAAACTATGATCTTACTTATTTTTTGTCGTAAAATATATTTTGTAGTCTCGTTTTGAACTGTAGTAACCCGGCTAAAATACATGTATGTATACCTATGTATAATTTATCTGGGTGTGAGTGGTTTACAAGCTTCAACGATGATTCTATTTTAGACGTTTTTATAGCAATACAACATCGGGATTTCCAATAGCTATACGATGAATAAAAGTCACTAATTGTACGTAAACTTTCAAAACTGAAGCATGCAATTGGTTAAATGTCAGTAAGATGATGATGATAAAATTGAACATGAGCAGATTGCATGACCTAAACTTACAAAACTCCCAAAGTAAGTTGAACTAGCCTGAATTGTTTTTCATTTTATGAAGTATACAATAACGGAATTTTTGCTGTAAAACGCTTTTGAAAGGAACTGGTTTAGGAATTCGCAAACTGTAACTATACCTTTCACAAGTAGCCAGAAACTTTGATGATCTTTTCCAAAGGGGTTCGAAACGGAGCATATATAGCGACCATTATCTTCCCGAACCACATTATTGATTTTCAGTTCGGATAACAAACCTCCGTTACTACTATTTACAGTTTGAACGTAATATCTGCAAGTACAAAGATTAATAGATTAATTTTCCACTCATGCCTGCCGAAAGAGGAACTGCATGATGGTAATCTCTAGTTTGGTGCTCGCACCTACGTACAAGTACGTATCCGCTACATGGAAATTACATTTTAAAATTATTAGTTACCTCGGATCCAGGGCAAGACTTGTTTCGAGATGACTTCTACGCCACGACACGTCTATTGGATTATCCCCCGTGATATGGCACTGAAGCACAGCATTGGTCCTTACCCGGCTAGTCGTATTCTGCTCCGAATCCCGTATTTTCACAGGTGCTGAATAAACCAAGTCGTATTTGTAAAGCTAGAGACATTTAACTGACAAGCTCGGGCTAATGTTTTGCCAAGGCACACAATCCCGTTGAAAAACTTTTAGTTTCTAACACATTCCTTCACAAAAGTCTAAATTATTTATCTTTGATATTACACGCACCATTCACGATTACACGAACAACCTTGCTGATTCCTGACCCGATACCGTTCGACGCCTCGCACAGGTACACTCCTTGATTAGCTTTGTTTGCGTTCCGAATGTATAATGTGCCGTTGGAATCGGAGAGGACGTCCTCCATAGCTGACTTGACATTAGGGCTCTGAATAGAAATGTCGTGGTAGTTCCCCGCCCGGTTTCCTGCAAACGAATAAATTCCTGGTATCTACAGTGATGCATGTACATATCTATTTGCGGGAGGAAATCTACTTTTGGGTAGTTGACGTCTCACTCCCACCAAGTTCTTTTAAAGAGAATGTAATGTACAGTGCAAACCGATATGGGAAAGCCATAGGTAATTACAAAGTAGTTACATAATTTCCAAGAATAATAAAAAAAGACAGAGTCTATTTCAAATGCTTTGAAACGAAAAGTACGACCAAGTTTACAGGTTGGTTATTTACGGGAGCTATTATAGCTGGAACTAAATAGGGAAACTCTGTGAAATCGACGGAGACAAAGAAGTTACAAGGGCTTCTATGGAAAATATGCAATAATTTGATTGCTAGCAAGTTTGCAAGTTATAAGGAGAAGTAGTTTTATATGGGATAAATTAAGAGCTCCAGATGTTTCCAAAACATTTGCTAAATCCGCCTCTACCTTAACGGATCTCATATGGACAAGGGCATGATTGAGTGTAGAAAGTGAGCAATCTTGGAAAAAGGTTTAACATTCTCGTTATTTCAAAGGGGATCTGAGCAGAAAAGTTTATTATCATAAAATACGACGAGGGGCCCACTACACTCGTGCGGATTCAACGAGATAAAGTGAGGCATAGGAAATTGTTGATTAATCCCGGGTAAATTATGAGTTTTCGAGTAACCTAATCTTTCCATATGTCATATGCAGTGCATGTCTCGCCGGGGACTACACCGAGCTGGAGAGAAGAACAAACTAGGACAATAGGGAGAAACTCTAGATCCTTATTAATGTCTATCGTTTGTAAGCATTACAAAAAAGGTACTTAATCTTAAATACGAACCTTGCTCATCCTTCTTACCCATTTGTTTTTTCCAGGAGATGGTTGGAACTGGGAACCCCGTGGCTGTAAAGTTCGCAACAACACACGCAAAAATCAAACGTGGACGTGAACAGGCTTAAAATGTACTTTTAATACCATCTTACCCCAACTACGACTACAATGAGTTACAAACTTCACTCCCTAACTTCAAAAAGAAACTACTTGTAAGTATAAATTCTAATAATCACCCAGGCGTGACAAATGTCTAATTTTGGTCACCATTAATAATAACTTGATAAGTTGTTTCCATACTAGAGAGTCACATTAGACTGAAAGAGTTCTAACTTTCTCCATTTTTCCTACATGACCAACAACCCCCAACTCTTTCACTTATGCGACGTGAGTAGGCTTTCTCTCTTACAGGATTTATACACTATTAGTTCTCAAATTCATAGCTAAGTTATATATATAATACTTATGGATATCTATAGCACACGTATAATCTCATATACGAAGCCACAATGTTACGAGCATCTTCCTCCAAGAAAACTTGAGGTGAGGCTTGAGGAGTTCGTAGATGAGAGGCGTGTGTAAATGGACGGCTATAATCAGAAGGGATAAATACCTTGGCAAGGCGTCCTCAGTGTATCTCCACTCAGAACGTGCAGTTGATCTTTAGGTTCGATGAGCCATTTGGGAGGCACTATCATTTAGCACATGAGAGGTAAAAGAAAACTTGGTTAAAAACCTAAGCAATGCTACCTGTGTACTAGACACTGACGCAATTGACAAGTAAAGCGTGAAATGGATTTGAGGCGTATTACACTAGCCACGATTGGTAATGAAAGAGGGTACTAAAAGTAAGACTTGCAATCAAAGGCAGCAATCTACTACAGACGATAAAAGTAATAAAAGCTGGAAGGAGGAAGTAAGTAAAAAGCTTTTTAGAGGACGGGTAGTAGGAAGTCCCGAATCGATATGGTGCAGGAGTGAGTGATCCATTGAGAGCATTTTGTCATCAGCTCCAATCATTCTCGGTGAAAAAGTATTTCAAAATCTGACAATATTGCGAGTACGTGCAATCGTGCAAACACTGAAAGTAAAGCTATGGAATGTAACTTGCAATGTGCAATAAGAGAGATAGAATTACATGCTTGCATTCCCATCTTATGCCTCCTTCCCTTTGGTATATTGCTTCATTTACGTCCCCTGTCTATACACCCCGGTGTTTCCCATCCCATTACTCTGCTACTTACTATTACTAAATATTAATTGAGTTTCTTTCATGAGTATCAGCTACTACTCTCGACTTGCATAAAATCCTACTCCTGCCGTTAGTCTTGATTAAAAGCTTTCATTAGTGAGATTAGCTCTTGCTGCCCGACCAGACAATGTACTAAAATCTATCGACTTATTTCCCTACATATGTCCCATACATTCCTTTTGTTTCACATATCAACATATAATAACCATTTCTTGACAACAACCGTTCCATCCCCTACCAGCAAATGTCTACACATGATATCTCACCACCAGAGAGACAAAACATATAAGTAACAAGGGACTAACAAACTCCTCGAAAAGCAAACAAGATGTCCATGTCCCATAGAATTTAATTGTATACGGAATATTCAACTTTTATAGTGTGTTCATAATTACAATGCTATAGTCTCCTCCTCGAGAAAAAAATGTTTCCCGGATATAACCTAACAAAACTGGGACTAATAAGGTAGAAACGAAAGTCTAGTTGGGTTACTGACGGCAAGTGATTCTATATTAAATTATTAAGTGGAGATAAAGTTAGCGTGAGAAGCACGCCCTCACCACTATAAACGAATTTAATTCGAGCGTCTACAATACTGCGGAAGCAACGCGTCCTCATGAAAATAACTGGGAGACAATATGAGAAAATCAGAGAGAAAATAATATTATTATTGCTTCCATCAACGTGAAAGGTAGTGAGTGAAAATATTGACAGTCGCCAGAGGTTAAGATTAGAATTTGCATTGTGGTCGCCGTCACAGACGTCGTCGCACACTCTGAAATGTGTGTAGGTGTGACAGGCAGGGGAGAGCCTGGGAGGAAAATGGTACACATGAATCTCAAGGCACTTGGCTTCGCCTGGCATGGGAAAGACAAAGACAGAAGACGTGGTGGTGATAGGTTTAGAGAAGAAGAGCAAAAGTGAATTGGGAATTATATTAGGGAATGATGTTCGTGCGGTCGTGTGTTAAAGACCTACTAGCTCGGCCTTTGGCATTCAGCATGACGGTGACAAATGTGAGCGTATAGCGTTCAGTGCAAATTGGAAGTGCGAGGTGGACATTTTGCGGTGTGAAGGCATTAGGCAATCGACTTTTCCCATCGATGAGGTGGTAATTGCGGTGCCGTGCCGATACTCGGTGCTCACAAGAAAGTGCTCATGTCCAAACGAAACCAAAAACGAGCCTTTGATTTGATGGTAAATTGGTTGACATAATGAGAGACATGAACATGACCATTGGACAAAGTGGCGAACGTAGCAGTGCTGGATGAGGAAAAACAGTGCGGTGCGATGAGGTAGGATCACTTGCAGTGGAGAGCTGAGTGCTCCCTCATACTCATATGAACAATAATGCATTTGCCGCAGTGCTAAATGTTCTCTTTATTCCTAATTTTCGAGCGCATTACCCCGGACGACTAGTGGAGCAGTGATGGAGTCTAACAGCCCTTCGATATCACTTCGAGCTGCACAAGTATAATTGCCATTATCGGAGGAGTCTGCTCCATCAATGATGAGTAGAGACACATCTCGTTGGACTTCAATTATCTTCACCTTCCCCGTCTCGCGATCTCCGCTGGGTGATATGAGTTCCGAGTTTTTGAACCACGTCAACGTGGTCATGTGTGGGTCACCCTCTTGTAAGGCGCAAACCACCTGAAAAAATTGCATAATCAGTATTACAACCTAAACTTTCGAATTTCAAGGGTCTGATCATATCATCCTTGGTTTTGCCAAAACTCCCGAAGATTTTATGATAAAGATTACTCATGGGTAATAATTCTGTCTCATACATTTTCGGGAAATTCTCTGTATGTAAATATCCAAGGATAATTACTGTAATTCCTTTATAATGCGATTTTAATTATTTAGAGTTTTTGGAGCATCTGTGCTCCTATTTGATTTGTCACATAGATAGAACATGCAGAAATACAAAAGAAATGAGTGCTCCAGCTAAAGTGTGACAGAGACAGAGAGAGAGAGAAGAGAGAGAATAGCTATGAAAGTATCTTTTGGTACAGTATACTGTAGCGGTAGCGTGGAATGTTTCATTAATGCCAGGCGCCATAAACAACAGGAATAATATTACAATCAAGGATAAGACCATAACCCCTCTGGAGTTTGAGAAAATTATTAACCGTTTCCAAACACTGACTTACCTGAGCCCGTTGATGAACTTGCACGGAGCTTGGGAAAAAGAATGGAGTTATCCGCGGAGGCACTAAAACACGTTTCATATAAATGCCTTTAAGGAAAGCCCTCGACAAGTTTTACAGAAGCACTTAGATTAATTAAGTTAATATAAATTCATATTTAGTTTCACTCAGGATTTAGTTTCGTAACAACCTCACATCCAATTTCCATCCAGGTGTACATACTTTGTAGACAGAGGTTGCTCTTTGAGCATGTGAAACTCAATGTCAGTTTGTATTCCGTTTCTTACGTTACTATACTCTCCACACATATATAGATATCTACATAAATGTGTCCGTCAGTCGTTTTTCAAATGGAAACCCAAACTTTAAGGATTGAGGAGAGGTAGTTCATTTTACAAGGCAAACATCTCCAGTCTTGAAAGACCAGACAGGAAAAGGAGTAGTAACTCTATAGAATACAAGTATGAGCCTCTTGGAAGAGAAAATACCATTTTTAATTTAATTAAGCTTGGTATGGCACACACATTGGAAGCAAGCTCTCAAAAACACATTCTTCCCCGCTATACTTGAGTTATCTTATAGTAAAGCGAGAATGCAAGTGTAGGACGAGAATAATTTCACAAATATCTAAACTCAAGATGCAAAGACATAAAAAAATTTAGTACTTCTGCTAGAACTCTTTTGTCCATCTCCATGCTTTATGAATGTTTCTGTCATCCCTGACTCCTTTCATTTTCATTTTTTTTTCACAGTGAAGTGAACGCAGTGAGCGTGTACTAAAAAAATTCTAGACAAATTCTCTCAAAGCAGGCAATTCCAATTCAAATGGCTTTTATGACTCATGCTATCGTTTTCCCTGTTTATGTTGACAACAACGGAGTATCTTTTGACAATTTCCTACTAAACATTATTTATCATGCATTCACCTCCGTCACATTCAATTAAAACTTATCCAATTTAGAACAAGAATGTATATCTCATATTAAAAGCGAACAGCCCTCGCTCCAGACAAGTACAAAGCATTTGTACATAAAAATAATGTTTGCAAAAAAAAAAAAATAATATTTCTTAGCTGTGGAAGCTCATAGGGTGTCAACTACCAACATAAAAAAAGCGATTTGGGGCAGTGTAGCAAAAAGTGATGCTGAAGCAAAATGCCGTGATAAGGATTACCCTGAACCACAAGTGTTGCAGAATGTCTAGCTTCCCCGTATTTATTTTCAGCAGAGCAAGTGTAGACCCCGGAATCATATGAGGACAGAGGAGTGATTCTTAGAGCTAAATCGAAGTCACCCCTAGTCGTGCTTACGTGCTTGTTGACCTGGTCTGTGTTCAATGGTACAATTGGTTGCGAGTCTTTGAGCCATTTGATTTCAATTGGAGTATCCCCTTCACTCACAAAGCAACTCACAGCCAACCGTTCTCCAAGTGAAACACTCCGGGGGAAATTGAATGATACTTTGGGTGCGACTACAGACAGCAAAACACATCAACAATCAAGTACATCCAAGTTTACAATCATCTCACAGGTGGTAGAATAGTAATTGTGAATATATAGCATTGAGTGTGAGCGATTTATGGTGCAGCTGAAATACAGTAGCAATGACATAGTGCTGGACAGTGTAATAGCCACTTACACATAATTAGTGAAAAAGTGCAATGTGCATTGATATTAATTATTACAATTTCATTTAAAAAAACACCTGCAGGGGCAGTAGGAGTTTTGGCTTCCATTGCAAACATTGGGAAATGTTGATGTTCAAATTAGCCAATATTTAGGTACTTATATGATTGATTTTTTAAAATTCAACCCATTAGTCGAAAATTGTTGTCAAATAACATCTACAGGCTGAGTTCTACTTTCCCGGCCACAAAATTACCTTCCACCTTCCACTCACTCATATATTAACACTATAATACATAAGTAACTTCCACCAGACTTCCACCTCCCACCAAACTTCCACTTGACCTTCCACCAGACTTTCCATCTAACCTTCCACCTTCCCCTTGATCATTCCACCTGACCTTCCACGTGGCATTACCCATACAGACCACTCTGTAGTCTGGCTTTGACAATATTTACAAAGAGCTAACTAAAAAAATACGATATTGCCCCCTATACGAGTTACTGCATGTCCGAAGATCATTTCTTTTGTGCGTATTCATATGAAAATGACAGTCTTAGATCAATTTCGGTTTGTTAACTTATGCTTCGCATTTTTTATTCGTAAAATTAACACGGAGGTTAAAACATTTGATTGTTTTCTATAAAAATGCAGCTTACCTTTGAGAAAACAAGTTACTGTTACAAAATCATTATACTGATATGCACAAGTATGATGGTCAGATTTCGATATTTTCGATGGTCTTGTGTAGAATTATGTCAAAAGCCTGATAAAAATCAACCGCTGGAAAACCACGTGATTCGAAAGAGCTCAGTTGCCGTACTATTCGGTGAACTGATTTTTAACAAAATTTTTAAAACGTTTTTAGCAAATTCCGTAACAACTAACGATTAATGGTAAGACCAAAACTTAGCGCTGCGACTTACTTTTCCCAATAAATTAAAACGCTGATTTACGGTTTGAATAGTCGCATACAGGTTGCAACGCATTAACTATCTCCAGCTCGCACTTTGTTTTTCACCCACCAGAACACAGAGGATTATGTTAATTAACACAGTAAAAGATCTGGAGGTAAAAAAAATTTGGTGGAATGTCAAGTGGAAGGTCAAGTGGAAGGCCTAGTGGAAGGTGGAAATCCTGGTGGAAGGTAATTTTGTGGCCGGGAAAGTAGAACTCAGCCCATCTACACATTCCTCATATATAAAAGCTCTGTTTGCTTATTGTTAGCTCGTCCAGTTATTTGAGCAGAAATATTTACATTCCTGGATTCATTCTCTGCTTCTTATCTTGAAACCCTTATTATTTTTTATACTGTGGCAAACAAATGGCTTCTGAAGAAAGAGAGAGAGAGAGAGAGCTCAAATAGGTTTTACGGTAACTGTGCTCCTTTAGTTATTCTCCATACTAAATTCTCTGAATGGACATTTCAAAAGTAAGAGACATATGACAAAAAACGATGCATACCAACAACATTAACTTGAACACTCTTTTGATCGGAATGTCCCTGCTTATTGCGTGCTGTACAGGAATACAAACCAGCATCCGCGGAGCGATCCACATCCCGAATGGTTAGAATTCCATCCGGCGAAACAACCTGCCGACGTGACAGAGGAAGTACCTGGTTGTCTACAAGGGGGAAAAAATAAAAATAGATCCACCAATACGACCCAACTATCAATCAACCTTGAGCTCGAGACAAGTAAATAAACAAACCCTTTTCCCAAACGATGGGCCACTCAAGGGGGAAGCCAGCAGCTGGACATTTAATAGTTAATGTTTTACTTGCAACTGCCGTCACAACGGGCATGGGTCGGACGTAGGGAAGACCTAAAAAAAAAGTTTTTTCTTCCGTTGAGAAACTTACATTAGAAAATAGAAAATTTGAATGCATAAAGTTCCATTTAGCTTAATGAAGCCACCATAAATGTTGAGACGAGCGGAGTGACTGAGAGTCCCATGAGTATTGTTCACAGTGCACGAGTACTCTCCACCATCCTCGACTTTCGTCTTGGTGATATTCAGATGGCTCACCACGTCCCCATTCATCGTCACATACTGCCCGATAAGAAGTCTACAACAACAGAGAGAGAGAAAGAGAGGGAGTGAGCCAACGAAGATTTTAATGATTGGAATCCATGAGCCAGACAATGCTTCGTCCCGAACGAACGAAGTAAGATAATCAAGCCAAGAATGGAAGAAATACTGAATCCGACATGTGCAAGTATGATTATATAGACTCCGGATCTCCTTCACATTTATTCAGGCTGGCAGCATAATACTCAGCATGATAGGATTGCTATACCCAGGGAAGATACTCGCTTTAACCTAATCGCTAGTATTAATGTAAGTTTCCTCCCTCAGAAATGCCAATGACACAAAAAATGTAAAAGACGAGTTGGTACAGTGAAAGTAGTAACAATTGTTTCTTCCATGCTATCTCTTGGAAACTTTTAGTTCCCGACTGTCACGGATGTACTACCTGGTTTGACTATATAGATTATCTCTGGCATTTACATACTAGAGACTGAAGAGGATGTATATGTAGAAATGGATAGATGGGATAAAGACTATCTTAAAAAGTACCCTACATGTCTGCTGAGAGTCTCCGCGAACAAGGAGGAAAGGAGAGTTGGGTATTCTGGTTTTTAGCCAATATTTCTCCAGATCTTCCTTATTCAACCATTCAATTGCTTTCTTGCCTCCTCCTTAGCCAACTAATCAACTATTCTGTTCAACGGTTTCTCAAATGATTCCTGGAGAGCCCCAAGCCCCGGTCTCTAAGAAATGCTTTCCGACAACCATAGTATTTGTCAATGTTGTTGTCTCTGTCCATCTATTTGCTTACTATGAGCTTATACTCCCCTTCCTTCCTGAAACTTTTTCTTTCATTGGAAACAATCAAAATAGGAGCTGACCTTTCAGAAATTGGGGGAATAAATCCATCCAACAGCCATGTGATTCTGGGCGTGGGGTTTCCCGAGGCCGTACACTTCAATGAGACTGACTGTCCCCTGTAAAATTACGCTTAAACTTAGTACAAATAATTTTCATGTATTATTCCACACTGAAATTTCTAAAAACTATTTTATTTTTAATCTTAAGTCGGAAACAACGGTGCATGAAATTGTATTGATGGTTATTTAAGCTTTTATGTTATTTACATTTGATGTAACAGGATTAAAAAAGAATGGAGTTAGGATGCAAAATGGGTACTTACGGTTGTAGTGTCTGCTCGATGAAACGGTAAGTAAAATGAGGGGAAGCATCTAAAAAAAATATAGAAAGATCGATTGACAATTGCTCAACCTCAAAGTGGTTTGTGTGCATATTGAAAAGTATAAGCAAGATAAGGAAGAAATACAAACGGAAAGTTTCAAGAGAATTTTGATTCTTCCTTATTGTCAACCACCAGAGCAAATTAGATTTAAGGGTTTCAATGCCTGCTTTGAGTTTCCCTTATCCGATTTCCCCAGACAAGCTAACCAGTTTTGATACCAGTATGATATTGGATACCACATAGCGGTGTAAACATAATAATACCTTTTTTTTTGCGTTCCAGCCCTTTAAAAAGCTCACTACCTCCTGTAATACTTTGTTGATAATTTCACTGTGCATGAAGAACAGAAAGAGAAATCAAAGTAAACGTAAGAGACTCTTTTGATCTATTGATTCCATACACTATTAATCTCTAGAGGGATCGTAGAGTAAGCGAAAGTTTTGGGAGCGAGGGGAGGGCTAGAGAAGAGAAAGAGAGAATCCAACTACACTTTCCACCTTCCATAAAAAAAAAGTACGAGAGTTGGAGTAACCACTACAACCAATCCTCGGAGTATGTGTTGCTCCTACTGTCAAGCCGCTGATGAAGAGCTGGTTGAAAAATCCAACTGCGGATGACAATACCACGTCTGTATTGTAATGCCCTCGTCGTATATCTTACACCTCAATCTCGATTCAAAATCTAGTTTCAAACCCAAGTACAGTTCTATTTTTTACGGGCATACATACATAGATTGAGGCGATAGTAACTGCCCTAAAAACGCTAAGTGTGTTGTACCCAGCCGGGGTTTCCGTTGGTCTTGGAGGAAATTAATTAAAAAGCGCGTATGCTGATTAGAAGTACGGCACACAACACACTTGATTGTTCATATTTACAGGAGAATTACCTACTAGGGAAGATACATCAATGTCAATGAGTCCTCCTTCCACCTCAAGTACGTGTATGCAAGTATACAGGTTTATGTCAAAAAGCCACGATTGAGTTTCAATTTTGAATGCAAACATCGCAAGGACTTGAAGACAAGTAAGGGAGGGTGTTGGAGGAAGGCTTTCCTCAGAATAGAGTGTAATGCTAAACAAGTGCAGAGGATAGCTCTCAATATTTGTCTGATCATCAGATTTGTCAAGTATGCTACTAGATCACGAAAGGGTAATCAACTTCTTTGCTGACAGCAGCAAGAAACCCTTTTACTTTTTACTTTCCCAGCCACCCCAGACGACTGACAAGCGCTCGTATGTTACGAAGGCTAGAATGTGTGAGTATGTATGTATGTATGTATGTATGTATGTATGTATGTATGTATGTATGTATGTATGTATGTATGTATGTCGGGGTACTCGGTGCTCAGTGTGTACAGAGCTTTGTGCACACAAGACTTCAGATGCGACAATGCTGGATTCCAAACTGTCTCACCACTACCGTCCCATCAACATGCACTATTTCATACTGTCTTTCAAGAATTCTCATCGTAGTAGTGTCCTGTCTACTTTCGTGTGTCATGTACTCACGTGTGTTCCTGTTCCCACTATGTACATACATATGTGTGCAAGAAGTATTTTTGACTGTGCTTATGTATATTCATAACAGGGTTATAACTACGGATGATGATCAAGGATACACTCCAGCCCAGCAATGTTTACTCCGGGTATGGTGCATGTACATCATTAAAGATTACAACCGAGGTAGTGATCTAATGGTGGGTAGCATAAGCTCCGTCAAGTAATAGAGTATCTGCGTAGGTCTTATCTGGAAAGAGTATAAAAAATTCAGACTCCGCATCTGTCCAACCTGTCAAGTGTATAAAAAGTACCTTCTCAGGACTTAGGGAGTACAGTGTTAAACTTACATGTGGGATTAGTAGAGGCACGCATTTACAGCAGGCCGAGAGTATAAAGAGACAAACAATTATTCCACGTTCGAGGGAAAAAAACTAACGGCACAAAATGAACTCGGTGAGGACAGGGAGAAATCGGGTAAAAACTGGTTTATGGGAAGGTATCACAGCCCCTACATACGAATTGGTCAGCTCGGGTACTGGTAACGATCCGAGTGTTGCCGTTATGTAGGACATTGTTGTTGTCACATTGCTCGCACTCATGTTTACAATTGGACATATATGTTTACCTTACCTACACCAAATTTTGGGGATGTTTGTCCGGGAGCTGGAGTTGAGACTTACATAACTACATTACTTAGCTACATGGGGAGCAGAAAGGCTAGATTTTGTCTCTATCAACTCAAGTAAATAGTAAACAGCGGTAGTGATGCTGTGGAGAAGTGTGCACACATTGGAAGGCAGTAAATAGAGACCTGGTTAGAGTCCTCGAAAATGATGAATGAGGACAGAATAAAAGAGTACAATTTCACTTGAAAGAATTGACGACGACAAATAATAAAAGGACGACGGCTCTAGTTTTTTCCCTTACGTGTTCCTTCCTTGAGAAAGAGATAAGAGATGTGCGTTCAGTTTACTCACCACCCAGACGAAGTTGTGCAGCGGCTTGTGACATGTCCGTCTGTGACAGAACCATACATTGAATCATGCCCATGTCCTCCCGTTGTATATAAGCTATTCTGAGTTTGTCGCCACTTGGGCTAAATGCAACTCTCGTACTGGCCGTCAACTCCTTGCCATTCTTAAACCATCGGATCTTTGTGGCTCCGTCGTTGGAATTCTTCCTGTTGACACCGCCGCCACCACTAACAACCCCCAAGTTGGAGTTGCCAATACCCTGATTATTAGTCCAACAGGAAAACTCCGCACTCTTCCCCACGTCCACTGAAATTGAAATTCCACGTCAGTTGGTAACACCCAAAGTCTCTGGCTGTCCTCAGACACTGCTACAGGCTACAGCCAGAGACAATATGCACAAGCTGAAAAATGTCTCAGAGCTTGCATCCCCGCTCAATTGGATTAGTCATCCTAAGCCTCACCTGTCATCACTGGAGGTAGAACCTGGACCGCCAAGGGGCTCTGTACCACCTACGAATAAATCAAACCTCTTCCATTAATTAAAACCAGATTCATTTCCCGGATTTATTTTCCGGCAGTCCCAATTTTCCGTAACAGTGGTGGTCCTAACCAGCACAATTTAACAACTTGCACCCACACCCAACACGGTCTTTGCACAAAACAAATAATTAGATCAGAGTCTTTTGCACTTGAGTGTTTATTGCCAGGGACTCGGCCCGTAAGACAGGTACACCCAACTTAAATTTGTATAGATACAGTATATCCTCTTCAGGCTCTCAACTTCCAACAACCTACCAAATGAATTTGATGACGTGCTGATCCATGTCTGTTCGTGGCATTACAGATGTAAACTGCCGTATCCTGTATTCCCAAATTTTCAATTATCACAGAACTCCTTCGAATTCTAATTCTCTCGGTTTGTCGGACGCTTTCGAACCCACCAAACCCATCCGCCTTGAGCCACCTGCAAAGTGAGGGAAAGGAACAGTTCAAACTCAGGACATTAATTCCATTCTAACAGTAATAATTACATTTCTATAGAGAATAAATCAGCTTTGCCAGGGGTGTAAATATTGATGACGACAAAAGTTTGATGAAGGTATGAATATGATACATGAATGAATAAAGTTGGGGTGAGTTTGTGTCATGCATTGTTTATGCAATCAACCACGTAAATAATTGGTCTGGAATGTAGGAGTGAAGATATTTGAGCAGATCTGGCCGTAATTGTGTAATGTAGATGCATAATGCGACAGTCGGTAGTAAATTGTGGGAAGAGAGGGGGGAAAAAATCCCGGAGGAGATCTCTCAGATAAAGAGTCAATTTCATTTGGTCTCAAAAGATGCAAAGGAGGATAAAAGGATGCGTCGTCATAAGTATCATAACATGAGAGGCTCGCTTCGTCTGCTCGAATGTGGATTAACTACGAGATATAGGGATTTAACGGTGTACAAAATGCACGCGAGTTTACAGTTGAGTGGGGTGCAGGACCCATGTGAGAATGAGATTGGTGGAATTATAATGGCACTACATAAATATGCACTGCGAGGGAAGGATTAGGAGGCCAGAGTGAAAGTGTTGAAAATGGGATGGACGGGACCGACAACGACTCAAGAGCCGGTTAAAGAGTAAATGAGTGTAGCTGGGAAGACGGGTAACAGACTTAAAACCACTTTCTCATTTGCTCGTCGTTCCTGCAATGAATAGTAAATGTGACATGGGCACATAATTTATTGCATTAGGAAAAGAAGCACTGAACATTACCCTTGTGATGGTGGAGGATAGCCTTCCGAGAGACAGAGCAAAACTCCCGTTTCCCCTTCTTTGAAATGAAGCTCAGTCACTTGAGACAGAATTCGAGGCTCACTTTCCCTTTCACCACCTGCGTTTGCAAGAGTCAAAACATTTATTCACCATCCCATTACAGCACATTCTATTTACCTCTCCACTATTCATGTCGCGCGGTTTTACTTTCCCGTAAACATCACTCCTCTCGCTTGTTTTTCCTCCCGTATGGTAAAAAAATAAAAAATAAACAAAAATAAAATTTACCCAAGCTTTCACCTTTCCCTGTAACTGAACCCTGCCAACATCGAATTACTACCCACTTCTCAAAGATACGATCGATCAATACAGCTATTTATTATACTTGAGAGAATACCATAAGGGACTTATACATCTACACATGTTAGTACATACAATGCGAACAATTCAGCCTGAAAAATCTGTTTTTACATCTCAATAGCCCAGTTACGTCAAAAATGCCTAATTTTAAATCCCATGACCTTATTTTTTTCGTCAATCCAAATACCTCCATATTTCTCTAAAAGCTTCCCCAGCAATGCTTCTTAAAAGTCTCTTATGGTTTAATAAACAAGCCTTCTTTTGACAAGAGGTTCTGAGAAATGGAACCTACATACCTACGCCAAGCTCCCAAGTATAACAAATACGGTATAGCCGTAAGTATATGCGTGAATTATGCGAGGCCAAATAGTTTTGTAATGTCAATTTCTGTCTTACGATGGTTGATGTACATGTTTTCCCTCCTACTAACGGTCGATAGGTAGAATAAAGTGAAAACTGACATCAAATAAAAGAGTGAGAGCTTGGTAGTATCTGTGGATGATGTTATTCATTCCTATCTGTGGGTTACGTGTAGCTAAGGTGGGTTCTGGGTTGCGTACAAGCTAAGTACGCAGATGGAATATCACACGCAATATTGGATATCATATCTATAGACGTATGCATTATTGGAGATGCTTCCCCCCCGAATCCAATCATATCAACCTGTCATGTAAAAAGGATGGCACTGCGGAATCTCCCCCGTAATTGACATGACAAAACATGACAACATCAAAGACTCGAAAAAGTTTGTTCACGCAAAATGCAGTAAAGTATGCATACTTTATTTTTCCTGGCACTTCAAAAAAATGGGCCTAATTGAATGCTAAACACTCTGGGAAAGGTTTCTAAGGTAACCACGTCATGATTAAATAGGACTTGTGAAAAGTAGAAAGAAGCAAATCAAAGCTCCTTTTCTATGACAGGTGACTACGAGTGGACCGTTTTAGGAGGATGTTTCCCTTACGTTACAAAAGCGTCAAAATGTTTTTTTTCTACACAAACAAAAATCGACCATCATTTTTCATTCAAATTTAATTCACATCAAAGAAACATTCAAAAAAAAATGTTCCTTTTTTTTCTTCAACCATACTAATAAGTTTGAAACAAAATATGAAAACTCCTCTTAAAACTCTTTTCGTCATGTTATTACACATAAACAAAAAGGAAATATGAGGAAAGAGATCCAAAGGAATTGAGCCCATACAAGGATCTACACTTGTAATCAAATAGGAAGGAATAACAGGAGATTTTGAATTATTACATTACATTATAGTACAACCACTACCTCAGTCATTCATATTTCCCACATACTATTATCTATATATGGATGAAAAATATGAATTCTTAGTTTTCAATAACAAACTTTCACAGAAAAGTTTTTACTCCACATGCCTTTTCAAACCTTACAAAAAAGAATGACTCTTCCCTTGATCGAAATCCTGTGAATCGGTTCTGAAACAGAGACTTACATACATGCAGAGTGAGTCATGTCTTTGGCCCCCCCCACTCTAGCCCATATAAGGGGCGACTCATAAAATATTTAATTCCCCTGGTTTCTAACAAATTTGGTTCCAGACTTTCTGAAATTTGTTTGTATGACCTAGGTCAATATTTGAAGTCACACATATATTAAAGTTATAATTTCTTAGGACTACTTAAACAAAAGTTAGGAAAAAGGAACATAGGGCCAGGAAGGTGTTATGAATACTTTGAACCGTAACTGTACTTATTTATGTTGTAAGTTTCTTCCCAGGCCTCGACAAACTTTCAATAATTTCATCTCTCCGAAAAAGAATACCAATACCATAAAAGAAATTGTTTGTAACAAGATGAAATTTCCTTTCCCAAGTTAAACAATCAGTCTCGTTTGAAGTTATGTTACAACCGGATTGTCTTGAATAATAATAATTATATTGGTGGGAATCATCTGCCATTAAACTAGGAAATTACAGAATATCTTTGTATCATAGCGACAGTTAAAAAAAAATAAAAAAGTAGAGTCAGATTTGATAGCAGGGATGCGATTAAACAACACTACTGGAAGGAAGAACGGAAGAAAGACACACATTTTTGTATAAATTATTCTTAGGAAAGTTTAAAAAGTTTTTACCCTGTAGCCTGATTCGAGCCAAAGTTTCACTTTCGAGGGTCTTCCCTGTCAGTCGATTGACAGTACGACATTGGAAAGTTGAAGTAGAATCATTTGCACTAGCACCTTCAATCAGAAGCTCGCCCGAGGGAACCATGAAATATCTTCCACTACCTAGAAATTTCCGAGTAAAACCGTCATGTGTATATAATTCAACACCATGTAAAATTCAGCAGGAAATTCAGCTTTGCTGCCTCATCCCCCCCCCACTCCACCTCCCAACAAGAAACCCAAAGGTTGATCAGGCTTTAAGATTTGAAGCGTCGGCATGACCATAAGTATCACTGAATCCAGATAGAGAGATAACTCCTTACCAGCAATATATGATCAATAAAATAATTTCTGAAACTACTCTTCCTGTGCCTTGGATCGTATTTTAAGGAAAATAGCGAGTGCATTGATCCACCTCGTGATAGCTTCAATTCAATTATATCCAAGAAACTTATTCTATTTGACCTGAGGGGTTTCCCCACCAACTTTAATTACACTTGGCAACTTGCCATTTATTATTTTTTACTATCCATCCACCAACCGTTTCCTTCATCTTGAGTCTAATCTCATTTGACATTAACTTGGAAACTTTGTATATTTCCTCGGGCAGTTGGTACGTAAGTTCCTTCCGCTGACTCCCTCGCCTGTCAATTTGTTTTTAAATAGTTTTATTTATTTTCTCCCCTCACTGATTCATTAAGTATCCTATATTTACCCAATATGACTTCATCTGTCTATCTATTTGAATAGGATTTTTCCCCTGCTTTTTTTTCACCTAGAGAACCTTTGACGACCGATAAGATCCCCAGAAATGTAAATATTTTATCCCTGAGACACCGATGAAGATATGATAGTACGAGGAGCGTGCAAGAATTCATAACATTTTCATTAGCTTTGGAATTTCATACTTCACAACTTGGTTTGTATTTGATTAATTATACTAAATAGGGCACTGGGTTTAATACGAATATGACGAGAGGGGAAACGTGGGTTTGTCAGGGAATAAATTAGCGGAGTCACCGTCCAGATTGCGGGCTGTATCCTGTCGGAGTTAATTGTCTTGACTTTCCATCTTATAAATTAAAGGGGGAATGACAAAATGAATTGATACAATGGGAACATACCGCCGCCGGAATGCGGGAAGATGTTATAAGTTGAATCCTTAATCCATGACGTGACGGAGACAAAATCCTTGACGGCTTCTGGAATGACACATTTCAACAAAGCATCGTTCCCTTTGGTCGTGTAGATGTCTTCCAGCCGAATATCGTGCCTTTGGTTAATCACTGTTCAACACACACACACACAAAAATGAAATGAAGCAATTTTGTGCCCTACCCCTTCAAGCGTCACAAGCCGACTCCAATTTTCACCTTGATCAACTAAATTAAAAGGAAAGGTGATATTATTCCCTTTGAACAACATTTACTTATCTTAATCATTTCATCTTCACCTTCATTAAGTTCCCTCCCTTTGACAATACATTAATACCAAGCTCGTAGTGTCTCTCTATTTTTTGCTGAAACACAATCCACCCAGGAACATTTCCCCCTGCACAAAATCCCGAAAGGAGAGAGAGAGAGAGGCAACTTCAACGGAAGGTTTCTCCCTTCTATTCCTTCTTGTAAAAGTATTTGAGCATGACACAGGCAAGGATTACATTATGGACGATAAAAAGCGCCGAAAGAATTTATGAGAACATTCATAGAAGTAATTTACAGGAAGCTACTGAATATGGAAGGAGAGAGTTGGCAAGTTTGCGAATCAGCGGGATAGTAGTATGTACATATGTAGTTATCCATAATTCCGACTCCGATGACTTTATCATGCCACTAAATTCCGATAAATTATTCTAGTCAAGTGCATGGAGCCCTGCTCACTCCACAGCTAGCATTAAACACTTGACTAATCTTGTCCACAGTATTTCTTGGCGTTCTTTATATGGCGGATAAAGCCAGGAGATTTGCGGATTATCAAAAGCAATACTGTAGATAGGGAAGGTGACGGAGTAGAGAAACTAGGACTATTCTAACTTGAAAGGGAAATTGAATAAAAAAGGACGCATTGGAGCAGAAATAAAGTATTTATTCATACTCTTCAATACCAGGCATGGTTTCAGCTGCATCGAGTCTGTGCCTGACGGCTCCTATGCTGAGCAAGGGCAGGATCACAAATAGTAAACAGAGACTCGTAAAGCCACAAACACATCCTTTGTTCCTGGTCTTTGATACGTTTTAATTAGTAAAGATGATGCTTATTGCTAGAGGGAACGTACTTCCCGGGCATTCCAGTCTCGCACTGTCTATTGATATTGCAGATGTAAGGCTGGATAGGAGCCTGCTAAGAGACAATTTTACTTTCAATAGTTGACCAGAAGTCCTCTTAAGCTCGAAGGACAACTCCAGCAAATCACTCCCGACAAGAGAGGAAAGTGACTCTGCATGTCCGCTTGTTTCCCTGTAGCAACAGGAAATTATTGGTTTATGGGAAGAGACCCTCGCTCAACTCCTATTTAGCCTCTTAGCTCAAGCCGAAAACCAAGTTTCATTTATTACTTTATGCAGAACATATCCGAGCCCTGAGAGGAAGAAAGGGGCGCGTTGGAGTCAGGCTGAGAGATCAAAAGTGAAAATTGTTTCGGAAGACTCAAGTTTACACACTGAAGTTGACCCAAGATGTTCCGCATTGGGTTTCATAGTAGTCACTGGAAACTTTCTCCAAAAGAAAAGAAGAATAAGACGGCGAAGGAGGAGAAAGCGAAGTAGTGAAGTAAATGAAATGGTTCATGTATACCAAGCTCCCACAAGGGATTTCACGGACACGGGGGAAAGTAATCGGGCAGGAGAGGAAATGAAACGTTCGCTCACCCTAACGTCGATTATATTCCAGAGCTTTCCCTTTACTGGATAAGGTTACATATGGCGAGACAGCAAAGGGAAACACATAGCTTTAGTCAATACAACTATGTGGTCATTAACTTACTTCATACAATGCTTCCTCCGCAATTTTAACACACGTGCACGACATTGCACACTGTCACGTGCAAATAACACGTACTTGAAGGTCCTCCACAGATCTGACCATCACATCAGGGAAAAATGATTTTCTGCCACGAAGATGTTCTTAAGGGATGGGTAAGTTACACATGAAATCGGCTAGCCCGAAACAGGTTCCTATCCATTTCCGCATCGATTTCTCATATTCAGTGGTTTTTCAAATCCTTTACGAAGAAAGACCCCTGAAAGTACTAATAATATTACTTGTATTTACCTATTTCTAGCTGCTCATCATCCCCAACTTATTTCCGTGTGATTAATTTAAACTTTTGTTTTCTCAGCTCATCATTGAGTTACAGAAGAGGGAATTTTTGGTGGTCAAAGCCATAAAGCATACATTCTATCTGTAAGAGTACAGTTCCTTTATACTCAATGTAGAGTACCCAATTAAAATCCTCATTGTTGTGTAAATAATAAAAACACATGTAGCATGTTGGTTTAGATACTGTCATGACACAAGTAGCGTAACCATAAAAATGCGGTTACCCTTTAGGTTAAGGCATCATTACTATAAATGACTCAGCTGTCGGTGTATTGACAACATTACCTTTTGCAAAAAGACAACTGCCTCTCGTCGTATTGTCTCCGGGGAGAAGTGAAAGGAGCTGAGGGTGAATCGAGAAGGCTTAAAGGCTGTAGAGTGAATATGGTGCGGTGGGGATTGGGCGGCGTGTTTGTAGCCCAAGAGAGTGTACGTCGTGGATGCGTATGTGCATCCAAGTCGTCATTGCATTGAGGAGAAAAACTTTTGCAATTTTGCTCGGAAAGCTAAACTCCTCTGTTACCTAAAGGCATTTCTATTGGAACCAATAGAATCGAAATGCGACACAATGAGGACACAGATTGTCCTCTGAAAGTCTTTCTATCTCTTTTGAGTTGTTGTCAATAATTTCCTTGCGTCATCAATTTTCTTTTACTTTACTCGTAAAAAAACCGCATGTCTCTGAATCCGGAGAAAGTCAGGGGCATTATTGTGAGGAAAAAAGAGGAAGAAAGAGGAAGGGCCAACTAAAGGTGCGTAATGTATCTGATGCACAAGAAAAACATTCATGCTGAAACCTTAGGTACTTTTTCCCTGGTGAAAAGAAGGAAGGAGCCTTATGCAAAAATGAACAATAACCCAGAGGTTTTTAAAAGCTGTAGACTCACGCTACCCGTAACATGACTGGAAACAAATTACGGGGGAAAGAATCACAATGTGGCAGATGAGGAAATAATCCCAACCCCATCCATACAGAGACATAGGAAGAAATGGGAAAAGTTTATTCGGAAAATAAGTATCATCAACATAATAACCTGCATAGCAGCTCTGCAATAAAGAGTTACAATTCAATTACAAAAAGGAAGAACAAAAGAGGAAACGAGTGTAGACGGGGGGAGAGAGAGAGAGAGAGCCAGAGAAAAACAAAAGATAGTTTTAACCAAATAAAATACGAGTCCGGGAAATTTGCAACTTTACGTGCTATTTATGCACACAGTAAAAAAGGGGGAACCTTTGCCTTTGGAATTTATGAACCAAATACTTACTCCCAGTAAATCGAGTTCCATGTAATTCCCTACAATGGAAAGACAAACAGAGGGAGAACTCACGGAAGTCCAAAGAAGAGTTGAGAAGACTCAAAAAGATCACTCGAGCTCCTTCCACTAATTGTGATTTCCAAAAGAATTGTGAAACTCTCAACTATTTGCATCATTTTAATCGATTTCCTTGGAAATATTATGCAATGCAGTAGCTTCCTACTCCAAAGTGGAAATTAATTTTTAGGTTTACTTTCAACTCTCCGTAAGTAATACACAAACACTCCAATTGCTTCCGAGAACATTTCCTACATTCACATATGCACAGGCGTACCCTCATATGTACCTCTCATCTACAAACTTGGGCATTATTGAAAGTTCCCAATACGTCTGCCGTTGTAGGAAATACTGTAAAGTTAAGGGGAAAATATAAATCACGGCCCTGTAAATGTGACAATAGAAACTGAACGAATGTTACTCTAAAATTGGCATTGTTATTTCCTCCCCGTTTAGGCGCACAGACGATACATAATTACATTTATATAAGAACACAACACGTGTATCTACGTAGATATGTCTATACTGTAAGTTCAGACACCTGGGACTGAAACCTTTGAATATAAAATAATGCCCCACTGAAAAGGCTCATACCCCAAAGTGAGGGACTGACTCCGGGAAATAGGATTCTTACGTGAAAAAATGAAATGTGCTTGATCTTTGCATGGCTTGTCCGATCTTTGTATAATTTAAAATGCAAGTTCGACAAACCATTTGCCATGCATTGAAGCAAGGTTGAACATTTGGTCCAGCTTTACATATGCATTGGAAATGACATTAGTGCGTGAGGAGACTACTGGAGTAGATGTATTGAAAAACGTAGGATTTCCTACGGAAGGCTTTTTCCCCGAGTGTGAATCTGTATAGGGAAGAGCACTCGAGCATGTTCTCCCTGTTTAGAGCTAACTATATATACTTGGAAGAGCATTCCTCCAGCACAATGACAATGGCTTAGGAGGCCATACTTTAACATGAATGGTAACAATGCTGACTACTCCAGCAATAAATTCAATATTTTTATCTGCGTGGAAGAATCCCGGATGAATACGTAAAAATATACGTAAATACTCAAAATTTATTCTACAAGGACTAGGGAAAATGATATAGGAGGAAGGAAAATTTACAAACATGTTGTCAGACAATGGAATCGTTCAAATAGTCAGGTCTATGTACATGTGGATGGATGCATCTATTTTCAATGCGAATAGCTGGGGTAGTTTGAGCTACTCTAGCGTAAGTATACAAGAGTCTTCTACATGGTCCTTGTTGGATTCCAAGCCCTCTCCGCCTCCCCATGTTAGATACGAGCCTCTGACAATAAATCGATAGAATCTTAAACGTTGAGAAGCTCGAAACGCAAAACGAGCGTTATTGGTTTCGACTTTCGACTCTGACGCTTCCAAGAACGTTGTTCCTGTTTCGAGAGATGTTCATCCTTGTCCTCTAACTGGAACTCCCACCCTTCCCACATGCATACTGCTTAAGACACCAACCTATGGACGAATTGTTCCCAGATTATAATAGTTGTCCGTTTGCTCCTATCAATTGTCAAATGTCATCCGCCCCACTTCCAGACCTCAACAACCTTGTAGTGGAAAATTCAAATTTAAATATCTTGGGAGATGGAAAAATAGACTTCCCATCCGTAGGAGCACACAATACGACTCGTCGGCAAGGGATTGAAATACATGACCGACTTTTTTTTATTCGTCAGAGACATCCCTTCCCCACTGCATTCCATTATGCCATGATGCTAGTCAAGTCACTGCACGAGTAAGCAGAATGAGGTGACAAAAGCGGAATGATATGGCTTTACGCAAAAACGCTATGAATTCACACACCGGAACACCATGGTTTCCAAACAAGTGTAAAAATTTCAGGCTTGGGTTAGATTTCCGGTCATGTCAAGAGCCTCCCAAGTATTTACAGTATGATGATAGTAAATTCAAGGACTGAATCTAGAATAGCTTTCCGGATTTTAATAAGAATATAAGCCCTTGGTGATGACGTTGAATTTATTTTTTGTTCGTCATATTTTTTGTGGTGCCATTTTAAAATAACTATGCATGCGAACGGAAAGACCATGACATATTGAGAGTCGGCTTGTCTTGAAGTAACTGCCGATAATCGTGTGACTTAAAAAAACTCACCAGCTCTGATTGCAATATCGCGACTTCGGATCTGACCTGCCGCATTCCCAGCTAAGCACTGTAAAACAAAAATACATAGAATAATTGTATATTTAAAAATGACTCCAGCGTTAATTTTTTGCAACATCAATTTTCATATTTTCCTTATGTAATGGAGCATTTGAAATTCAATATTAACAAGGATTGGATTAAGATGCTACTGGTAATTTTTAGACATGTCGGTAGCTATTGAGAATCACATTGCTTTTCTTAGATTGTTGGCCAATGTTCAATAACTATAATAATTATTTTTAAACTGAGTTTTATTGATGTAAATATATTTTAGATAAATTATCTTAGACCTGGTTTTGACAAAGAAACCTCGCCAAATGACGACCCCCGGGATCACAATGAAATTTTGAGTTTATGTGACAACCTGGGTCAATATTTTTACGCACAATAAAGTTTGGTACATGCCGCTTGGTTTAATCGGGAATTCGCGTCAACTTTTTTTTGAAATCTTAAGAGATATCAAAAAGATCGACAGATCTGTCGTGCCAGTGTCGTCTCACTTATTATTGACCCAATGAAATGATCATGAGCTGCTGTAGTCTTGAGGTAAAATTGTATGCCGTATTTTTCGGCGACTTTAGAAAATAAAAGTTTGTAGTAAATATGAACACGGCTTCTGGCAATTAAAATAATAATTACATTAGCTTAAATTTAACTATGAAAATATGTCATGTGACTTTAATTAAAAATTCCAAATTCGAATTACGTGAATGTTTTGGAAATACTTAAAAAATCAGGGAATAATTCGGGGGAAGACTTCCTGATGTTTTAATTTTCCTTGGCTAAAAGTTTCCTGAAATAAAATTCTTTGAACTTATCCTTCAACGGGAATGGTTCATTTTGTTTTGCCCACAAGGAAGTTTCCAGGAGCATCTTAAAATTATTAGTGACTGACAATGAGCCCATGCATGACTAAGAACGAGAGAGAAAGGGAAGGTATTTACATAAATAGATGCATTGTGGATGTCTGATCGATAAAAACTGACGCTAAAAGGAGGGTAGAAAATAGAGCCATTGGCAAGATTTTGACGTAATCCATTGATGTTGCTGAGCGGCTCACTTGTCACGGCATTCATCCAGGTAATCGTGGGTCTTGGCGATCCTCGGGCAATACATTGCAGAAGTAGACCTTTGTCATTGGTGAAGTAATTAAACCTTGGTGGTTCATGGGTGAAAAAGTTTGGAGCTTCAGTATCATAGAGGCCATTCCGGCTGGTACAACCTAAAACAAATATTGAGACTATGTTGTAGTTCTTGCAAATACACAATAATTCAGCCATGTGATGCTTTTCAATCAACGTGGTAAATAAAAGGACCAACTACCTGGAAAACACTTAATAATATCCAGCCAAAAAGAGCCCAAACTTTTATCATTAACTGAAAACAAAAGCTTCACATCAGAAGGGACCTAATTTCCGACTTTGCCATTCATACATACTTACCTTCAAACAATGAACTTACCTAGTTAATTTCATCAGAGAATAAATTGTACCACGTCGGGATACGACTGACAGTATTCTCCTATATCTCAAACATGCATACGTCACAGTGCCACCCGTCTTGAAGTTCCAAATAGGAAACTTTCACCGTCCCTATACACAACACTCACCACATTGATTCAGAAAATAAATCCAATCAAACTTGAGTCTCAACACTTGAAATTCTCATTCAAAGAATTTGGCGTTGAATGGAAATAAATCAAGTTTTATTTGAACACTTGCAATTACTTCACCAACTTTTTCAAAAAAGAACTCGAGCCTATCAGAGTTCTTACAGAGCTCCTGTTTTTACTCGTTCCTATCATGCAAATGCCAAAGCTCTCGCCTCAATTGGAAATAAATGACATTCTTAAGGAATACATTAGCATTCTATAGGGGAATCCAGCTTTCCCATTTTATAGCTACCCCTTTTGGATTGGTGTGCCTACATCTATACATAATTTCTGAGTAAACACCCATGCATGATGGCTGTTTGTAAAAATGCTGAAATGCTAGTAGTCATCGGATTGCTCCAGTGGTACCTGTCTGGTTCCGTACCATGCATGAACCTAAATGGAAACTGGAAAGCAGTGATTAGTGCGTTGCTTGAAAGTGCTTTGAGAGATAAGTGTTTTTAGAGAACACTTGAATCAACTGAATCAAGGAATTAGTGAATAAAGTAGATACTGTTGACAATCTCGGACGAGCTCATCAAATTCTCTACGGTTCTTCGTTCGTTCGTTCAAGAGTCTTTGCATTGCACTTAGTCTATACTCACCAGTTTCAAAAGAAGAAATTCTCATTGACGACACAGTCAGTTCAAATAAAGCTTTGTATCACCCCTCAGAAACTTGGTTGCAGTTCTTTCCCGAGACGTCGAAATAAGTAAACTCTTTAAATCTAATGGGTTTCCCTCCCCCTCTCTCTCTGAAGACTCGACGGACAGTTCATCTGACTTTTCCACTGACCTCGTTTGGAGTATGCATGCACAAGAGGATTTTAAGACACGCAAGGACAAGTTGATCTTGAAAATAAACCATTTCTTTCCCCAAATGCTACTTCGAGTGTGTGTTATTATAATGTAATCAAATGCAATACTACGTACACACACAAATGTCCCACTAAAGCCTTCCCTTCAGGAATTCCAACTACGGCATGCCTAATAATGGGGAGGGCCGTAAGTAGTTGTAGAAAAGAAGGCTCTCTCCAAAATGGAGACAGCATTGTTCGATCACAAATCGGCTACCCTTTCATACTCAATCCGGACATGACATTATTTACGAACGAGAGCTGGAACACAAAGTGTAAGTTGATGGAGTGAAACGCTTTCATTTTCAGCATATATAGCCTCTCGTACACAGGAGTACTTCCAGGCAAAGGAAAGTCCTGAAGAGCTCACCATCCTCCTCCACGTGCTTCCCTCCCGAAAAAGTCAACACTTCCTACATCGCATGGCATCATTTGAGAATGCCACCGTCAATTTCAGTTATTCCTACTCCAACTAGCTTCCTCTCCAGTCCTTCAGGTTCCGATCTTTAAAGAGCGTTATTGTTACTCTGTCCGTGCAGAAATGAGAATGCTAACGGGCTGATGATGGTGATACAAGTGTAGTAGAGCTGAACTACTCGAAACTTTGACCCGGAAGTTTCTACCTATATTATTATTTTATTACCATCCCTATCCTGTCATTAACTCCAGTATTTACGCCTTCCTACACATGCAGCCTTCCAAGTTTTCACTATTTTCAGGTAGCAGTTTACAAGAGTTATCCTCGAACAATTGGTGTAACTCCTTTGGCCCAAGTGATTTTATTCCTTTTTCCTCTCTCTCTCTCTCTCTCTCTCTCTCTCTCTCTCTCTCTCTCTCTCTCTCTCTGTCTCTCTCTATAACCCTGCAGAGAGTAATTAAGTTTGTACCAGACTAATTACACTCACCCTGAACTACTGATTCGTTACATAACACTCTGTATAACAATCTGAATCCTACTGTGTCACTAGTTCCAGTCATTGTATCTTAAATGTATATTTTTTTTCCAGCTAACAAAAGGATAACGGTAAAAGAATCTGCTCTGTATTTTTCGAACCTCAGCCATTACAAATCGATTCCATTATCGTTTCCTTAACTTTTGACTGGAGTCACAAATTACCGGAACAGTAGCAATTCAAGAAACCCAAGCACAATCTGTTGCTACTGGGTATCTTCAAGATTGTAATGCATTTTTTTTATTGGAATGGAATGGAAATGCGTAAGTTTTTTTTAGGTATAGGATATCTATACATACGTTGGTGTACCGGCAAGCTGTACTTTGCCAGTCATTTCGACTAAATGTTATGGGATTGTCGGGACATGTGAGCCAGAGGCATTTGTGAGTGTAACTGTGTGTGGCTCTATGTGCATCAACAAATGCCCTTGTGTGACTCAGAAGACAAATATGAAAATGAGTGATATCTTCCACGCCCTCCGTTCCCTTTATACAGTAAGTAGATACAGGGAATTTTGTTTTGCTTGGGTAGTTTTGCTGGATGACTATAAAAGATGCATGTTCGGAGTTGAGAGTGGTATGAACTGTAAATGTGAAACATTTCCTGACGCTGTATTGATTGCAGTTACGTGAGGTCGTCATTATGAATTGAGGAAATACCGGGGAAAAGATTACAATTTATTTCTATGATAGAAACAATATCCTGAAATATATGGGTTGGAGAGTCGTAAGTGAAAATGTAAATGACGGTAATTATGAATATTTGAGTAGTAATCAAGGGTTTAAATTGCCTTTAACAGTCGGATAAAATTTGAAAACAGGGTATAAAGCAGTTTGGAGGTAGTTCTCTGGTACGGCACATATACACTCAAATTCCACCATGACTCTCTATACTTGGGCTAATTTTGGATTCTCGAAATGACACAGAGAGTTGGCGATCACTCGCTCTGCACATACTGCCGCTGGAAATTCCGGAGGGGAAACAACACAAGGACTTTCAAGATTTAAGGAAATGTATCCAGCTATGTATAAACTGTGATTTCGACAGTGAAATTATCAAGGTGGAAGTCTCTTTCATGAAAGTATTATTATTTTCCTGGATGGGAGAGTTGGTGTGATGTGTGAGATGTGCGATACCCGAGGTACCCACGACTGAATCGTGGGTTACATCCCTTGATGTTTATCAGTCCGCTCTCGCTTATCTGTACATTTGTCCATGCCCTACTGTAAATATACTCTGTTCTGACGTTTATCTTTTTGCATGAAGCAGAGTGTACACATTTGCAATTGTGAGGAGGTTCGGTATTTACTGAAGTTCTCACCCAGTTCCTTTCACAAAGTAGGAATGTTCCATTATTTGCCTATAAAACCAATACGGCTCTTGTTCAAGTCGTTCTTTAAATTTTTACATGCAAATGTAATATCAGATCGAGTCTCATACTCATTCACCCGGAGTCGATGGAGCGATTTCTCCCTCGGTTGCTCCTGAATCCCAAACCTTGGGTCCTTTACTCATACCCCGAGTCTTCAACAAAGACTGGTGCATATGGGATGAGAAGAACGAACAAAGAAGTCATGGAGAGAAAATAACTTTGTCAAATTTATTCGACTCTCATACAAGCAGCCACACACTAGCAGAGCTGATCTTTGTCAAGTCACAAAGGACTAGTCGGTTCAGATTTGGCACAAAAGTAACACAAAATTATACATAATAGATGCGTGTGTGAAGGAGATGGAAAGGGAAAGAAAGAGTTAAGCATTACTTTAATAATATCATAACATGATGTATGGCAGGGCGGACGGAGTCTCTATGGACCATCTCATGTCAGCTTGCAGGACTGGTTTCATCCTTTATTAATAAAATGATTCTTCCCAGTGCTTGGAGAAAGTCTATTGAGGAAGTGTCTTATAAAGGCCGCCTCTTCCCCCACCCAAGTGCACAAGGTGAAAAAGACAAGGTTTACCTCACACTCCACAAATTCCTTGAGATTTATTGTCATCCTTGTCTTGAGCATAAATTATTTCGACTCCATCGAGATTTTACAAGACTGGGAATCCCTCTCCCTTTAATGTGACAGGAGATGGGCTCAATTCATTGGCAATTGTAATAGATCAATGTATGCTAATAGGACACATTGATTTTTGCTCCAGTGTCTTCGGGTGACGGCTGCAATTCCGTCATAATTACGTTTGACTAAAAGAAATTACACAGCTCCTGTCATCCACCCAGACATTAAGCTCCTCCACGACTAGATAAGTAATATATACAATCCGAGGGTTTATAATGTAATGGGTTCAACTTGATGAAATGTACCTATTAATGGAACGCTAGACGAAGCCGCAGAGTGTGTAGCTTCTGCTCCGAAAGTAAGCTTTCACTTTAAGGAGAATCTGCACTTGCTCCTAAGTGCTTGTATTATAGGAAGGACTTCACAAGCTAGTTGAAATTTGTTCACGCACTATGCATTTCGTTTTTGTTGGGTACGTACATCAAGGGTTTTTCTTATCACGTACGGGAAGTATTTCATTCAAGATAAAATAGATACAAAATGGATTTACGGATGCATGTCATCCTGCGGAGTCTAATCTGGTTTTGTTTCTATTTGAACCGTTGTCGCTCTCGAGCTCCCGAATCCTTTTCCTACCATGGGGCTCCAACATCACTTATATCAGAATTGATGTCCGCCAAATTTTTTGTGGCAAGAATTTTTCCCGCCTGCGTTAAATTAGGCTGTAAAATTGGAGAGTTGGGTAGGAACAAAAGTGACGGTGGGCAAAATTTACACAACAATATGCCCCATGCCCCAGCCACAGGCACAAATTCGTGAGCACTATGCAGATCTCATTTAGTAGTAAAAACCACGCTTGCTGGTCGAAAGGCAATGGAATCGAAGGCGTTGCAGGCTCACATCTCAAAATTACTGCAGTATCAGAACCTATTATTAGGATAGGACCGTGTAACTTTGACAGTTGGTAAGATCTGCATCATCATCGTCACACAAGATTTTGTATTTGCCAAATTCGACTTTCCTTGCTACTTGCAGCAAGTTTTCTTTAATAAAAATTGATGTCACAATTGGGCCACTCATTGGTTTACACCCTATTTCCTACAATCATCGAAAATTGCTGCAACCAGTTTTTGGCAGGTATAAATGTTGATACTGATGATTGTGCTCCCTTGCCTGATAGTAGGATCTACAGTAGGCTGAGGACTGACTTTGTTAATATATTGGGTCGGGTTTGGGTGAAATTTTGGTGTTTCACTTCAACAGTCTTCGGATCGTAGCAGTTTCTATAGAGTTTAACAGAATCCGTCTGGTGGCTATTGTACACGGATTTTCTATGAAGCGTCCTCGTGACGACTACATATAGTCATGCTTTATAGAGTCCATGAATATAATTTTCTATAATATATTGCTGGCCGATAAATTGGATTTTGTTGAGACGAGCCGAGAGAGACAAGACTTCTTGAAACCACCAATTTCCGTTATGACTTTCTCTCTGAGCCAATGAATTGGAAGATAAGAATGGCTTGGCTCTGAGGTGGGGAAGAGCCTGATAGGAGGAACTAGCAGCTCACAGATTTTATTTAGGTGTATACCGGACCCATATAATGGAAGTGGTAGTGGGAATGTGATAAAGGTGGTTTTGTACGTATCTCTACCACACTCGGTGTGCTTGCAAAGAACTGGGATTTTCCGGGGATATCGAGCTTAGAAGGGAATCGAAAAGGAAAACCACGGGAATTATTCATCCATGAGATCCATGCAAATGATTTTCCTCCTTGTCGTATTCTAATATTCTAGCAAACGTCGATTCATCCCTGGAGCTGTCGTTGTAATATTTCTTGCAATGCCCCTCATTCAAACGCAGAAATGCGGCCTTTACTCCCCGACATTTAGTATGGACTGGGAAGTAGAGCCTCATGGAGAACACAATAGGACACTACCAATGGACTGTATTGGCACAGCTGTATTTGCACTAGTCTTGACATATTTTTTTGTCCCCTTTGATTTGTACGTGTGTAGACATATGTATGTCCCAAGAGCACTGCGTACTTTCTAGTTTGCAAAGTAATGCCGGAAACGTAGATTAACCGTCAAAGTATCGATTACACACATGCAATTACTTCACTCTCTGCCAGTTGCATTTATGGATAACTACTTCAAAATAGCAGTTTTTCCTGGTAACTACATCTACAATTTAATCTTATTGGATAGAATAATACACAGTAAGGATTTTCTATTTTTCACAAGAATCAAATATTTACAATTATGTACTTTTAAAATCCTGCAACTTTTAAAGTCAAATTTGTTATCCAAAGTCTGTTGAGCTATCCTTTTTTCTCAATAAAAATCTTACAAATATTGCACTTGTCAGATTTGACAAATCTCTTTCAGATGGCTTTGGTTTCAAGCTAAAATTGAACTTTAGTTGTCGTTGTTCTTTTTTGGGATACTATTTAAGAATTGCTGTGCTGCTGGGTTTGAAATTTTTCTAACTATATCATGCCATCATATATCTATCTATCTACATATTCATATAAATCAGGGCTGTTTTATTTAACAAACACTTTATAATTAGTCAGGCTGAATCCTTCCTCACAGCCACATAGTTTTTGGGGAATGACAAGGACGTCAAGGAAGGGAGTCCAAGTCAAGTAGGTGTAAGGAGGTTTCATTCTTGACTTGAGCAAAGGCTTGTATTTATAATCAAGGTCTTATAGAAAGTAGATTCAGAATTTTAAACTTTTGTTAAGGCAATTTGGAGCTCTATATACGTGTCAATTGAATGGAATGGTAACCGAACTTGAATACCATATGGATATGCTCACACTGTAAACTTTCCCTTTGTAGACACAATAAACTCAAGACCTTATGCACACAGAGCCTCGTAGATATCCCCGTAGATATGTAACTCCTCCAAGTTGTTTCTTGGCAGGCAATATATTTAAACCTGGAGTAAGTTAGTTCCATGAAGTGAATCATACATGTGTCATGGCTGAAAACTGTTACCTCAACTCCTGAGAGTACATATAGATACATGCTCACTTTTGACGTACATATCATCCAAGACTTTTAGAAAACTTGTCCCAACTATAATATTTATCATGAATAGTCTCTTGAACTGTTGAAAATGTCACGAGAATTGTCATTCATATAAGTTATTCAGGATAATCTTGAAATTCCAAGCTTGCATTATTTATAATACAGAATTTGCTGTAGCATGAGTAAAAGAGGGAGAGAGAGGGAAAGCGAAACAGAGAGAGAGAGAGAGAAAGGGCGACGGCAGTAGCAGCGGCGTCCAGAACGTAAACAAATAGGAAAAAGAAAGCATAGCTATGTTTCTGTACAAGTTATTTTCCAACGTTTTCATTTTTCATGCACACACTCTATGTAGTCTGTACTTTAATAAAAAAAATGCCTCGCTATCATGTGTGAGCCAGGGAGTACATTTGGGGAAAGTTGTTGTTACTGCTGGCGTTGCATATTCACTTTCCGTGTGGGAAATTTTAGCAAAGTGGAAAGAAGTGAGGAATGGTGGGATGGGGGCGAATGAGAATATTGTGGACTGGGAGAACAGACTATGGTGAGCATTTCTATTTATTTGTAAGGAACCCCATGGTCTGGTTTCTTCCTAAATCTCTTTTATTCTGCCATTCTTACCGTTGGAAATCTCAAAGAGCGGAATACAAGGGAGTCGAAAGTTGTAGCTAGAAATATAGGTATGCATGTGAACTGAGGGGTATCAAAAGAAGAAACGGAGACAAGTTAAAATATCGATGTTCGAAGAAAACGAACAGAGTGAAAGAGAGAGACAGAGACAGAGAGTGAGCCTCTAACGATCAAATCTTGGTTTCCTAGCTCTATTTTAAACAAGTGTTTTCTGTCCGGATATGATCGACTTTTTTTTCTCTTTCCACTTGAGTACCTACGTAGACCAACCTTCCAAGCCACAACTTTATCTCTTCTCACATTTCATGTTAAACTTCTTGCTGATTAAAATTGACTTTCGGCATATATTTGTTAGAGTTGAAAGAGAAATTAGTACATTCTCTGGTTTCACACATGAAATTCTTCTGAAATACCGGGAGTTTGTTCATGGGAAAGCCATATGGGGAAATGGCTGGGGGCAGTGTACACAGTCAGCGGAAGGTAATGTCTGGATATCTATAGTCAGTGGCAGGTATGTGGAGTCTTGGAGGCTCCTGCTATGACTGATGGAAATGGGAGCTCCGAAGCTTTTGATTTCTTTAGCTCTATCTGCTGAGTGGAAAAGGCATTCACCATGTTAATTAAGCAGTCTGTCCCTGGGGGAGGAGGAAGAAAACGCAAAGAAAAAAGAACTCCCTTCAACTGCTCTCTAGCCCGAGCCCTAGCAAATATATAAATACCTAAGTATACAAAATATTATGGTTGTGGAGGGAATGTCATTGACATGCTACTTTGAAGTTTGCTCGATTCAGCGTTTGAAGCGTGATTCATTTAGACCAAGGGTATTGTTCTGTAGTACAGTGTAATTTGTAAATGGAACAAGTTTCTTAATGTAATTTCCATTCTGGTTCAGCTGTACTCTCACTTTAGGAGCTATTTAGCATAGCAGGAATCATTCCTTGTTTCAGTTGACTTTTATAACGTCTTACTTTCGCAGAGTGCTTGCTCTCGGCCAAGAGTTACTTAAATGAATAAAATAAGACTCCTGGCTGGGTCCCGGATATAAAGTCCGGAGTTTGTATGAGTGTGTGTTGAAAGAGGAGAAAAGTTTACTACGACTGGCGACTTAGTAGAAATCAAATGAGTGAAAGGTTTGAGATGGCTACTGTATTTTTCCCGGAGAAAGTACGAAAGGCATCGATCAATCAGTGTCGAAGGGAAAGCAATTCATCTAATCAAAACCACTGCGGTCCACGACATCAACATTAACTCAGTCAGTAAAAATCGTATTTTGTCTTTCTTTCCCTCCGTCTTTCTCTCCTCTCTCTCTCTCTCTCTCACTCTCTCTCTGGCCTCCACATCCGACTATAAGATGCAATTTTATTTGCACTAAACATATTTATGCCAGGACATTCTCTGAGTAGGAAAGACCCAGAATACTTCCGTTTCATCGGCAAACTGGTCCCTGGTAGCTACAGTAGTTATGTAAACTCTCTCCTATTTTTCTCCTTCAGTCTCACTCTCACTCCTATCTGGGGTTCTCTCTCTCTCTCTCTTTTCCCCATAACTTCTGCTGGAGTATATGTACATTTCTACAAATGTGAGGTCTGAGACAGAAATACAATATAAACTCTATTCTTCTTATTCCTAAGGTCTCCATCCACATCAATCTCTCCCACTGTGTCTACTTCATTTTCTCAATAGAGTTTACGCCGGGAAAAAGTAGCATTCATATGCAGGTAGGAGCTGGCACCGCCGGACGTGCATACTACCCGCCCATTGGATATGCATGGGAGGCAGTCCTCACGCAATAAAAGTTTTCCTACTCGAACCAGATAATGTCAACGGAAAACAATAACACTTTCAATCCACAAATTCTCAAAATGTGTGTGCTCACAAATCATAGTCGAACCTACTAAAGCTGAACTTTGGTTGGAGGGTCTTTATGGAAATTTCGCTTGTAGTTTGCAAAACTGAATATTACACCTGAATGTTCTATTTACACCTTGGATATTCCTATAACCAATGCAGGGCAAAGAATTACACGTCTTCCAAACGCACTAACACACTAAACTCGTAAAACTACTCTTTAAGAATACATGGTCAATTTCTATAGAACTCCGTCCCAACTGCCAAACGTCTCAAAGGGAATAAATGAGTTTATTAATTCTACGTAACTATTAGTATTCTGGTACTGTGTCGAACACAGCTCTTTTCCTCACGCACTTTTACGCGAATGCTTCAAAACAAATGTAGCTCCAACTTCCCCTAGATTTGCACGAGACCTTTGCTTTTGTTCAGTGTACGGATTTTTGTCACCTGCATCATTGCCACTCAGTTCATTAAATAATTCAGACGAAAGTTCACATTAGCCTCAAACTAATTACTCTGGAAGAAAAATTGTGTCAACTCTTTCATAATCAGGGAGCTCAATTATAAAAATCTAATTAGTAATGTATACCTATAAATGCAATAAATGCAGTAAGGAATCAGTATCCCAAGAGGTGATAATTTGTTGAATTTTGATGTAATTAAAATTACCCTGTGAATGATGACATTCTAAAGGAATAATTCTGGGAAGTGTAATTACGCTAAAGGAATATTTTATGTGAGACTTCAAAGGCCAGGGAAATTTACGACAGTCGTTATTTAACAATTATTTAATTAGTACTAAATTTAACACAATTTTTGAACCCAGGCCTTTGCACCTAATAAATTGCGTGTTACAAAAGGGGTGAATTAGAAAGAATAGGATTTAAAATATAACTTGACTGGAAACGTGTGAAAGTTACAGAGAAAAACTCTCTATGAGGAGACCATGACGAAGGGAAGCAGTAAAAGAGAGAATGGGGGAAATCTAAATGAAAGGCCCTGAGAGAGAGTGGAGACAGAGACTATAGTCACCAGAAACTGGATGGAGCATCTTGGAAAGAGACTAAGTGTTTTCGTTTGTCGTTGGAGTAGTAAGTACTAGGTGACGGGGAAGGAAGAAAAGCTGTGAATGCAACTCAGCTTGTTTTCCATTCCTTCTGCTTCCAGTATGTACGTCTGTATGGTTTGCGTGACAAGATTACGAGGCTTAGCATGTGATGCCGTGATGACAAAATGTTTAGGGCTCATGTACTTAACAAAATTTCATCGGAAGCCCCAAAAGTAAATTAAAGTGAATTTTATTACGTTATTTTGTCGCTTCTCAACCAATATGCATGAGTCTCACAATAAGGTCTCTTACAAATAGGTTGCTCCTGTGTATGAGAGTGACATTGCAGACTACACGTAGCGCAGTGCAGAGTGGCTACAAAGTGTGGGTGACAGTCCAAAGTAGTATTTTGCAGGAGGAACTTCGTGAGGAAGAGTAGTGTGAGGAAATATTAATTGGACTTCCACATGGTACGGCTATTGTGGCCGGTTCCAGTCCGTACATACAATTATTATTACAGTAGCGGAGGAAACAAAAAAAAACGTTTAAAAGCATTTGTTACACATTACGTGACTTATGTGTTTCGGAGTGCTGCGTTTGTTGTTCCTGAAAAATAGTGCGTGGGTACTAAATACAAATATCTCCAATGTACGGCTCCCTCCATGAGTCTACACTTGTCCCTACTTGTGTGTATTTATTTATGTACAAGTGTACATACTGTATGCACGTAAGTAACTAATGTTAGTGGGATTCCTTGGGGAATTCATGTCCTCGTGTGATTTAAATACCGAGGAGTTGTCGAGTGCATATTGTGCAAACACACAACAATAATTAATTAACTCACTTTTTATTTAATTAGAACGAACACCCAACACTGCGCTACACTTCAGCTCCTATTTACAACTTGCCTTCGACGCCAAGGTTACCAGCATATAAATAAGTAATAACTCATAATAAATTACAATAATAGCTTGGAGAAAGCCCAACGTTTCAAAATTATAAACTTTCTCTCTCTCTTTCTCTCTCTCTCTCTGTCTCCCTTTCTCTTGTTACTACTCTCCTCGTCCCTACGCATATATGCGTCTGTACAAATTCGGTAAATCGTAAACTTCACAGTACCAACACTATGGTTGCCCTGAAACTGCTCTTACTTTACTGTGCTGGTAGTTTCTATATAAATATTGACTCTCTTGGGGTTGACGGAGCTCTGTCTTATGAAATATGTATATACTCATACTGACTTTCACCTATCTACTCCAACATCAACGGATACATAAACCGTATGAGAACATACATAAAATGAGTATGTTATATCAACTTTCTCTCATTGGATTTTATGATTTACTAACGGCATCTGTTCAGATAGACGGAGTCGGGAGGGGAGCGACGAGAGAGAGAGAGAGCACAAACATGACCGCACGACTACCCATCAGATAGGGAGCATAGCTGGGAGCTAGTAAGTGGTAGTCGTAAAAGCGTGGTAAGGGCACGTAAACTTTAATTGAAGTTCACACCCAAAACCTGCTAGTACCCCTGAGTTACTTGCTATTAGAATAATTCAACGGGATGATAATAAAGTCAGATGGAGTGAAGATACAGACAATTGATGTCAGCAATTTATTAACCGTTCTCTCACCTCTTAAAACCTTCCTTGCTTCTCGGGTCCTTAAACTAAGAAACATTTTATGTTCATTGAAGAAGGAAAACTAAAACTGAACTAGAGCTAGAATTTTTTTTTCACTAAACTTGTATTTCAAATTCAAACTATCTACAGATATCTTAAAAAATGTAATTACCTTAAAACCCACGACTAAAAATTCAAATTGAAAAAAAACTAATCTCCTTGGAAAAGAAAGGAGCACGAATTTTAACCTTTAGTAAGATTTAGTAGAAAGATATTCAGTTAATTGCTAATGTGCATGAGAATCGTGGGTTACTTACTTAGCGTGAGTTCTTTGAGGCGAGTAACTCCTAAGAGGATTTTTCACGGAGATCGTCGCAAAAAAATTACGAGATTCGTGGACAGAAGAGTCTGCATGTACAAAGGTGTGAATAATGGAAAATAAGACACGAAAGGATTGAAGAGAAATAGCTGAAACTTTTTGGCGGTTTCTAAGCCCACAGTGTAAGTTACTGAGGTTGGCATGTGTGTGTGTATGTATATATCTATCTATATCTTACATGTGTGTGGGTATATGTGCATGTATGTGTTTGTATGTGTGTGTGTATGTATCTATATCTTACATGTGTGTGGGTATATGTGCATGTATGTGTTTGTATGTGTGTGTGTATGTATCTATATCTTACATGTGTGTGGGTATATGTGCATGTATGTGTTTGTATGTGTGTGTGTGTATGTGTTTAGGAGAGGCCGCTGTAGATTTTCATTTTAGGATGTCAGTTTTTTAGAGGGAAGGAGACTCTTGGAAAGAAGTGGATTCTCACACAATAGCTACGACATGCCAAACGACGACTATCTTTATGTAAAAGGATGGGAGGGAGAAAAAATAGAAGCTAAAGACTCGAAGGAAGTAGCAATGAATAAATGGCTCATTGTGCGTCATCAAAAAAGAAGGCTGAAGGAAGTTGGAATTTTTCTTGGGCTCGTAAGCTTAATCAAAGGAAGCCTTGTGGAATAATACGAAAGTCATTTCGGCGGTGAAAGGACTTAATGTCACTTTCTGGAACAACGGAGATTGCTTCTGCTGCTCTCACTCCCCTCTCTCTCTCTCTGTGTACCCGCCTTGCCTACGGACTTACTTTGAGTGTACCAAGAAGGAAATCTAGTCTATCACTCCACCCCTCTTTCACTCTCACTCTGTCGCTGTCTTTTCCCTCAATCCTACAAGTACAGCTAGGGCCATTGTGTCTTCACATCTCAAGTCTCACATGTGGGCTCATCCTTGTGCTGCTAAATTCAAGAAACATTGGGTCACTGAGCCACATTCCTGTTGTCAGTCCCACTTTACTCCAGGAAGGGCTTACCAAATGAATTCAAATGCATCGAAAGTTCCACTCGAAGCTGTACAAGATTCATTTCGCAAACTCCCTCCCACTCTGGGTTAACGACGTGTTTAATAACGTACTATTTGATAATCCTGTAGGTTATATAGCCAGGAAAGTAATTTTGGATCCAGGTTGCAGCTGTAGCTCGAGCAGTAGTAAGAAGGAGGAAGTGCCTGTATATCCTCAGCCTGTCAGACCTACTCTGTCCGGAAACTTTATGTGATGTCACCCATCCGTCCATTGGAAGTGAGGCTGGTTCTCTTGTGTCGTATCTCTGCTCCAAATATATATACCTAACCATTGCCATCAGTAACATGACGATCACAGTCTAAATACCAACATTATACAAAGTACCCTGAACATTTCCCAAATTCAACTGCCAATTCGTAAGGGGTATCCCAGATGCCGCTACACCTAATTACATAATACATATGCATGTTCCCGCACGGAAGGTAATTACGTGCTTTGATTTCCAAGCCAAGTCTTGGGAATATGCAATCTTACGAAGAGTTTTATTGACACCTAAGTGTTTCGGACCCCTAAAAGGTAAATGGTTGTCGGAGCGTAAAGAAAGCAATAACTTTTTATTACGAACAATGTCAACGGGTGAACCAGCCTGCTTTTCAATCCAAGGAGGAGAAAGAACTGCTGTAAAAAAAACCCCTTCGAAGAAATAAAAGCCAGTATTGCTAAATCGTTTAGTTACACAAACAAGAGGCCGCTCTTAGGATCAAATCATAAAATACATGCAGGGACTTTCCGTCTCCGAGTCACAAAATAAAATATCATTTTTCTTCAGTATAAGAGTACATAAACAAATGTAGGGCAAGATTCCCGTCACATTTTTTCTACATGGCTGCATCTTGAGCAATATAAATATCAACTCCTTTCTGTTTCACTCACCCGATTCCATATTCAAACGGTGGGCATGCAGGCAGAATAAAAAATATTGCTTTTTTATTATTTGTTGACGTGCAGTTCCTTCTTACAGCAGGTGAAGGGAGCTTACGTTCTCGATCATACACATGCACCTAAGTTAATATGTCTCCGTCGAATCCTATAGTCAGATCTCGTGGGATACCACTAGTTAGTATAGCTATGTAGATACCTTTTCCATACTCTGACAAATACCACGTTAGGACCCTAGTGCCCTTTTGGTATACCATTATGGAAAACTATTATACTAAGATTCCCATACCTTATAACACGGGGGAGTGCATACGGGAAACACTAATAAAAAGTCTTCAACTTTGACAGTTTGGGAGTAGGAATGTATATATTTGGTCTGCAAGGCCGGGAAAACACTTGGATCTATTTGAATGTATCTAAATGCAAGTTATTGTTGCTTTAGTTGAAGACCGACGCTATATTTACAAGTTAGGTTAAGCCTTCGCCCAAAGAGTATGCTGCAGATGTGGAAAGTTCGAATCCAAAGGGAAATGCTATTTCTGGCTTATGGAGAGCTCCACAAACTTGTTTCGACTGTCGGGGCAAGGAGACAGAGTGAAGGAGAAAGCTAGCGGGGAAACTGCTTGCTAAGAGAGAGAGAGAGAGAGAGAGAGAGAGAAAGTTGCACTATCCTTCATAAAGACTTGCGAGCTTCATAAAGACGTACAACACCTGTTTACGGCCTCTCTCAACCTAAACTGTTATAACTTACGAAGAAAATCATGGATGGGGGAAGGTACTAAGTTTATCTATGCATTGGGAAGTGACTCAGGGCAGAAGACATAGAGTGTTGGAGAAAGCGAGTGGGATGACGAGGAAATATTGTAACTACTATACTTTCTTATTTTTTCCCAATTCTGTATGAAAGCTAGCTGGCGGGGAGAAATCTGAAGGAAGCGGGAGGAAGGTGAGATGAAAGTGTGAAGTTGGGCTGAGACAAGTCATAGCTCCGGCTCCCATTAATTTTCTTGACTGTGAACAATGGGATAGAGGACTGAAAATAATTGAATCGTATATAAGAAATCGATGATACTGTCAGTCACAAGTTGTTGGGATGAGAAACAATGAGTAAAGTTTTACAAAGTTTCCTCCATATTTACATCAATAATGTTTACGAATATTTGTCCCCAGGGAGTCACCAGCTCAGTGAATATTTATGCCGGTTCCGAGATTTTCACACGCTTTCTCGACTTTCGGTTTCACGCTTGGCTCCTTTCCTATCTCCCAATGCTATTTCCACGGCTATCTCCAAGTATCACCAACCTCCTCAGACTCTGAGCATTCCCTCTGATACTTACTTATTCCAGTAGCTACACGAAGTATCAGCTCTGTTACCCTTCCTACAATAACAACTCCCCCTACATACATATATATATGAAGCTACCAACACCACAGGCGAAGCTTGTCTCCTACTTACCTCTCCATCGAAGTTTATTTCGCGATTGGAGATGATGTCAAGAGGACAAAAAAAATTCTAGTGGTATGTAAGGTTACATCTCGATACGGTTTTTTTTTTCTTCTATTCCACCATTTCCACAAAACCAAGCTTTATCCATTTCCAGCGGTGCTTTCAAAGTTCTACAGAACTGTATTACATGAAGGTACTGTATTACACAAATCTCAACACTCAAATTGATGGGTTTAACATTTCTCATGTGAGTGATGAATTTTTTCCCCAACATGTAGCCACACAAGAATATATGCCTGCCACACATGCACATTTGATTTCACTGCAGCAATACTACCGTGAAGTCTAGGAAATTTGATATGGTTTCTGTATTTTTTTGCCCAAATACATTACATAGATAGATATACAAATATCCCAACTTATAGGTATCTATTTTTACGCACATCCACTGTAACTTTATAGTCCTATTTCCTTTATAAGGTTGTTTAAATGAAGTTTTTTTTTTGCTATATTTAGAAAATGTGAATATCCTCTGGTAGTAATATACATTCATCCAGTCACACATACATACATATCTATATGTAGCTAGAAAATTCGGTAAAATAAGGAATGAATCAATTGAGGGGGGGAAAAAGCTAGGAGTGAGAGAAAGTGACTCACCTGTTACCAGGAGGCTGAGAACGAGAATGATATTTCTCCATAAAATTGATCGATAGCCCAGATTGGCGGAACGAATAAGGAAGCCAAAGCTACTCATCCTGAGGCCAATATTATTGATAGTCTCTCGTCCTCTTCGCTCCGTCTTTTCCCAATCTACGCTTCTTTATCCTCCTGCCGTCTTCTGTGGCTGAATTTGTGAAAAAAAAACTGGTTTTCTTAGGAAAGTAGTCCGGGTGTACTTAGACTCCTTCCACTCAAACTCCCGGCTTATTAACTCCTGCTGTAAGGTAGTTCGCCTGGCGAGAACATTCGTCAAGGAAGTAATCCGGCCAGTGCTTGCAAATCGACCGTATTCACACCTGAAATAGTCATTTGTAATCATGACTTTTTATCACGGCTCTCCTTTTTGTAATATCATAAATCATCGAGAAAGAATTTTATACTACTGGAGTGCTTATATATCTGTACGTGCGTCACATATAATAATTATTATAGGAGTTCCAGCCCTACATCCAGAAGCGGGGCTCGGAGTTATTATAATCTCATATGTATCTATGTTTGTTGATATGCGTGTGAAAGGTCTGAGGACCTAAAAGTTATGCATGTGGAAATTGTATGTGGAATATGTTATCTATCCAGAGCAGACAAATTTCTGGGAACATAAATGGATTTCCATTTTTAATTAAATCTGTAACTTAAATATTGGCATTGTTACATGTATCTTATCTCCCAAGACGGCGGGACTCTTTGATAGAATTTCCATCAAATCAAGTGAAAAATGTACCTCCTGTCTTGACTTTTTAAGTCGGACTGGATGCTCCGGGGAAGAAGGGTCTGTGATCATAAATTTTGTGGGAAGTTACTCAAGCGGGGCTTACGGAGCTGACACGTGTTTGAGACCGAGATAGTGGCGTCTGTAAGCAATTTATAACTAATTGTTGCTACTCCTTTGCGAAGTAACCGCAGTTAGTTCAAGTCAACTCCAAGGAGAGGAGTTGGAGTGGTGGGGGTAAGGAGCCAATCCCAAGCCAGTCGACAAGATGGGAAAAGTTGAATGGGAAGTTAAAATTGTTGTTGTTGTTGTTGAAGTGATGGGAATTAAATTGTGAGTTTAATATGCCTTTATATGAGGAATTAGCAGGGAAATTCGTGTAGCATTAGATTAATGAAAATGCATTAAGCCTAGCTCCAGAGTGGAGTCAGGTACTGATGATCTCAGAATCTTAATTGGTATATCCGTCCGTATGTGAGTAGGTGCGAGTCAGAAGGGGAAATTTCCTCGTGTTTCCCCCCGGCCGTTAATCCCTCTGGTAATGAAGACGGATCGAGAAATGCCGGGAATTATTGAGATTTACGGTTCAACTAAGCCGGTCGTCAGGAGAGAGAAAAACCACGGACGAAACAAGAAAACTTGAACGATGCCGAGAGCCAGGACCACACTTGTTTCAGTGTTTGTACATACTTACGCACGTACGCACCTCCCATCCCACCACCAATACAAGTTACAACCAAAATGGAACATCTATCATGAAGACACTGGAAGACACACTTTCTCTACAGTTTTTTCCAAACCTATGTTCCCCCCACATGTTTAGACAAGGACATACATACATACATAGATACATATGTGAGCTTCCGTTCCTCCAAGATCTTTCATTGAGGTACCCCTTCACCGATATCTCCCTTTATCGTTTCTCCTTCCCCCAAGTCCCATCCTAGTACTTCTATCCAAGAAATCTATTGGAGCTGAAAGTCTGGGCCATGTCCGTCGTCCAAATTCGTCACATAAATTTCTAGGTAAAACTTGACGACGCTATCCGAACTAGATGTCTTTACAAGCGGGTAATCTGATTATAATGAATCAAAAGAAAAACTCAAGGGGTATCATTCTGAGGACTGTACTATTAAAATCCGTGCTTGTGTGAAAATACCGCTCCTTGTAAGCTTTCCAGTCTCCCTAATTCACATAAGATCACAGTAGCACATTGAATTCATAAATATACAACATGTGTAGGTAGGGGGAAAAAAAGGAGGGATGAAGGCTGAGCCATGATGAAAATTGTACTTCCAGCTCCGGTTGCCACAAGAACCACTGCAGCTGAATTAAATAGTGGATTACGTGAAAAGTGTAACTCGCCATTCATTTTCATTTTTCAGACTCTCTTTCTCTCCAGCACTATTTGGTGAATTACCCTCCCACAGAGTTGAACAGTGGAGGCCTCACTGTGACTAAGGCCAGCACTTGTCTATATGTTTCTCTCTCTCTCTCTCTCTCTCTCTCTCTCCTTTGTCCTGGAAACTGGAAGTGGAGGAGAACAGAACATGTTCATGCGAGGGCTTGCTCTCCAAACTGGACTACAGGACTGTGAGAGGAGCTCATCAAATAAATAACTGTAGATACTTACAATTTACAGTTATGATGTGTAGTTCTAGTGCGTTCCAGCAGACTCGACTTTACGTACTTCTCGAACGTACGTATTTGTGTATGTACCCACGGGTTCGGCATATGTTGCTCGTCCAAAGTTATTACATTATTCTCATTACACTAGGTGCTTGGAGTACATTATATTTTACAACGTTGTAATCTAAATTACTAAACACTCATGTAGTGTTAAGCAACCAGGAGAGGGGAGTCCGTGGGTTGGGTAATGGAAGGCAGGGAAACTTTTCGCCTCCCTTCTTTCTTATGCCCCTGCACATCCCGCAAACTTTACATTTTTGTATGCACTTTCGAGATAATATTGATACTTGCTTCCTTTAACCGGTGTCTCCTCTCTGGTGACACGGCCTCTCAACATTTCCTATCCAAACGTACATGCAAGAATGTACGTCTAGTGGTACTGGAAATGTGCGAATTTCTGTTGACACTGTCGCTGTCAATGTATAGTAGTATATGGACGTGAGCCACGATTTGCACTGACATAGTCAAACATTATGTATTCTCTAAGATGGTCCGGGAGAAAGCACTTACCATTCCTTCCGAGCTGACATTTGGTGTCATGCTTCTGCAATAATTAAATCATGTGAAACCTTATAACCAGATATTTTAACCTTCACATTTGTTGTGGCTTTTTCCGTGACGGAAAAAAATCTCAAATTCCTTAACATTTTTGTCAGGTGACATTTTTCCTCAAGAATAAAAGCAATCCCTTCGAAAGATACCTTTGCTCCTACGCATACGCATCCACAGAATATCTACTTTAGGAGTTGTTCTTCAAATTTGAAGGGAAAATTAAAACCAAGTCTTTCCACATATGTTACTCACTAGAACAAGATAGATACAGACAACAGATGGATATTAGCTCTTGCTGATCTCTTCCCATAAAGCAGCTGCACTTTTACTCTGCACTTGACTTGATCTCACTTGAATTTCTAGCCTCCCTTGCTCTCTTGGCTCTGTAATTTCCAAGCTTGAATCTCAATATGAATACCAGAGGGAAAACAAGATTTCAGAGTTGACGAGTGTCTGAATAAGCCTCTGGTTGTTGGAAATATGATCCAAGCTGAAACCTCTCTTGTAATGAAAATCCCAATATTATTCCTTCAATCACAATCAAAACTAAATGGGGTTGGTGGGACTAGAGAATAAATATCTGTGTCTTGGCGATACCAAAGGATTGACAAAGCAAAAATTTCTCCGGATGTTGCCAGGTTTTGCGGGAGAAGTACTGGTGAGGAAACTTGAGTCTTGGATTTGTATCAGTTGGACATATGACATTTTTACGACGCCCTCGAGATGTGAGGAGACATATGTACATGAAGGATGACAATTGTTGTGTCTTGTTGACCAAAGCAAATAATAGGTATGAGGAGTGGTTCCTTACAAAAAATTTTTTCAGGGAAGAATTAAAGAAAGAAAAATGCCTGGGGTTTCTTATCTTAACTAAAAAGTACTTTGTACCCGTCCACGCTTCAATTGTCATTTTTGAAGAGCGACATGCATTGCACACTTTTTTATGATACATTCCCGAAACTTCGTACATAACATTTTGTTTAGGGAGTCGGGACTCCCACTTGTTTGCTACTACCACTCAAATACATAAGTTGTACATAGATGAGCTATTGCTCATAAATCTGAATGTCTGACTTTTTCTGTATTTAAGTGAGCGTGTAGGGAGGAAATCTCCGTCCTGGGTTTTGGTTTTTGGATTGCAAAGCTCTCTTCAGATCGATGAATGTGCTCTTGAATTTAACAAGACAGGTTTCGTTCCACTGACAATGTGTACAAGAAAACTACATGGCTCTCACACCACTTGAACTCAAAACGAAACCAACTGAGAAATTCCTAGTCCTGCTTTGTTCTTCTTTTCTTCTTTGGGTCTCCACGGTGGATTACTCTTTATAGCCTACACACTCCTCGGCCCATGTACCCCTTCTCCTTGTCTTTTATCTTTTTCCAAACTGCGGTGTCTCATTCAGCCAGGAAAAAATATACTCAAAAGGAGAAAGCGAGAGAAAGTCTACTGGGAAAATCTGAGTTCCCCACTGTTTTCTGTAGCTCCTGCTGTCATTTCTGGTTTATGTAACTTCATATGTGTCTGTGTGGCTTTTGAATTCGCTGCGTATAATAAAAATTGCTCATTTCATTAATTTTACTTCAACATTTTTCAGCCATTACGTATAATCAGATTTGACATAAAGTGGCATAACTAGCACTTTTTCCCAATTCTCTCCCTTGAAATCCTCTAAAATTTGACATAAAAACAAACTTCTCCACTCTGATTGCCAGCGTCGTCTGATGCTTCTTGATCTTTCTTCGGAAAAGAAAAACCAACAAGATTTTCTCCCTAACAAGTTTTCAGCTCTAGTTGTCTCTCTGCTCTGCTGATAAAAAAAAGGGCGTCCAAGGGAAAATCGCATTAATGCAAATATGATGTACTCCGTATGGAAGTTCATTACGGAAAAAACAGCTCGGAATTACTGCTGAATGGAGAGTGGAAAGGTTGTCGTTTATGGTGTGATACATTACTGTAGAGTTTCTAAAGAGATAATTGCATTTCAGAGGAAAATCAGTGCGTTCCCAGCCGTTGCCTCTCCTGGTAAGTTTTGCTCCCATCGTAGTAATAATAATATTTTGGGCGGGGAAATCCTATCGAAAATCGAAACCCTTCCCATACAGGTCCTCGGGCTGGGTGGTTGATATTTGAAAACGATAGAGATTCTATTTTTTTCCCTTAGTTTTTCACACAACTGTATTATTTGTCCATATGATTCTTGTCTTGGAAGCGGCAGTGGATCGTTGATAAATACACCAAGGGAAAATTATCCTCCTTGACTGACTTCATTGATTGTGAGAGAGGAGACGGGAGAAGTGACTGAAGGTATGAACTATATTTTTGTCTAGTATTTGACGGAGAAAAGCAGCAGAAAAATCAGCTCCTCGGACAAATCTGTCTAAGTTGAAGGTACTCTCTCAGTATGAACTTGGACAGTGGGAGTCAGTCACTGGAAAATATCACGTTGATTTCAGATGAAGAAACAAAGCAAGCTGGCGATCTCCGTTGGTTTTTTTTTCCTATCTCTCCTTCCTTCCCTTTCCTGTAGCTTTTTGTTTCCTTCTACAGTAGTCTGGCATAAAAATTACTCACCGAGACGTCTAATAATATTAACGTCATATGTGCAGATGCTACAAGGACAGTCATATATAAGTTTTTTGTATGGGTTGATAGTACAGAGTGAAAGAACTATTTGGGTTACATCCACAGAAATGTTCATGGGTAACGAGGGTAGTTCGTGCCCTACGAGAGAGATCAGCATCTTTTTTTTCCCAAGCCAAGTGTAACATGAAGAGAGTAGAGGAGCTGTTCAAGTGTAAATTTGCCAATTTTACTATCGCCTCCAATGTTTTCTTACTCTAAGCAATGTTTTCCTACTGGCTTGAAAGACAACACAGTAGACTGGAGCGTTGAGCAGAGATAGCGCCTTATAGATGGGTACCTTCCTTGCAAATACACACGCCAGACTGACTGATTCGTGCTCATCCGTAAAAAATTCCCTTTCCATGTGCAGAGCATTATCAAATATTCAGGAGTTGCGGGTATATATATAAGAATAATTTCTACTGCCTTCGCAAGATATAACGATCCACCAGACAAAATTTAATCTCAATGAAGTATTTCAGACTGTGTTCAGTATGTGTAGTTACATATGTGTCTGTGTGCAGGATGTTAATTATTAAATATCCAAAAAGACTGGATTGCTCAATATTCCTCCATCCTGTGAAACTATTTCTCCAGGGCCATGAGTCAAAATTTGAAATAACAGGAAATATTTTGGGAGTATCTAGTCCTATTGCCTTACATATGTACTATCTCTTAAGCAGCAGTGTTTGACTGGGAAGAAAAACGCTTCTGGTTTCTTAATCGGCAGAGAGAAGAGAGCTGTGGAATGGAGGAGACAAGGGGAAATTGAAATCATGTTACTGAGAGGAAGTGCTGCTGGGATAAAATCTATTAGTTTTTAAGCATGCTCTCTTATTTAGATTGATTGTTACAAATTTGGAATTTTAGGCAGAGCGTGAAATGGAAGTGGAATACCAAGAGGGACCATAAATCACAAGGAACTGACCTATTTTATCAGACTGGCTGATTGAGCATTACTCTGAAACTGGATGTCCCTTGTGCTCCTCCTGCCTCTTCCCGTTCAAATAACTTGAATAAATCTAATCGCATTCGACAACCTACAAATGAATCGGGAGCTACTCAATGATACTACCCCACTCCGAGTAGTTAACTCACACGGAAAAAGACAGCAGCACTATTTATATGACTATTTGTGTAGATACACCATCCTGCCTCGGCCCAAAAACAGTCTTATAGCTTACACATGGCTTCCATGCACTAGTACATACTGTACAGAGAACTGTTATCAAACCATGTTTTGCTCCCCATGAACACCGGGGTTGATATGTTTATCAATTCAAAACATATACACAGTGGAGACGGGGGCCGGCGTGTGCTCTCTGGACGTGTTTAGTTATATGTACTTACCCAGGGTCATGAACAGAGAGAGAGAGAGAGAGAGAGAGAGAGAGAGAGAGAGAGAGCACATAAGAGATTGTGGTAACTCCAGCTCGGGAATCCATGCGAGCTTTTAAACGTTTGGGTGTAGCCACTTGGGTGTACATGGACGTAAATAGAATTTGGAATGGATATGGCTGATTGTGAGAGTGAAAGCACATGTACATTTGGAGGTAGTACAGGAGTATTTGCTTGGTACTTAGGACCGGACGGCAACTCTGTGTAGTAGCTTCATGTCTCAGTCGGCAAGACAGATAGCTCGTATCGCATTGGAATTCTAGTGGCCGTAAACTGTTAGTGGATTTGAACTGGAGATTGTGTAAATTTGGGTAGGAGGGCCCGAAATTGCCCCTGTAATTTACATGACTGACGTGAATTCCGTATGTGATGGTGGAAGATTAACTCGGTCTGTGAGGTCTAGATGCAGGGAGAGGAAAACACGGACAGGAGAAAGTTTGGGTGTGAATGGATACATCAACTGTTCACGTTTGACACTCCGTGGTCGTGACAGTCCCAAAGAGTTACAGCTGAGTAAAAATGAGCCGATGCACATGCCGTAGATGAGTGTAAAATAAAACAATACCATCACAAGATAGACAGCAGGGCCCTATTTCATAAATAATACAACCCGACAATGACAATTTTACAAGTACAATTGTATTATTGACAATTTACAAGTACAGGCGTTTCATAAACAATTCTCAAACCAACCGTAATTACTGGTGCATATTTACAAGTTGTCATTGAGGATTAATATCCAAGACCCGGGAATTGTCATACAGTAAGCCAGTTCAAATACTCAGTTTGATAAACCGTGCTGACGTCCAATCCCATGGTACTATGACCCGTTTCTAAACCATGTCATTGCAGTCAAGAGCTGTTGCTCGGGTTTTATTGCAAAATTGCAAGAAGTTTTATGCAAAAGCTTTCCACTAATTTTACCCACAATATATTTAAATGTGCATTTGGATGTTCTGAATTGTTCGATAAAGTAGAATGAATTGTGATTTTCAAAACTGATTCGGGGTTTAAATTTTCTCCTTGCTCTTTCACGAGAAATTTGATCATTTTCGTCACTTTCACTAATTGTATCGAGTAAAAAATTCATAGTTTACTGTTTAAATAAATATCATTTATACACAATATATGTTTATATCTATATCAAAACAATTTTATAAACTCTATTTACAATTTGACAGCGGTTTAAGGTACTGTCACTTTTGAGCGACAATTGTAAGTCACTTGTAATTACGCTGGTATATGAAACGTAATAATTGTAAATCATTTACAATTTCCTGTCATTGTCAGTCGATTTTGCCTGTCACTGGTCATTGTCAAACTACGGTTTATGAAATCCTATTTCAATTGCCAACTGACAATTTGTCATTTTTCACATGTAATTGTCGGATTGTAATGTTTATGAAATAGGGCCCAGGAATGATGAGAAATGCATGCAAAGTGACAAAATGTCGAGCTTTGGACATGCAAAGAGTAGCATGCACACTTGCCAATATAGTTTGAACCTATCAAGTATGCATGTAAAATCGCTCAGAGTGACTCGAAGAGGAACCATGTAGGAAGTAGACAAGGATTACATTATACATTATAGCCTCGACCAGTCTCCCAAACCCTACGCTGTCTCACTTGCCTGATTGTGAAAATGATGGAATTTTGGGAAATTGGAACCATCCAACAGATTGCAAAGTGAAATGCATCTCTCACCCTACTCCGACACTCTGTTGGTGTGGGTGTCTCTGCTAGACTTGAAACTACTTCACACAAACTGTACCACCGTACACACATTTCCAGGCCGGATTTTCCCCCCATGTATTATACATGTGAAGTTTGTTAACGTGGTCACATTGGTGGGTCCTGCTGCTGCTTCACTTCTGGAAGCCACATCGTACAAGGTCTGCTGGTAATCTCGACACTACTTTCTCCCATACATTCATATGCATAATTACGTGTGTAGCCCCACGCATCCATAATACAAACGTAACCATCCTTGGGTAAAAACTATGTTAGGTCTATTTGTTGAACCTCTGTACCAGTTCCAGGCGTGATTGCTAACTGTTGGTAAAGTAAGGGAGGGTCATATAATGCAAGAAGGATGATTATACTACGGTATGCTATGGTATGTATGTAATTATATTATGGTATCCATACGACTCTACGCACATCCTTACGAAACAGAGTATATCACATTTGCAAGTATCCACGCAATCAAAATTTGTAGGTGGACGACCCCGCATATCAATGATTTTTAGGGTACTTGGAACCAAGGGAGTGAAAGGATGTACATGCATGGTAATCATTCCATTTATGAGTGACTTCATGTAAGTTACATAATATCACCTGGGTAACTACTGTTCGTACATTTAGGTCCTTACGGAGAAATAGGGGAAGTAATACGTCGCAGTAAGTCTTCAAGGGAGATTTGAGGGAGAGGAATGTGTTTGGAGAAAATTTGAAAGTTAGAAAATATAGGCACTCTAATCCTTTCCACACATTTTAAATTAAATAGATTTTGAAAATTATTGCCTTCGCTCCTTCCCATAGTCTTGTCTCTTTCCCTCTCTCTCTCTCTCTCTCTCTCTCTCTCCCTCTTTATTGCCCTCTTCTCTGTCGTCAAGTCTATAAGGTATAGGAATTGACTGGGCTTCCTTGTCCTCCCCAGTATGATCAACTTTCTCCAGTCGCTACTGGAGTAGGACATAAAAAGTAAAGAACTGTAGGAGACACTAGAAGGAAGGAGACAGACTGGAAAATATGAAACCATGGCGTTATTTTATTTAAAACTTGAAACTTTGCTAAGCCCTTTTGTATACTTCCAGTTCTAAGGGAATGGCTGCTGCTCTGAAGGAGAGCCACGAACGTTGTTATGCATGATGTGTTTTCGTGGTCTAGAGTTGAGGACAGGATAGGGCGATGGATGTACCTATATCTATAGATATGTACATGGCATGGAGTAGCTACATATATTTAATCGAGAGTTTTAAACTTGTTACGACAGTTTTTCCGTGCGGTGAGAATACCCTTGGAATATCAAGAGACAGGCCCAAACGTAGACTCTTGCCGATTCTCATGGAAAAGTAAAAGTGGGAACAAGTGTTGTTGTAGTCCATGTTGTAGCTGTAAAAGTTGTGCCAGGTAGGCAAGTTTTTCTTGTTAGAGAATGACTGGATACCTCGGGTGTGGATGTGTGAGTACATATTTGGAATCCATAATTGTGACCCATTTCATGTCCGCCAAATGCAGATGTTTTATAAACTTGTGCCTCTTTCTCTCTCCCGAAACACAAACCAAACAGAAACCAAAGGGAACCGCAATTCCCATAAACCTCGTACTCATGTGTGTGTGTGTGTGTAAAAGTTTAATTTAATTTAAACTTTTTGTCATTGCAATCATTCAGCCCAAAGACTCCTTTCCCTAACCGACTTAATGTGAGTCTACTCCCTGAGCCGGGTGAGAGGTATAAATGGCCGGTGTGTAATGTAAAATCAATGGGACCTATCTTTCTCTCTGTTTCTCTCTCTCTCTCTCTCTCTCCCTACCATAAACACTGTACCACTCGTCTCCTTATCCATTATCGCACCGTCCATAATTTGGTTTTGGTTTTGACATTTTCCAATTTCACCTCCCCCAAGTCCTAAGACACAATTTCCACTGCATAGACAGTGAATAATTACTTATCAGGGACTCCTTATTTATACATCCTGATATGGCACTTCCCACAAAAGGATCTACTTTCCTGGGAAGAGTTAGCACAAAGAACTCACATATCATTATGTGATACTTCCTTAATCCCAAATCACTTTCTAGTTAAAGTTTATTTCCACCAAAATTAATCATTCCTTTCTCTCCCTCCTTTCTCCCGGGCCTTTTTACCAATTTGAACCAGCTCTATATCTATCTGCTATCAGAAGTGAAACTATGAGAGAGCCACGGCTAAGTATTAATTCAAAGTTCTTTTGTAATTCAAAGCATGATAAGATTTTCCCAAGCTAAATACAAGAAGTTAAAAAAAGTACAGGTCACAAAAAAATGTGAAAGTAAAAAAGGAAAGTAAAAATGTGGAAGTTAAAGACTGATTGAAATGTAGAAGTTCAAGGAGAGAAAATCCGTCGAGTGAATACTGTTAGCTGAGTCTTGTTAGCTCAAGCGAGACATTCGTACATAGTCAAAGGTTGTTAGCTCCAAGCGACTTTCTCTAGGTTGGAAAGCAAATGCAAAGGGATGTTATAATCAAAGGAAAAATTTAGAAACAGACAATTTGATTTTTTTTTTCACGGGGATATAGAAGAGGAAAGAAAGTGCAAAAGGAGAGGACATGGGAAAGGAAATGGCCATATTTACACATGTACACTTATCCTATCACACTTGTTCTTTCAGCGACGTGGGACACGAACAGCCCCACACCAGGAAACGCTGTGAGTTGAATTTCAAAGGCGACAATGTTCCTTTCCCCAACAAACATATAATTCCAGGAGACATTAACGAAGACAAGACCGTCACCGTGAAGTTATATATACTTGTAGACGGGAAAGGGAGAATATACCCGCGTACATTTTAAGTACGAAATGTCCATGATAAGTACAGATTGTCTATTTTACCTATGTACAGTTATATATTCAACACGGAGGGAAGGAACGTCCATTATCTATACCTAAAGCAATATCTATATCTACATGTATGGAGGATTTGAGGCCAGATATGGAGAGACAGGAACCTCACAGATGGACCCGAACATGAGGATATAAAAAAAGCGGAAAAATACTGGAATGAAAGAAAACAGAGGGAGAAACGATAGGAATGAACACTTCTATCTGAGAACCATTCAAGTCACATTAACTACTTAATGTTGGTGAAGGAAAATCCAGTCAACTTTATACTTCGGTTAGATTCTAGAAGGGTAGAGTACAACTAATGCCCCTTACCCAAGCCTCATAGTCAGGGAAAGGATACACATTTATGAGTGTGATCAAACTCGTACTTATTTCCACAATGCCCATATGATTCTACTTGGGTCCGACGGTTGTCAAATCCCTGGGCTACAAAACACAAAATCCATTTTGAGCAGTAGTGGCTTACAAGCGGAGCTGATTTTATATGGAACTCTATTCTAGAACTGAGGAGAAGCGGACAAAAGGAACTTACAGGAATAATAGGGAGCTCCCATAAGTACATTGATGATGGGAGGAGGAGGAGGAGGAGGAATCGAAATGAGTATGAATGAAAATGTTCCAGCCATTTCTATGCGATTTAAATGTGCTCCTGCAAGTCCTTCCCACTGTAATGGGCTATATGTATACGTTTAGCAATTCGCAAGTGGGACTGTTCTCTATTCTTTATAAAAGTCACACTCTCCAATACCCCGAGCACACGGAAGATTCGACTTCGGAAATTGGAAAGTCTTGTATGAGAAAAAATGTCGTAACAAGATTTTTTGCAACTGAGTGGGTCTAAGCAGCCTCGTATTAACGTTATTTCTTGGTGCAATTCTTTTTTTTTTTTACTTTTCCTTTGCTTCCCCTTTGTCGAGTATTTAAATGTACTTAATGCAGTAGAGTGTTCTAGTCAGGGTATTGGGAGGGTTATGTGGAATGTGGATGAGAAAATAAGGATAGTCTTAATTCTAATGATCATGCAAATGGACGGATTCTCCGTCCTTATTTCCAGGCTATCTTCTCTCCCCGCTCCATCCCACTGACAAAGTCTGGAGACAGTATATAGGAACCTGAGTTTCTCTCTGCCTTCCTAACCCATAGGGACTTCAGCCAAATCTTAGACAAGCTCTTTGACTTTGTAATTAAACGCTTTTCTTCCCAAACCCAAATGCTATAGAAAATTTCTCTTTGGAAAAAACTGCAGAGGGATAGATAGGGAATTCGTACTTTTCCTTAGGTTGGGTATTAGCACCACTGTATGTGTCTATATAATGCATATCCGTAGACAGATACCTATTACATAGGTAGTTACTTGAGGAATACTTTCTCCACCGCACATCTCTACGCAGATCTCACCACTGTGTCTTCCTCAGCAGTCCCTTCTTGGGGATAATCAATGCCTCAAAAAAAGATTAATGTATTTTCTTCCAACAAGACTTTTCCCCTTACAAAGAACAAATCTCTCTTTAAGCATTCAGACTATAAAATCGCAGATTCTTTTCGATGTCGAATTCCTTTTAACATCCCTCCCAACGCCAGTAAAATATCACCGTAAAACTTTATCAAAGGAAACTGGCTTTTCATTATTTTGACGGCGGATCAACATTTACTTTACTAAAGATCATCACTAGATTTAAAGAATCCATCTCTCCCTTTCCCTTTCACCGAAAGGGAAAAGAGAAATAAAATTTGTTATAGTTTGCACACGTATAATTATGTATCTACTGTAGATATGTATTCAGGGGTGCTTTTTTAATTCAAAACAATTATACCCGTAAGCAGATCTTGATGGGTAAAGTCAAATGACAGTGGTGCCTTCAGGGGAGCATCAAGTTGGAGATTAAGATCACTGTACTCTGTCATAACTCAACTATTATGAAGGAAAATGATTTCAAGCGTCATAAGGAAGAGTGATTTTTTCAAGGACGGTCGATTGAAAAGGGCATACTCTCCGAAAATGGCTCGTATGGATCAGAATAGCTCACGATGAGCATTTATAGAAATATTTCTCAGTTTTTACTCACAAAAGCCCAGTAGGCACCAACTCAGACATTGAGAATTCATTCAAGGAAAAACATTCTTATGTTTACAATGTGTAAGGAAAGGAGACGTTTTTTTCCGGAAAAACCGGAATAATGAAGGGAGCAAAATGTTTCTAAATGTCTTGAAAATTGCTGAGAAGTTTATTATATTTATACAAATGGGCATTTTATAGCATTTTGACAAGCACACAAAATCCCATTGATTTTACATTACGGAACCAATCACGAGTCAACATACGGACTATCATCACCCAGGCCAAAAAGACTTGAAGAAAGCAGTTCTGCAAGATCTACGTCAATATTTTATGAGGCGTATGGTTTTGTCAACATACTTTCCTTGCGGCTGGTATGTTGTACGATTTTTGCAACTTTTCTAAACAATGCTATTTGGGGTTCTCAAACCGCTGGGGGGGGGAATATGTTCATTCATTAATTAGTAAATAGTTTTTACAAGATTATTGGTGTAAGTTCAAAGTAGTATTTTCGGCGGGTTTAAATTTAATGAAAAATTTAACTTTATTCCACTTCAATGTATTGATTTTCCAGTGTTCCGTAAGGTAGGCTAAGACTGCACTTTCCTTTCTCCCAAATAACTGTTTGATGGCTTTTGCAATTAATCCCTAAGAGCGTACATATATCGTGTGAAATGAAATGTTCTTAAAAGCCGGCAATTTGTGGTAAACAAAAGGTATAAATAAATGTCAATGCTTCGCTTGAAAAGCTTTATATCTTGGAAAATCTCTCGGTTCTAGGAATTGCAGCTGAGGAAGGAAAGTAAGCGAAAAGCTAGCTACAAATGGTCTTAGAACATGCCAAGAGTGACGCTAGGAGCTTGGAAGAAAACAAGAGAAAGCAGGAGAAAGGAAAGTGAAAGTCATGATTGACTAAGGAAAACCAACTGATGGCCAAAAACGTGCAAAGGGGATGATGGGGATGTAGGTGAGCGTGAAATGTTCTATTTACTCACAGGAGCGGCTCAAGTTGTACTTGAGAATGTATGGGGAGGGGAAGTGAGGACTAAATAGGGAACCGTGTGACCTACAAATCCAAGATATCCAAGAGAGGGGAAAATAAAATCTAGGAGGGGAATAATTTGGAAATGTTAGTAAATAGAGAAGATTGAAACAATGAATATAAAAGCTGTCTATTTGTGCTTAAGCTTTGTCTGAATGTACTTGTGTATGTTCGACTGGGTGTACATATGCTACGTGAGGATGTCTAAAGGCTGCCATCTGTTTACTCTCGCGTGTTTTCCACTGCTTTTTCTTCCTCTTCCTTTTATTCTTCGGTTGGTGAACAATGACTTTGAACGTTTTTATGTCCTCCTTCTCCTCTTCTCCTCTCTCCCTCCCACACTCTAACTCTGTATGAAAAATCATTGAAAAAAAATAAATCCCTCAAATAATAGGGAAATTTTTTCTCTCTCTCTCTCCTCTCTCTCTCTCTCTCTCTTTCTCTCTCTCTCTCTTTGTACCATTGTCCTTCTCTCCTATCCTCTAAACTCATGTATAAAACACGGACAGAGAAGAAATTTTTCTCTTTTTTCACAACAGCTCCGACCATACATAGTTGTAAGTAGTGAGGAGAAAAAGGAAAGGAACGCCTTTTGCACATAAGACAGGACTAGACACACATATGCCTTTACAGTAGTAGTTTGCATTGGGTCCTGGTTGTTTCCTTTGAAACATTTTTCCCCTTTCCCTCTTCACTCTCTTCCCTATCTCCTCTCAACCTTCTTGTTGTTCAAGGAACGTTGAAAATCTTGTGGAAAAGTTGAAGATGAGTTGAAGAAAAAACTAAGGCAATGCAATTCCGGTAAAAATATTCTTTTTAGTTCCCCTCAAAATCCAGTTGAGGTTTCTCCTGTCAGATTTTGCATGCGGACACAATGACGGTAACAAGAGTGCAAACTGGGAACTAAACCCTACATAATATGAGAATAATTCCGGCAACTTTGTATTTCTACGGGTGTCTCTTCCCTTCCTTCCCCTCCTCACCATCACCAGCCTCTTCTTTTGACAAGAATTCCCGAATTTCTCTCTTGCTCTGAAAAAAAAATCCGACGGAGTAGAGTTAGTAATTTTGCTTAGGGTTAGGTGCATGAGTCTTCCATCCCGGGTAGTTTCTTTTTACAGAGCTTATGACTGTCCGTATGTACATATGACTGGAAAGACTTTGGGAGTCCTCAGAGCATATAGTGTGGTGGGAGTTCTTTAGCATTTTCAGGAAGAAACTCCTTTTCCTTTGAATTCCTCAACTGCCTTCCTTGAGCATAAGGAGGATCCTAACAAGGATCTTACGTCTGATAATAAAGAAATGTATTATTTCCTTAGCTCCCTCTCGATTCTAAGACATTGAGCTCTTTTCACCGACCCACATCCTTTCATTGGCCGAGTCTCTCTATTTCTCTACGGAGGTAGTGAGGAGTGAAGGATGGACAAAAACCCGAGCTCTGATGGGCATCCCTGAATCACTACATAGGCTACTGTGTGCATAAATATATACATAGATGACTTGTGAGAACGTGTTAGTGTCTATCCAGCCCTACCTCATATATACAGCTATACGCGTTTTGGAGTGATTTCTCCAGAAAAGTTATTGCGACAAGGAGCTACATATTACCTTTTACTTTTAGCTACAGCTCCCAGATAGAGAAGCCATGATGTATATTAAAGTGAAATAGACACATCAGGGCATGTAATGGTGTAACTTTTATACAATTTCCTTTTCTTCTTACACATACAAAAAAAAAATCTCGTTAGTGGAAGAGAAATGGAACCAAATTTCTTTTTGCTTTTTGGTTCTTGTTTTTGTCTCTAAGCAAGTAGATGGTAACAAGCAATTAAGACTTTTAGATATAGAGGAATTACTTTGTCATTATATTTTCTCTCCCTTCCGATATTTCCGGGGGTTTTGTTCAGCTGGGAGAATCCTGTTTGAGGCCCATATGTTCCACACAAAAGTGAGCAGATATTTGGTGAAAGAACTGGGAGGCATCTCTTGAGTTCTTGAGTTTACTTATACAGATATCTAAGCTAGTGCTGGGAAAGGAAGTTACTGTCTGATGAAGAAGGGTTGATTTGCTGGGTAAATTTGTGTACAAGGGATGGGATAGGTTTTAAATGATTCACTTGACACCGCTCACAATGCCATTCATCCGCAGTTTGAGGATGCATGGGTGAGAATAGGAGTATGAGTGAGTGGGCTGATAGAAGACTACATTAAGGTGGATTCATAAGAAATCCGGATCAGACTCTCATGGATTGTTAAAATCCTGGTCCCGCTTGCATACCAAGTAAGGTATATAGTAGACTCCCCCTGCATTTTAAATTTCCCACATAATACATGCATATGTAGATTCCCGTACATAGGTGCCTTGCGAAAGAGACGAGTGTCAGCGGAGTTCCATAATACATGCGGCTTGTGGATATCCGTAGAGAAATTGTGAGGAGGTAGTACTTTTAGACTTGGGCATAGATAGATACTTATAGGTCCTCCTACTATATTAGTATCTACATACATACGTACAATTATGCAATGCACTACACTCACTACAGCCTTTACATAAAGGACTTGGTCCATGGACCGGGTATGCAAGTTATCTATGTATTTATGCAAAGTGCAGCAACTGAGTGAGCAACGTGAAGTTGGGAAGGTATCTATATATCTATATATGGGCTTATTCCGAGCTGTACAATTCACAATGCAGCCTTTTCCTTGGCTATGTGATTCCTTGTGTATGGGGTATGTGTTCTTGGTGGAGGGAGACGGATACAGGCAGGGACGGGGTTTGACACGTTTAAAATATTTCCATTCCTTAGGACTTTGTTGTAGTCCGAAGAGGATTCCAAGTCTGGTAATATTATTGCGTATTATGCGGTTACATGGAGTTCCTTAAGGAATAAGAGTTGTGCCGTATCATGTGTCAGGCTCCGCTCGAGATAACGGCACGTCTGCATACGAGCTACTCTATTTTTGTGGGAAAGCATGTTATTCATCCTTAAGGATTTATGTGTGTCACTTGTCCTCGTCAATGCTCCTACAAGAGAGTTACAAGTTTCTCCCACAAGTGAAAACATATCTACATGCATATGTAGATGCATGTTACTAAAGCTACTCATAGAAGTCTGGTCCATGATTCTGGAAAAGTCCCTATATGGAGAAAACCTATTCATTGGAACCAACATATACATATATGCATGTATTTTTGAAGTGTAGCTTGGCTTTTTTTTTCTTGATATTTCCTCCACCTCATCATCTCGGCCCGGTTCCCAGTCCCTATGTTTCTCAGGGATGACTGAGAGATGTGCGGGTAGCAATTTTGCATAATAATAACCAAAAGCAAAAATTGCAACTTTCTCTCTTGTTTCTCCGCTCCGTTCCACAGGATTTTCTTAGAAATATATAGATATAGTATATTTTTGCGGATTTAAATTTCCAATGTACTTTTACATAATAAATTAATTTCACTATAACTTTACACTAGAGTAGCTACACCAGTCGAATATTTTCCCATGGTTTTAGCTATCTATATGTATCTTCTCACTCCTTGTCCCGCTGTATTATTTCCTAGGAAAACAGGGATACGGGCATTACTACATAGACCTCTCTGCAGAATCTTTCTCTAGTTTTATTATCAACCATCCCGGTAATAGCACAGTCTCGACTCGACTCATTTAATAGTGGAATGATTGTGGAAAAGAGAAAATTTGAAAGGACTCCTTATTAAGTCTCAGTGCTGTTCATGATGAAACTCTCCTGATGGTTGAGTGTCTTGTCAATAGAGATGGAGAGAAAACTTTTGTTCGGAACTCATCGGCAACTTTTCTAAAATATTCAGCTTGCTGCAGTAACCCTTGCATGTATTATACCCCTAGACATTATGATCATTCCGAATGTCTTGAGATGTATCAGCAGAAGCCGCATTGCCTTCATGGCTCCTTGTTTGAAACTGTATAGGCTGTTGTCCATATAGGCTGTATCAACTTCCTCTCTTGCAACCAGCGTGATAAAATTTTTGAAGTAATGGGGGAGAGGGTGCAACTCATAATAGTGTATTTTTGTTGTAATAGGGAAAATGATTGTGATGGCAGTCTCCGTTTCCGCCGGCACATAAGTGCTAATTTCCACTGAGCATAATTGAAATTTCCGTTAAATTCTATGAAATAATTACGAGTGAACAATACACAACCCGGATCGACAAAAAGACCCGGAGAAAATCTAGCGGGCACTGCGAACAGGGCAAATTTGGTTTTTTCTCTCCGGAGACGAGCGAAAGTGAGGAGAAAGTAATTGAGAAAGGGAGATAGTCGTTTGGGTGAGAGAGCGAGAGATAGAGACTGGGGAGGAGAGAGAAAGAGAGAGAGAGAGAGAAAAAATTAGTAGCTTGGTGGAAAAATCTCGACAAGATAATGAGTTCAAGATTGAGATGAAAACGAAGAAATCAGAATCGATTGTACAAGAAGGGTTCAACTTTGTGAGATCATTACTTTTAAGAAAATTGAAATAGTTCCAGCTCTGTGGAGCGCGCAAAAACTACATGGTGTTTTATGCAGGAAGCATAAAATCAAGGAGGTGAGCTAGGCTATGAAACCCAGTGTAACTTCATACATATTGTAATAGCAGAAACCTCGCCATTCTTTTAACTCGTCTTTTCCCAAAGACCCACGTCTCACTTATTCATTGATAGCATTTAAACTATAGTGTTGTAAGTCGTTTGGAAACTTTTTAGCACTCTTGTGTCTCGATCCTGGGTTTCATTTCCACTCCTAGCATTCCACTTACTTACATGCCACCACATAAGTTCATGTGAAACCTCATGGAGAGAGAGAGGAAACGAGAAGCTACCAAGTCACATTTATCTTGGAGGTACTTATGGCTACAAGCTGCATCATTAACTATAACCATGTATTTTCCTTCGATGTAGATAAGAATGCTCATTCCAGTAACTCTATACTCCACTCATTATTATGGTACTTATTGTGCACATGCTTAGCATTGCACAAGTATAAACTCTGGGGCATAAACAGCCACCTGATGACAGGTAGATAGACAAAAATTGTGGTTACTTCCCTTGGCAAGCTTTTTTGGAAGTAGAACCAACGCCGTTTGGGTACACACATTAAAATAGCTATTCTCACTGGCATGGACAACAGAGGGGCTCTATTTATAAATACTCATGTCATCTTAGCTGGTGTACTCCATTTGATATTGTACCTATGATCAAGAGCAAAACTTGGAGTATTTTAAAGCAGATATATGTATGTTACCAAGTTACCATGGAAGTCAAAATATTGTCAGATACTACATACATACATACAATGTCGGGACGCGGATTTATGCTATCTTTTCTGTTTCAAAGCAGTTACCAGCTAAGTTTAACGTCTTGACGATCAGAATCAATTGTAAGTAATAGATACGGCTCGTTTCCACATCTGTGCTATGTGAACCAATGAAAGGTCGCTTCCTATGTAAATGAATCCTGATTTCTCCTTCCGGTGATGGATAAAACCCTGCTTTGAGGTATTCTCACTCCGTTATTTCCGCCTTAAGAAGAATCTGTGGGACGAATCTGTAAAGGAAATACAATCCTCTCTGTCTCAGGCCAAGTTGAAAGAGGGGATCTGTATTCATGAGCCCGAGCCTGGGCCGAGAAAAACGGGGAGGAAAAATGGAGGAAAATAAAGAAAAAGAACTATAGCCCGGCGATGAGAACCAAGATGAGATTATCTAATATGCAATAAAGAAATTTAAAATTTCGCGTTGGTATTTATTATTAGATATTCGCAAGAGAGGTTTTGCTCAGACAAGATGAGAATTTGTGACGTTGATTTCGCCTTCTCGTATCTTCCCCTCAATGAAGCCTTACATACGGGAGGGGAACAAGAGGATTGAGACGAGGAAAGCATGCTTAGCAATCATTTCCGTGTAACAGATTCCGCTACTACGACTACTGTACGGCTACTAAAGCCTCCTCATTTCTCATCTTCCCTGCTCTTTCCTTTAATGGATACTTGTGTATAGTCTTATTGCTTGTAGTGGGTTTTAACACGCTGGTGGCTACGTGCATATGTCTAAAAAGGAGTATGGAGGATGGACGTGTATATATCTATACATAGATACCACTTGGATGCATTTCGCTGCCGTCCTTTCACTCTTTTTACACTCTTTCACTCTCTGTTCGCATTTAAGCTTTGCTTTCGGGTTTCCTCCTTCCCTCCTTCCCTCCATGCTTCCGAGTATTTCTTCTTGTTCTGCTTTTCCTCCTTGTGCTCCTCTCACTCCTTGTTCTTCATCATTTTTGCCTCTCCTTTTTTTTCCCTTACCTCGCCGTTTCTTCGAGGTTCTTTGGCAATGTCTTTCAATTTCATTCCTCCTAGTGTGTTTGGCTTGGTTGGTTGGATGCGTTGCTGGTTGAGAGGCATTCTTGGAGGTACATATAGTGGATGGGAGCTATATCTTGGTGGCCTATTTCGTTCATTTAGAATTCCTTTTATCTTAGTGTTTGCTGTTTCCCCCTTTCCCTTCGCATATAAACTCTTAGAGTCCTTAGCGACCTCCATGATGTGCAGCATTCATACATGGGAGAGCTTTGTGGTGAGGAGCAGGAGCAAGAGGGAAAAGAGAGATCAAGTGAGCGTCGTTGTGAGTTCGCAAGAATTTCAAAAGGAGGAAATATTGCATATTTTCAACAGCAGCACTTCAAATTTCTCTAATGCTGGCAAACTACTGAGAAAATACACCGTAACAAGAAGCCAGGAAAGGGGAAGAATTGTCTAAAATAATATGAAAAATTCTGCAGTACTGAGAACTCTCAACTTTCTCTCCGTACATATCTTTTGATGGTGATAGGAAGTAGTGTGGGGCTAGATCTGCCTGCCCTTGCATCCAGTCAATCATTCTATGTGTTTCTCGACAGACGGAGAGAGAGAGAGAGAGAGTAAGGGCGGAGATGAGAACGACAACAGCATAAAAATATTCACCCAACCGAATACACTGGGAGAGTACTTGTTCATACATTAAAGGACCTCCTCATGGTAGGGCTCAAACTTGAACATTTGTCAAGACGTTTGCATACCCATGCACACACACACACACACACATACACATGCCTCCTGCTCGATTAGATTATCGCCGATGTTAGGAAACAGGCTTCAAGTTGAAGGGGAAAAGTAGATGCGGAATATTTGCTTATCCATAATTACATTTTCACTATTCTTTTCCATATTTCCTACTCTGTCTCTCTCTCCACTCAGCCCCTCTCTTCACGCTTAAATGGATCTCGGCTCCTATTCCTCCTGCATCCAGTGCCAAACGTAATGTTACAGATGGTATTATCATTCTTCTTCAGTGTCAACAGTCGTTTGTTCATTTATGATATTTACGACATGGATCACTGGAAGCATCCGAGTTTTAAAAGTTTTCAAAAAGAAAGTATCTCCATAAACATAGGTCAGGCAGGCAGATTGGCTCTGTACTGTACCTTGAGTATTTTATGACATCGTCTTACAATATCCCACAAATATTTTATGTCCTAAGTATAATAATTACGCCATGCATGTAAGTACTTATGCAATACAAACTTTCGGAATCACGGTACATACCGAGACATCGGTTCCCAGAGAGAGGGAGAGACAGAGAGGGAGAGAGAGAGACAGAGAGAGAGAGAGAGAGACCGGTCTAAAAACTGATGTACTCTTGCTGGCTATAGATGTGTGCCGTAAGTAGATACATAGACATGAATTTCTTTTTGGCGATTGTTTCCCTCTCTGATTGCATGCTCACACCCTGTTAGCCTATATAAGTCGGAAATTGAAGATGTATCTTATTTTGGGGAAATATCTTGAACGAAACTCTGCCAAAAATCTTTTAAAGTGGCATCTACTAAAACTGAAGCTTTAGGACCTGGTCCTCTTCCCCTCCCCCTCACCCCGTTGGATCCCGTCCAGTTTGGTGAACGCACTTCAACTTTTTCCCGGTCTTCGTGCAAGTCCTATCTTCTCTCAGCTCACAATGTAAGTAACTATTTTGAGTTTTTTTTTTATTTTATTCTCACGCCGCCATAATAACGTTCTCGACTCAAATGAAAACGGGTTCAATACTGATGAAATGAGGGTAGCAAATGCTATAAATTTCGACTTGGGTGTTTTACGAGGCACGTGCATAAATGGTTAATACACGATTGTACACTTCTCACTCACAAGATGCTACAGGAGGAGAGAAGACGAGGTAGAGTTTTATATTTAGTGTAAGGAGACCCCTGAGACAGAGAAAGTTATGTAAGCATGTACGGATGTCTTCACCCCAGGAAAAATCAGTATGGAGTTAAACAAAAATAATTTGTAGCTACTACTTGCAATTGTTAATTTACACATTAAGTAAAATGTTTTGTTGATTAAAATTTCCGGGTGCTCTCATGTGCATAGTAAAAATGAAAATGAAAAGTGGATGTATCATGACTGTCATTTTTCTGCATGTGCGTGGGGGTGACTGCAAATTGCAAGGGCTGGGGAAGAATATCAAGTGAAATTAATTTTTTCCCTGCTAAAGAGGGAATTGTTTGTTGAAGCTCTCGGATAGTCTGTCGAAAGTCTCATACATCAAACAATGCATATTAGGAATACATGTAAAGTGTATGAGATTCTTGATTCCTGATAAAGAATTCTTTGCACGCTAAGCAAACATCTACGGAGTAAAAGTATGATATTCACTTCTATACTCAATTTCTGCATGGAAAAAGCCGACTGGGACGAACAGTAAGTACTTAGTGTATATACAGTGAGTGAAGATCTATTATCCTAACGTTAATGTATCTATATAAACATACCAGCACATTTCCCTACTCTTGTGTATATCTATGCAAACCGCTCCGGAGGACATATCATGAAAGAGTCAACGATCCGTGAGGAAGTTAAATGTAATTGCATATTACACAGAATTATCTTAGCGAATCTCATTACATGAGCTCCTTCAAATCGGTTTCTCATCCTCTCAACATAACCCAAAATGTTCCCCCTAAACCTTCAGAGTTTTTAAGCACTTCAATTCACCAATTACTCCTGAACGTCTCCTATGAGCCAAATGTAACTATTTTTGCATCCCATGCCTTTTGGAAAGCGTAAGTTCCCTATGATCACTCCCATACAAAGTTTTTTTGATATTTGAGTGAATTTTTAAAAGAATTATTAAATAAAATTCTTAAGGGGAAAATACAAAGAAGAATTTTAGACCCAAGATTACATGCAAATAGAATCTGATGAAAACTGAATGAAAATTTCCGTAAGGTTTTTAGAATCAGAAAAGGGCAAAGGAATAATTAATATTATGATAATGTTTTTTTTTTTGCCAAATGGGAGAAGGAGGAAAGGAAAGAAAAAAATTGCTCTTTGAGAGTAAGCTCATGGAAAGTTTGTCGACGCCGGGAAGGACTTGAGTTGTGTGAGCAATGAGCCGTATCTTGCTATAAGATTTTGGAGAGCACCACTAACGTAGACACTTGCATGCATCAAGTCCAAGAAATAACAGAGAGTACATGGAGGAAGACATTCAATGGGAAAAGTAAAAACTCGTATATTCTTGGGAGTTGTTCCTCACCCATCAACAAGTTAAAACTCAAGCCCACTACCTGTCTACTAATGCCCTGTGTCTGCTAAAGCGCAGACTAGTGTCAAGACCACACACACGCCTATTTGTAGAAAATGTAGAAACCTGAGAGAGAGAGAGAGAGAGAGCTTCAGCATTTGCTCTTAAGAGATATATTACAATTGTCAGTGGAGTACCTTGAATGTCATTCAATTATTCATTCATTCGATTCCGATTTGAACTCTTAGCCAAAACTACTTCCCTTCTTGAAACTTTTCTTCTCATTTCCCTGCATCCCCCATCAGGATCAGGAACAGAATTCCACCTTTCATTAGTACTTGAATGTGATTTCTAATTAAAACGGAATAAGGACTCTTGTCGCTGGATCCAACGCATAAAAAAAATACTTCCATCAGGACACACATACGACCCTGGCTTGATTATGTTATTTTACAAATTTGATCAAGTCTCTAGGGAAGTGTACCTCCCCAGTACTAGCTGCAACTTCTGCCTCGCAGAGCAAGGCTTATGCATGTCTCTCTGCCTGGGTAGTAGTCATCAGAAAAAGGACCAGAGTTGTTGAACTAAGTCATACTATGAATTTCTATGGAGGGATTTTGCATGTGTACACAAGCTGACACTGAATTTGCGACCTAGCTGGGGGAAGTGGAACATGAGAGGAGATTGTAGGAAGAAAACTGGTTAGTTTGGGAGAAGACCTCTGACTACAAAGAGCAGAGTAGTGGTGACTTCGGAGATAACTTTATAGCTTTAGAAGGACCGTTATATCCCCTCCCTATGTATTTGTAAGTAGTTTCCAGGTAGGTAGGACCGGATTTGAGGACGTGACTGGAAAACGACCATGTTAGCCATGCAGTCGGGGTGCTCACAAGGAGAGTCACCTTCCACACAGGGCATTTCTCTTCCGTAGACAAAGGCTAATCTTCAATCTCGGCTCGATCCAATGATGACAGATGGTCTCTGGCAAGCCATACAAAGCAAGCAAAAGGAAACCTGGAGCAACTGCCACATTCACGTACAGATCAGGAAAAAGGAGAGAGTGTCCCAACCCTTCGACGGCTGCCAAAGAAACCAATGAATTCAACTTTCTCGTTTTTTCTTCTGATCTCACAATCTTCCTCCATGGCTGCATTTCCAGCTTTCCAACCCGCGAGCACCATCCCTATATAACCTACGACTCCACTAAAAATGTTTGCATATACAATCTTGTTACGGAGTGGTCGTTATTGGCATGGTAGGAAATTGAAGAAGCCTTTCCCCTACCCCTTGCTCTGTCTTACTTCTTGTATGTCCATATGTAAAGGGCAGACACCTAACATATGTAATTACGTACAGTGATATCTATATGTATCTACATTTCAACATATTTTTGTCCCTTTTATACTTTTAAGGCATTTTTGCATCCATCCAAATGGCAGGAGTATCAGGGCACCCATATAGGAACTAGAGACATGAGCCAATAAACATATGACTTACATGCAGATAGTGCTGTAATTTGTCCTTTTAGTATTGTATTGTACTTTGGCGAAAAGTACAAAAGTAGTACAACCAAGATATTGTTTTGTACTCCGAGTTTTGTTTTTGTTTTGTACTTCTATCAGATTGTTTTTGTTTTTGTACAATCTGTATTGTATTGTTCTAAGGTTCTAGAAGACGCTAGAAATTTGCTAAAGTGATAGTTGTATCTGAGTTCAAGAGCACGTAGGAATTGATTTGTGCAATTTAGTTGTTTAAAAATTACGTAAAAGATCAAAAAACCAGTCATTGACGAATCTCCCATATAAAATGCATTGAATCTGTTGACGGTCGAATTTTGAAGGGTGCAATTCTGTGGCACCAACCTATTTGTGAATAATCCCTGTAATAACCACATTGTAATTTCCAGAAGAACATAATTTCATAAACAATATTCACTACCATTGCTTAAAATTAGAATGGATAGAGTAGACGCGTGGGCTCTGATATCTATATTTTCAATTGGCTCAGCCGTTGGCTTTTACCACCTATTTCATCGATGTAGAAATGTCCCCTATGCGTGGACTACATTTACAAATCGCATAGTTCGTTTGTTAGACTAGGTCTTTTGTCTTTGTTAGACACATACTAGATTTATCCAGGTCAACATTTAAACCATACGGTTAGCCAATTTTATTGATCAGTACCGATTCATTGGTATCACATCTGATGTCATTGAATTGTCATTAGCCAGTGTTGATTTAATTCGTGACCTTTTTCATGACGTCTTACTAATCCACATTAAATGTAACCTACAACTAGTACATCTTATCGGTGGCGTCTAATAATCAACATAATAATAATAATAATAATAATAATAATAGGGTTTTATTGGTTGATATAGTGGCCTCAGCCATTACAACCTTTAATAATCAATATGGTGACAGTCAAAGTCATGCAACTATTAGTGACACAGTAAGGTCAATCTGAGGTCATGTGACTATTAGTGACACAGTAAGGTCAATCTGAGGTCATGTGACTATTAGTGACACAGTAAGGTCAATCTGAGGTCATGTGACTATTAGTGACACAGTAAGGTCAACCTGAGGTCAGGTGACTATTAGTGACACAGTAAGGTCAACCTGAGGTCAGGTGACTATTAGTGACACAGTAAGGTCAACCTGAGGTCAGGTGACTATTAGTGACACAGTAAGGTCAACCTGAGGTCATGTGACTATTAGTGACACAGTAAGGTCAATCTGAGGTCATGTGACTACTAGTGACACAGTAAGGTCAATCTGAGGTCATGTGACTACTAGTGACACAGTAAGGTCAATCTGAGGTCATGTGACTACTAGTGACACAGTAAGGTCAATCTGAGGTCATGTGACTACTAGTGACACAGTAAGGTCAATCTAAGGTCATGTGACTACTAGTGACACAGTAAGGTCAATCTGAGGTCATGTGACTACTAGTGACACAGTAAGGTCAATCTAAGGTCATGTGACTACTAGTGACACAGTAAGGTCAATCTGAGGTCATGTGACTACTAGTGACACAGTAAGGTCAATCTGAGGTCATGTGACTACTAGTGACAGTAAGGTCATGTGACCTCAAATTGACCTTATTGGGTCACCAATAGTCTCATGACAGATTACGGTTTTAAGGGGCGCATGACCTATAATGAAACTTGGTGAGTAACTAGTAGTAAATCACCTATGATTGACTTTATTGGCGCATTAATGGTCACATGACACTAGAATGACATACTCAATGTAAGTGTATATTTTATATGGGCGATAGTAGGCGAATCTACCAATAATTAGTCAATGCCCAGTTTTTGTGCTTTGACGTGTTTTTTGACGATTCCAATTACACAAATCAATTCCTATGTGCTCTAGAAATCTATTACAACAATCACTTTAGTAAATTTCTAGCGTCTCTAGAACCTTGAAACAATACAATTTGGATTGTATTGTTTTTTTAAATTCCTGTTTTGTTTTTGTTTTAGTTTTGTATCTCGAAAATGGATATTGTTTGTTTAGTTTTGTACCAAAGACAAAAACAATACAAAAGTACAAAACTAAACGAGTACAATATTACAGCACTACATGCAGAGAGAGAGAGAGAGCAAGAGTAGTACAAATCTACTTATTTTACCTATTGCTTTTCTTTTCAACTTGACAAAGAAATTCTATCTACTATTTCCTCTACATATAAGTCCCACTTTTCACACCTTCATGTGGTCTGATTCCCGGTTTCTTTGTACTCCCTCGTCGACGTTAGTTGCTTACACCGTCTTCTCTCCTGCTAAACCTAACAACTCTCACCCGGAAATTTATTACTCGCATTCTGAGAGTTCAGAGAGAAAGAAAGAAGGAGAATAGAGAAAGAAAAAAAAGCAAAAAAGGCTTAAATCCAAAAAGTTGGTTCAATCTCCATCTCACATCGTGGCATATAGAGAATGATAGTATTGGAACGAGGAGGAGAGACTCTCTATCTGTGGATACTTGAGACTGTGAGTGTAATATGAACTTCAACCTAGTGACAATGACGATGGTACATACTATTCGTACAACAGGACTTAGCAGTAATGTGGGAATTCGGTGGGATCTTTTTAGAGACTTAAAATTATGCATGTCTCTCATACTTATGAGGAAAATTGATAGAAACGAGAGGAAAATAAAGATGTTATAGAAGAAAATATTATTTTTTTTATGTTGTATAAATCATCATAACTATGTAAAGTAGGAAATCACATGGGTATTTGAGTTCTGTATTTCAGTTCGACGAAATAACATTATAATAATTCCTTCCGTTTACATTCATTCGAAGATAATATCCCATCTTTTTATCTCTGATGTTTTTTTTTTACTTTACCCCGTTATCAACGTCTACAGAAATACACGTCTTTGAAGTAGTTATCTCTTTCACATCTATCCGTCCATAATCTTTAAGCATGTTGAGTATTATGGGAATTTCTTATATGAACTCAGGACTCTTCTCGGGCTGCGCCCACATCATCTGTACTTGCTTTCACTTGTAAGGCAAATAGAAACAACCTAACCTAATTTGCTTAATTTATGGAGGTGAGAGAGAGAGAGAGAGAGAGAGAGAGAGAGGCAGGGAAGACTGAAGGGGAGCATATCCCATGACGCACTTCGGTGTCATATACTCGCACTTCCCATATGCACTGGTAATATACCGCAGACCTAAAACAAAAGTGAGTGGCTGTTCGTACGCTTTCCATCAAGGGCTGTCACCAGAACTTGACAACTAATTACCTCCCTCATATTTCTCTCACCCCGCGGCGACCAAGGACACTGGGCATTGAAGCCATTCCTCGAGGATGGAAGTAGAGTACTTACAGGTTCTGAGCTACCTCGGTCGCCGGTACTGTCGAAATTGAATAGGGATAGAAAACCCTGAAAATTATGAGTAACTCAAAGGGATCTGCTGAAGATGTCTTATTGTGCATATACATTATAGATATAGCATAGCCCATGTATAAACTATAAGTTTGAATGATATTCGATCTCCATAAAGAGTTTTTCAATAAATCATGCAATATGAGCACAACGGTATTGTATGTAGTCATGACATCATTCGGCTTCCCGTACCTCTCAATAAGTACCTATACTATTCACAACACTAAGAGACTACTAAAAGAGAGACAACAAAAAATTCAATACAAAAATCTGCTAGCACTTCCTAGAAATAAAATCACCAGATTATTATGTCCTAGGCTTAGGTTACCGCTAATGTATGGCTGGTAAAATCAATAAAATCAAAACAGAATATTTGTAAAATTAGGAAGCAAAAGCATCCTTATTGTAAAAAATACGGAGTATTTTAGCAAACAAATATTGTTATCGTTACTCAAACGATTTACAAACTCACTCTTGTCTTTTACTAACCATTTGGTTTTGGAATAAACTTTTACAAGGATGCTAGAATGATGCCTAAGGACCTTACATATAGCGTATGTGCTGTATTTGATGCATGTATCAAATTTTTTTTATTTATAATCCACAGTAGACGATTTGCTTTTTCCGCATGATTCACTGAGGTTTGATAAAATATGTAACTTCATGTGTACTATCCCAGATTATAGTAGGAGTAAGTAGCGGATGTGTGTAGTTGGGGATCTAAATTTTTCCTAGAATTTGCTTTGAAAGGTGGAGAGCATTAATTCCAATTGTTTCTGCTAGGTATTGTCAAGTCTATACGCCCCAAGAGCTTGATAATAATTTAGCGCTGAAGTCCTGACAGGTGCAAAATGGAAATCCAATGTGGGTGAGTAATCCGGAAAAAGTTTGAAAGTAGCTCGTGGTTACAAATATGAGTAAATTTAAATTAAGTTGAATTGAAGTAATTAATAAGTGCTCATTTTAATAGGATATGCAGAGCGGCAGAACACATAATGGGAAGGTCTGGTTGTTCAGGAGAATTGGAATAGACTCTGGGGCGGTTCGGCAGGTCTGAACAGAAGGGAACAGGTCAAGTGTGCTTTTTGTCTGAAAACTCGTCATGGAGAATAAATACGACTGATAATTAATGTGAGAGTGTTGTATAAGTCTATATTTGTCATTGTTCACCGCTCTTGAATGGAAATATCCGGGGATTTAGCTCTCACATTCGATGGTCCAAGGCAGATAAGGGGAAATTGTGGAAAATGACAAAAGGAAATGGATGGAGGAGTTTACAGAAGTAGCAGTAAATTGTGTGGAGGAACCTGGTCACTGGCGCAGCATGATGGTATTATTAACTGTTACGTGCTCCACCCTCATAAAAATTAATTTCACTTTGAATACAGATCTGTATTATTTTTCATACGCAGATACGTTTCTCATTCAGATTGTGAGACTCCCTCACAATCAGCAAACCACATGCACATACACAAATTGCCATTAGTGTGTTTCCGTGTACTTTGACAAGCTTTTTAGGTGTAGGATTTCAACGCCTCCCCATCAACTCCTATACATAGATACTCGGTGGCTACGGTTGTGTTGAATGTTTTTCTCCTAAGTGTTTTAACATCTGTTCATCTCCGTGAGTACATCATGTGCACCAGTTGAGAGTTATACTATTTTGAAATTGTGAGACTCCACATTACCGTCGGATGAATGTAATAAACTAATGCAATTTGGTGTTGTCACTCGCTAAATGTGATATATTTGACTAGTTCTTGCCTGCGCTAAATATTCCTCGTAAACTGAGTCATTCTGAGGGAACTACCCAGAGGAGAATACCGTCTGGATCTGGAAGGGAGATAGGAAACAAATTGGAGGGGGGAAGACGAAGGAGAGAAATGAGTATGAATAGTGGAATTAAGAGGTGCAGATTAAAGTGAAACTCAAGTCTAAAACACCATGGCTTGCAAATTACAGTGATCAAAAGTGGATTGTTTACGCTTATGAAATGTCGATACTCAAGAGTGCGAAAGGGGACGGAGTTGAGCAGTAGAGCACACCAGTGGAAACTATAGTAATTGCAAACCTGGGAACCATGCCGTGCTCCCGCCTGCATGATTGCTATAAGAATCAAAACTTTCTGTAGGAGGTAGTTTCCGGGCATAAAAGGATATCCCATAATGGAGCCTGAATGAAACACTGAGCTGAGGAATTTCTCCGTGTAGGCTCGCAATAAAGGATAAAAACTTGCCTGACATCCTCACCAATTGTGATGAAGATGCTGGTTATAGTTCGTTTTTACAGCCACATTATGATTTCACGAATGTAAAGGAAGACAAATCGATTATTACTTTATTACAAAAAAAAAAAGAAGAAAACTAAAGCCGGCAAGACCTACTGAGGCGGATTTTAATGCTGGAGGTAGTGCCGAGAGTACAGTGGATGAAAGTGCTGTACAATAATGATGAGTAAGAATGGCACTCGGAACGACTCCCGTTATTTCAGCTACGATGAGCACCATGCATCGTATTTGGTCACGAGCTTTCATTTTATGTTTACGGTAATTATGTGCACATTGAAATTCAATGGTTCGGTTGCATTGAAATCCGAGAAATCTCCGAGAGTAGTGGAAGGAGACAAAAGCTGTAGAACAACAGATGGAAGGGTGCTAAGCTGCTGTGGCATAACCTCCCTAGGTTTCCTTGTAACCTTTATGTTGATATCATTATGAATATAGTACGCATTTGATCTCGACTCTCCTCAACCAAACAATTTCTATTTTCACTTCAAATCCTCTTTCCTCTCTCCATGCATTAAACTTAGATATGTGAAGGTACCACACCAAGCTTCTGTGGGTCTGTAGGATTTCCAAGGCGGAAATCCAGAACATCTGCATTATTTATATATAATTATCCTATGAAATGTAGTGGTGGATTGGTGAGGCTAGTAGTAGAGTTGTAAGAACAAGGAAGAGGGGCTTGCTCGGTATAGTGGCACACAATATTGCAAATGCTTTTCATGTATTTCTAGAAAGGCTTCTTGGTTAGTGGAGGGACATTATTTCATTGGCTGCATAGCCTACGGTCTTATTTCTACTTCACACTAATTAGTAGACACGGGACATTCCCTGAGAAGGCATAATAGAATTCTATGCGCTTAACTTTGTACTATTCGTGCGGTTGCTGCTCTCTCACTACTACCATCATCAGATCTGTAGCCTACGGTAAATGTGTATCCAATGGGCTCGTTCGTGGGGTCCTCCTCAACGAAAATTAAATAGCCAGAGCTCTTTGCTCTCTCTCTCCACATGGTGGATCTAGAAAAGATCTAACTACAAACTCTCATACTATAAAGTCCAATGAGTCTTTCCCCAACCAAGTCCAGTGTATTCCCAGGGAGAGAGAGAGAGAGAGAGAGAGAAAGGGAGAGAAATAGAGGGAGGAAAAACATAGTAGAAAACTTAACCGCATGCATGTATCCACAAAAGCAATGCTGGTGAGAATGAGTGTTAGCAGAGTAGTATCTCAGGGGGACATGGGTGTAAGATAATATGTATTGCCGTCTCCCTGTCTCTAACGGACGTTAACATCGACCAAAAAGTTCAAAGGGCTTATTAATGACCCAGGATCTAGTCTATTGTTCTCATTAGTTCCCTTTTATGATGTCATTTCAGTTTCAAATTCAACTTTCCACGAGAAAAATCACCTTTATTTCTTCTCTCGGTTTAATTACAGTCAGTGTGTCGGCTCCTTGTGGGCCTAACGGAGATATAATTATACAGTGAGGGAATCTAGCCATTGTATTATGGCTTCAGTAATGGCAGCTTATATAGTGGATAAAGTTTCCAGATTTAAGATTAGTCCTTGGATTTAACTTTAGACTTTATCTAATATTTCAGTCTTCTACTCTACTTCCCTTTCTTCTTTACGGAGTTCCTCAGGGTTTTCTCCGTCCACATCACGCTTATATTCCCACTTCACTGGTAATTTTCTCTACCTTGGCTTTCATTCTCTGCCAGTGGGAAATCTCCGTGTAGCAAAATTAGTATAATTTTCTCTCCTTAATTTAACTTAATACCTTTACTGACACTCAGCATGCCAGTTATGTGTTGGAAGGAGCCAAAGCTTAAAACTTGACCGGTATACTTACCTTGACCAGTTTGGAAGAAATTGTCAGAGAGTAATGAGCAGACCACTTGGTAATTTCTTGATGCTTATAACTCTTTCGGGGCTAACAAAAAAAACGAATGGATTTTTAACTTGAGCTAAATGTCAATCGTTCAACCTCCCGACGTTCTCACAAGAAAAAAAACTGCACATTTAGTTTCCAGAGTTCCAGTTCCGTGAAGATGAGCCCAACGTTTATCGGTTTCTATTCAATTAACTCCAATGTTGACACCACTATTTTTCAGTTTTGTCTGGCTCGAGTCACTAAATCCAAGTTAGCTCATAATCCACCGGCTGAAAATGTGGAGATCATGATAGTCTCAGTAGACATAGAGAGACTAAACGTGACTCAAGTCTGAACATTGTAGACACAGGGGAATTTCCTCACCCTAAAAAGATATTAATATAAACAGTAAATGAAATCGCACCTTTTCTTCCGAGCTTAAAATTTCAAGGTTTTACTTCTCAGGAATTTCGTGGTCATGACACAAATTAAAGGATAAAATCACAACAATAAATCACTTTGTACAAACTCTAGTTCAAATAGATTAAAAAGGTGGTAAGTTGTCAAAGTCATTTACAACTGTTCACATGATTGAGAGTAATTCATCTGTTTTTGATAACTTTTCTATGATTCCACTGAGAAAGAAGCAGAGCGGCAAGCACGTGTTGAGTGTGAAGCAAGAGAGTGACTTCGGATGCAGTCTTCTCGGTTGCACTAATTCAACTGCCGACTCCAGGAATTCCCCTCTCCTATAAGCAAGAACATTGCCGAGCGATGGATCGACGAGAAAACTGGAGAGAATACTGAAAATACTTGCCTCCAGCAAAGCACAGAAGACTCAATTGAATGTGGAGAAGCAAAAGCTGTGGCTCTTTCCTGGATCATGCGCTAGGCCTGATATAAGACAAACATTATTTTCATTTTCCCGGTGTGCTAGTTCTTTAATTCAGAACGTACGCTTATCATCAGTTAGATTATAGGCATTCCGATGTGGTCAAAGTGGAGAATGTAAGGAATTGGGTGCAAACCACACTAAAGTACACACAAAAAACGTGTGTTTTTATGCGTACATATGTATGTATTCTATAGGGAAAAAACCCCGTCTCTGGAGAAAGTATGGACACAATATTTTTACTTGCCTCAAGTGTCAAAATGAAGAGTCCTGAAGGAAAAGCCGTGTACCAACAAAACGATAAGAAATAAAGTTACCTCAATTGAAAATGTAATCGGCATTCTCATCCTTTCTCTCCGTCTAAATTAGCCTTTTACATATAGGGCTTGTACCTTCAAATACTCGAGCACAATACAGTATCAAAGCCGAATTGGTGAAATTGTCTTGGAACGACTTTCCCATGACTGCTGAAATAATTTAGGACCCGTACATATGTATTGCTTTAATATACATATTTAGTCATTTCTGCTATGGTAATGCATTAGATTTATAAATATTGTACGGGTAAGGGAACGAGAGGCTGTGACACGGGATGGAAATAAGTCCCAGTACTTTATTTTCAGTAAATAACATGCATCCTTTGGTAATAGATAGAAAGGTAGACAGAGTCTGAAAGTTTTATGTCGGGAAACAAAACCCAGCTTTATATCTATATGCACATTTGAAGTACCTTCCTAGTGGCATTCACTATTGGTGCTTTAGTAGTGGTAGCTGCAACTGTAAGTAGGCTCGTACTAGGGAGTATTTTCATCTTTGTCTCTGGTCCGTTTGATGATTTCACGTATAAATCCATACCGAGTAGCTACTACAGGAAACGGTCGAGTTTTTCAATAAGATTATCAAGCTACAGACTGGAGTTGCTGGGATCTCCAGAGGATTTTACAAACCTTGGCAAATAAATGAAAAGAATACGCCGGGAATGAGCATCAAGTTCTGTGGAAGCCTTAATAGGCTTGGTGCCTTTGTTTCCCAAATATCTTCCATTATTCTGATGAATCTTTTAATAAGGGTATATATCTACAGGCTTTATTCCTGCTAATACTTTGATGCTCAATCAAGTAAAGACTTTCTCTACGACTTTCATTCGACTAGTCAACCTCCAGTGAGACCATAATTCTAACTTTGTAATTTTTCGGATTTAAAGATATTTATTCTCATCGTCAATGATGCCCCAGCATTAAGTCAACTCCTGACAAGGTCCCGTAAATCTTCCTACCAACCTACCAAAGCTAGAGTAGAGAGCTCTGAAAAGACGGAGACTCAAATAAATGATCAGCGACATTCTTCGTCACTACTAGTAATGCATACGCACATAATTCCCACCGAATACATATCTGCTCTGCACCCTAGAGTTGAGTTGCTCTGTAAAATAGCATCATTTACGCGATTGCTTCCGCATCCTAGTTTCCCACTTGTTATTTGCTATTTATGTTCTTGATACCACATTTGGAGTTATAACTATGAAGCAGGGAGGGTTGTGAGAGAGTAAACAAATTTCAGTGTTTGATAACAACACGGAAGTAAAATAAGTGAAATCATGAAAATATAGTACTAGCAGTGAATTCCTAGTACCCAGATAAAACATTACTAACAAGTGTCTATAACTATGAGCCAAATCCCCCTTGAAGGGAAGACACGCCAGGTATTATTGACAAAGTACCGTATTATGTTTAAGCTGAACTACTACGCGTTTACAGATGTTTGATGCCTTGTGTAACGATAGACAATCAGATTACCAAACAGTAGAATAGTTGCAAATGATTGGATGGAATGAATAGTTCTTAGTAACCCTTTGAAAGGCACAAGAAAGTTTTTGCCGCTCAAGTATCTCTCATTGCTGCAGTGATAAGGTTAAGCGTATTAATGATCACTCGTATAGGAGAGATTCATCATTCAATCCTTCTGTTTATAATGGAGCTAAATGAATAAAATTGGTGTAAAAACGATTGTTGAGTCTCAGCCTAAGAGGAAAAACAGTAGTCATTCAGAGTGAATGTGACGGCAATGCCAATATATAGTGACTTGTTGGAGAGTACATATATATATATATATATATACATACATAGACAAAGGGAGAGTCAGAACCTTGGTTTGGTTCTAGTCTCAGACAGTTCGCCACACGAATCCAAACAAAAGAGGAAGTTACAAATCATGAAGAAGTTCAGACAAGGCCTTTGTTCTCCCTCAACTTATTACAACAGGTTTAGAATCTGAAAGGATTGTTCCTTTCCGTCATTTAAACAGATCTTATTGTATTTTCAGGCTTTAAGAGATAAACTACACTGATGCTCGTGCTATCACCCCTTTTAAAATGCCTTCCTCATTGACGTGCCCGAATCACGTTTAGGAACAAACAGATAATATGCTATGAAAACCTGAAATAATTTCATTAGCTCGCTAGTGACAGGGTCGATTGAGAGTAAAAAATTTAATGAAAGATGTCACCGTCATTTTTGAAACTGTCACAACAAAATCCGGTTAACAGAGGGTACCTCCAAGATTTTGCTACTAGAAGTACTACAAACGATATCTGTAGATACATAAAGGACTCGGAAACAATACACTCTAATTTTAAGAGCAACGCAGAATTCGGTTAATTTGCAGATTCAGAAGTTTTCCGATAGTAAGGCTTTCACTCTACTACTTTTACTAGTATGCACACCAACGGAACATTATATTATCCTGTTTTTAGACCTATTTACTTATTTTAAGTTGCACTAGTCCTTTTGAAAAGCTCCATCATGTCTCGACTATGAAAGTTTGTAAGGGCTTTGGACTTTACACATTAATATGCTCGATTACTCAACACAGAGTCACAAAAATATTTTCCTTATTTATAAATTTTCATAACTAGCAGAAGTCAACGAACAGGAATTATTTAAAAATATTTGTTATTATTTGCAATTTTCACAAGTCAAAATCAATCTGACTTTCCATTTTTCTTCCCACCATTGGAACCTTGTATATTCCACAGGTGGTGGTACATACCATGGAGTTGAAGTAGCTCGGTGTGAGTCCCACTCTCTGCTAATTTACCGTTATTAATAACCATAATTTTGTCCACATTTTGGATTGAGGACAAACGATGGGCAATCGTTATCGATGTTCTGCCTTCGCTAGCAGCATCCAGCGCAACTTGCACTACTTGTTCACTTTCCATGTCCAGGGCAGATGTGGCTTCGTCTAGAAGTAATACCTTGGGATTTCTAACTAAAGCTCTAGCTATTGCTACTCTTTGTTTCTGTCCGCCTGAAAGTTGGGATCCCATTTCACCTACTCTTGTTTCGTATCCCTAAAATTGAAAAATAAATTAAGCATCTTTCTGTGTATAGGATGTACGCAATCAGTTTTTATAATAGACCGCAACTGCAAAAACTTACCGCTGGGAGTTTACTAATAAATTCGTGAATATTTGCCATTCTAGCTGCTTTGATAATTTCGTCCATTGACACCTCCACGGCATTATTACCGTAAGCAATGTTTTCTCGTAAAGTTCTGTCAAATAGAGCAGGCTCCTGTGCAACGATTGCCATCTGAGAGCGAAGAGCGTTCACATTCAAGGATGCCACATCCACGTCATCTAGTTTCTGGAAAAGAATTTTGCAAAAAGTTGATTAACCTGTGATTAAATACTTCGAAATTCAAGGAACATTTACTAATAAAAGTCATAAACATTTAGCAATTAATTTACTTACAACAGTGCCAGTAATAGGATCATAAAATCGGAGAATAAGCTGTACGCAGGTAGACTTTCCTGAACCAGATGGGCCTACAAAAGCTATTTTCTTGCCGGGTTCAACCGCCAGAGATAGGTCTCGTAAAATTTTTGCAGTGGGTCTAGTTGGGTAGGTAAATGCGATGTGTTCAAATCCAACCTTGCCTTGCGAATTTTTCTGCAAGTTAGAAATTTAAAACAGGAGATTAGTTTCAGTAGTACTAGTTTAAGACTCTTTAACAAAGCTTTGTTTCTGTTTTTGAACCATGTCACCCTAACGTGAGAAAATTTCTTACAATTTGAAGTCCAACGCCTGGAGAATTTTCAATTGCAGGGCGCCGGTCCAGTAAACGCATAATTCTTGAACCTGATATTTTGGCCTTATGGTAATTTGGAGCGAAAGCTAGAGTCTGGCCTACCATCATAGTTCCGAAAATTAGGGACTCGGCTACCCTAATAACAGAAGACAGCGTTCCGGTAAAAAGAATTCACAAAACTGAGTATATTACGATGAGCACGACCGTTAGGCATCTTACTTGAAGACTAAGGTAAAGTCCAGACCAGAATTCTGCACTAAGTATCCACCATAATACAAAACAGCAGCATACGCAAACAACGGGATGGATTGGGAAAATCCAAATATGAATCCACGAAAATGAGCTCGTCTTAAAATCATTCTGAAAAACAACACGAAATGAACAACAATTAACAATTAGCACTTCCTCCCACTTAATTCATTTAGAAAGGAATCAAAAACATGCACGGACTTGTGCGGAGCTCGAAGTTCTTCCAAATACATCTTCACAAAGTCTCTCTCTTTGCACAATGAAGCCACAGTGCGAATGTTACTTACAGCCTGGACTGCAATCTGTAATCATTGTAAGATTAAATCAAAAATGATCGTGCCAGTACAACCAGTCCAGTACGAAACTCATAAAATAAATAAAAACCTTTGCGGATTCCTCCACCGCCTTCTTTTCTTTAATGTTCTGCCCCGTCATAAGCTGTCCTTCCAAAAAGGTAGCGAAGCCGACTAATGGAACAAATGCCAAACCAACTGCACCTAATTTAGGCACGTAGTACATAGCCAGGGAAATGGCTAAAGCAATTGTTGAAAAGGACTGAACCACCGTGCCGATTCGACTTCCTGTTGCCTAACCACAAAACAAACCCAAGTCATGTTAACACTGCAATCCCTTATAACGACTGGGAACTAACGCTAGAGTATTTAACTACTAGATCTAAATCAACCCGAACACATGGAATGTTACATACCCCTTGTACACTTGCAGCATCCCCAGATAGCCGAGCGCTGAGTGAACCTACACTATTTAACGAATCATCAAACCAACCAGTCTCCTGCTTTAGCATAACTGCAAAAGTAAGTCTTCTCAAACGAGCGGTCAACGCCTCTCCCGCAATAGAAAACGCAAACAACTGCAAAAACATGGAAAGCCCAGCCACTAATCCAAGGCACAGGAAATAGATAGCATATTTGTTCGCCTCCTTTTGAGCCTCATCCCTGTCAGGTAGAGCCAGGACACCCAAGAAGTCCCCAAATATGATAGCATACACCGGCAGCATACAACCCTGAATGATGGAAGAAATGACTCCCAAGGTAATCCAAGTCCATTCTGGCTTGTTCATTTCTAGAAGACGTCGCAGGGGAGCCTGTTTCGCTAATTCCTTTTCCTACAAAGTAAAAAATTAAGTAAACATCTGCTGATGAACCATATGAATTCATATTCGAAGCGAAATTTAAATGCGTCTGTTTGAGAGTGCTACATATAATTATTACCGACAAGGAGTCTTCCTGAACTACGAGAGAAATCTGTCCTATTTCGTCTTCCCCTGTTAAGCTCTTTTTTGTAGATTCACGCCTGTACATTTCTATGTTCTCGACCTCATCCACACTACCGTCATCATCTTCATCAGTTCTGCCATTCATTTGTGCCGTTACTAGTTGAAAGTATAAACCTTTCAGCTCCAGTAACTCTTGATGAGTTCCTCTCTCCAGTAACTTTCCATCATTAATACTAACAACAACATCCGCAGCCCTAATTGTAGTTAATCGATGGGCTACTATTAAAGTTGTTCGTCCCTGACGTGCTCTATCCAGTGCAGCTTGAACAACGGACTCGCTCTGCGTGTCAAGAGCAGATGTCGCTTCATCCAGAAGAAGAATGGCTGGATTTCGTACCAGGGCTCGAGCAATTGCCACACGTTGTTTCTGTCCCCCGGATAATTGTGCTCCTCTATCTCCAACCATCGTTTCATACCTCTGCATATTTCCAAGTTAATAATGAGTAATTACATTTCAGTCGAGGTTCAATAGTACAAGTAGAAGTAAATGTATACAAATTATTTAAAAAGAAACCACGAACATTCGGGAGCTTCGAAATGAAGTTATGAGCATTTGACTGACGACAAGCTTCTTCTATCTCTTCTTGAGTAACGCCATCTCTGCCGTAACGAATATTCTCAGCAATGGATGCATTGAACAGCACCGGTTCTTGACTTACGATTCCTATTTGGGAACGTAACCACCCCAAATGCAAATCTTTAATGTTGGTATCATCCACGAGAACCTGTATTAAAAATAGTATAAAACAATTAATATATAGTAAGTCTTGTTTCACGATTTTTAACCATTCATTTGAGAATGTTCACAAATGCTAACCTTTCCTTCCTGAGGATCATAAAATCTCTGGAGGAGCTGAAGGCATGTAGATTTACCGCAGCCACTAATATTTTTTAAAAACAAGACAAAGATTTGTAAATAATAAAACTAACTGCTTATTCGATACAAACTCAACATAATTAATTAAAAACTCTGTACCTGTGCCCCACTAAAGCCACCGTCTGGCCAGGCTCTACAGATAAGCTAAAACCCTGTAATACCTGTAAATCGAAGTATTTTTAGAGTCTGGAGTCATATTACAGAAACAATAAGTGCAATATCGTTGAGTATTCGAAATTTAATTACTTGAACTTCTGGTCTAGAGGGATACACAAATTTGACGTTTTCAAATCGAATTTCACCCCTGGATCTCCCTTTTGGCTTCAAACCAGACTCCGAGTAGCTGTCGATTTCGGGTGTTCTTTAAAAAATTAAAGAAGTTAAAAATTCATGAAAGAACTATTTTCACTTTCTACTCCGACATTATCTTGAGCATGTAACCTGCACCATTACCTATCAATGACAGCATAGATGACAGCGGCAGCCCCTCGTCCCACTGCAAACGCCTCAAAGTACGAAGCAGCTTGCCCCAGATTGAAGGAGAGCATAAGGACGCTGAAGAAAACCTGGGAACATTTTTATATTTTAGTGAATTTCATAATTGAAATACTGTGAATGTACATATTTGCTTTAGGCTAATATTATTACAATCAGCAAATTTTTGGCAGTATATGGGGGAGTATAGCTATTATCCTCGCAATACTTCTCAGTCCCATCCAAGATTAATTTTGTTCCGTACCAGAAAGCCAGAGCGTAAGTACCATACATTATAAGCCAAATCAACCCCATGCCCATCCCGGATATGGCACCTCTTTTTTTCCCTGCTTTCTGGGCAAACGTGAGACCTTTTTCGTAGCGCTCAATCTCCTTCTCCTGTCCACTGAATGCCATGACTGTACGAATATTTGTCAGAGCCTCCTCGGCCACAGTACCAGCTTTCGCATATGCAGATTGTTCCGTTGCAGCTAGTTTCGATTGAATCGTTGTCACGACACCAGCAGCAATTGCTAATACTGGAGCTGACGATAGGACTACAAGAGTGAGTAGCCAACCGTGATAGAAAGCATTTCCAAGAGACAATATACTGGTTGACATGAAAAATAAACAAAGGGCAACTTTTTCTCCTGTTGCCTCCTGAACTTTCATCGCATCTCTGGAACAAACAACATTCACTTATTTACCATAACATTACTCGACCAATTTTAGCATTATTTCTTCTAATGTTATTACTCAGCAATTCGGGACACGAAATTCCGATCTTGATTCGTATCATACCAACCAACATTCTGACGAAGCAGTGCAGATAAGTATTGTTGTCGCATACGGTAAACCTATAACATAAAATAAATTGCCCTTAATCCCTACTACGCCCCTCAAAACAGTATTGAAGCATCAAGTTATTTTAACAACGGGTAAACCCAAGTAAGTTTTAACCTTACCAAATTTTCGGAGACCCTATTAAATGACCATACGAAAAAGTAGCCCACAATAAGCTGTCCAATTCCAAAGTAAGTTTGATATAACGAAAGTTCAGCCAGCTTGTCCAACATTGTTTGTGTTGAAGGTGTCCTGTAAAAATTCAAGGCTTTTAGTATTACTAGGATACTGTATATTTAATATCTAATTACAGGTAATTACCGAATTATAGGTTAAATGTGGAAATAACTTGGATTTCAATGTGTGCTTACCATTTTTTTTAACCACCATACAATACAGTAATAACTTAATGCAAACAAGTAATAACATTAATTAATGTTGGCGTATCTGGATGTGCGAACTCCCCATAAAAATAAATCCATGAATGAGAATTCGACATGCTAGTATTTAAAATAGATACAATATCAAATGTTTATGTCAGACAAAGATGAGTTCCGTGACTACAAACGCTCAGCCTTGAGAATGTTCAGGGTTCTTTCAAAGCTCAGTATGTATGTACATAAGTTCTTATTTTCCACATGGTACATTCTCCGGCTTAACGGAAATATAAATATTTAGCCAAAACCTTTGCCCGTTACTACTTTAGGTATTCACAACCGAACTACGTTTTTTCATCTTATTTAGCAATCTGAAAAAAATTATCCATACAATCTAAAAGAGTAGCGAAGGTACTTAAAAAGGTGGCATAATACTAACAGTGCGTAAGACACATCACGGGATCAATCAACTGTCAGAACGCCAGCAAACACACATGGGTGTGTGATAATTACTTTTCAGAAGGTATTTATCCTTGAGAATGAGTACTGCACAGCCTGAAGGATGTGAAAAGAGGGTTTTTATGCTTTCGTAAATATTTAGTCCACATTTTGGCCACATGCTTCCATCATGTACATATAAATATCTACAGATTTGTTCAACTATTAGCAACAAGTCAACCGACCATTGTATCCACGAAATCTCCATTCATTCTAGCTTAGCACCGAAGAAACTCAATTATAAAATGATACTAACTGTATTAATTGATAAAAACTTAGCCAGACATAATTAAAATTCCATGGTCATGACGAAGCTATGTAAGTTCACAGCTCACGTGTTGGTCATAAAATGCTATTGTTCTAATCAGCTTGATAAGTAATCCATCAGCAAAAAAAATTACAACATCTTCATGCATGTAGTCTAATATTACAGTCAGTGGAGAGATAATTCTGTTAATCGAAAATTCCGGGTAGATACCTTCTTTCAGTGTTTCATGTCACTCATAATCATAACACTGTTTTAAGAGAATACGTGAGGAGAAAAACATCAAATGTATTGGGAAAGCCAGCTTACATGAATTATCTAATCAATTTTCATTCCTTGATCCCTGTTAAAATATATCTAGGTAAGTGATACAAATTCAATGTCACTTTTGACACTGCACCCATCGCCTGCAGTTTTTTCATGCAACTTTCATCACCTACAATCATTTATAATAATAACCACATAAATTAGTAAAATCTCCGAACAGCACTCAAACCCTCCTACAAGGTACATAAGTAAAGCACGCGAGTTCGTAGTGCTCGCTTATTATGAGTTACCTTGACTTTGGCTTGCCTCTGCCCTAATAAGTGCTCTAGCATCACGCTAATTTATAAATAGAGAGATTAATCGATGGATTAGGAAATAAAAGGGAGGCCTACGAATGCCAACTAATCGAATTTCAAATATTCTCAACCACCATCAATGCTAGTTAACACTGTGTCTGTAACTCACATTCACTCAATCGACAGAATAACAACTCCAATAACACATAACTTACACTGGCGTATCTGTTGACGACGTACTGTTGAAGTCACCACTTTCACCACAAGGATCTGGAGCTTCACTTCCAATCAATGTGTCCGTAATGCTCCCAAAAAGGATGATCATAGCAGGCATAGATACCCCCGAGGCAAGTGCAGCGCAAGTACCAATGGCTAAAACAACCTTATCCATTGTTGAGGCATATCGAAACTACAAAGGATTTAAGCAAACGCACAATACATTACTATTTTTACATCTGATGCGTCATGACTAACATCCAAATTTATTGAAATGTATTTGGCAGTGATAAATAATCGATCGGCCGTACCAGTTGTAAATATGGTACCGGAGGGACTTGGGGCTCGCTTGCTTTCTCCTTGCTTTCCTCCTCGGAATTTGACTTTTCAGGGCCATCCCTGTAACACCATAGAGATTACAATATGGATAATCCTATTTAATTTGTATTACTAATTAAAAAACAAAAATTAAAATATCAGATTCAAAATGTATTACTTCTTTTCCTGCGATTCGTCTTGAATCTTCCCCTTCCCCTGCTTTCCTCCCATTTCTTAAAGTATTCTTTTAGGAATTATTATTGTAGTCACTGAATCCGTAGATCCGAAGGTAATTTATTATTTTGACACGTACTAACTCCGATAAAAACTGCAATAATTAGTAGTGTTAGTTTTTAGAAAATACACACTCTGCTAATGAGTACAGGGAGGTAAAAAAAATAGTGTCTAATTTCGTTGAGTAGCTAACTTTATATTAAATTCTAAACTCGCAGGCACGAATAGATCACTACGAAACGCACAGACCATCCTACACCGTGGATTGATCAGAACGTTCTACAAACCGGGCTGTTCGCAACTACAGACACTACCAACATGCAAAATATTTGCATGCTTGGCTTGCAACCTCATCCTTCAAACCGGACCACTTGACATGGACTCACATGCTAAGCCAAAGTAGTTTATTACATTTCTTTTTCTGAGGCCTGTCATGGAACATGTGGTACATACACTTTTTCCTACTCTAACATAAGTCTATAGATAATTACTTACATCATGGAAGTTACATGTAGAGGGGGAAATCCAGCATTAGGACATTCTATAACTTATTGCATTTATAAAGTACGTATGTATATGCATCATTCATAACCGTTTGAATGGAAGATTATAAATAGTCCTGTTTGATGCAAGTATGCATGACAAGACGGACCTATACCTTCAGACCTATGTAGGCCTTCCAAATATTAGTAATTCTTATCTGAATACCTTCTAATCAATAACGATAAAAATTGTAGGACTTGCTTAGTGAGTAAATCTCCCTGACACTCAATGCCATGCATGGCCATGGTCGTCGGTACAGACTTTGTACGATTCGGAAGTTTTTGTCCACACCTTGGGACATGCAACCTTGCACAGAAACACAAGTGTCAACGACAACGAAGGATTTAAACCTATAAATGCATACGGCAACCAGTACGTTGATTATTGATAAACTGACTGGCCCTAATCATGTATGGCTTGATCGCATGCAAGTTAGTCCAGTTGTCCAAGTTTGCACAACTAGGTAAAATAGGAAATATTACCTATAAAAATGTAACATAATAATTATATAACCTAAACAATACAATACGGAAAATGGAACAGCGGATTTGAGACAATGGGGCACCCCTGAAATATTTTTTTCGGAATTAAAGATACCATGAAAGTGTGTTCATTTTGATAGTACCTGGCGGTTCAAGTTGCCAAACCAACATTTAAAGTAGAAAATAGTCCACCGACCAAACAAAACAATGAACTACCAACAAGGACAAAAGTTTCCACGCCATTAATCCACATGGTTTTTTAACGCTCCAGGTAGACCCACATGTGAGAGAAACATAGAATCGCTCTTTAAGGGACAACTTTTATATTCTGTTGCACATTTGAAAAACACGGAAATAGAAAGATCTTTCGGTGGCAAAGCCACGGCTTACATTCCTTAGCCATTACAACGGAGATAAAAAATTATACAGGAGATGTTATCTACACAATAAATTTTTTAGTACTCCCTGGAAGTCCAACATAATGTTCTGCGACTCTTTTTTCCTACTTAATTTTTTTAACCACAAAACTTCAAAAAGGTTAGCCGATTCTGATTCAATAAATTCTAAAATACTGCCTAAACTAAAATTACTAAAATAAAACTACTAAAATTTGGGAAACTCTCCTGCTACATGAGAACTGATTGACACACTCACTGTAGTTCATTTTGCTTATGCCTATCTGTAAACAGATTTGTGTGGCAAATGAACATTAACGCTTTCCAATCGTTGTTTGTCCCTAAATGATTTCCAATATTTGCTGGAACAGTTTGAAGCTAATAGCTATTTTGGTACTGGAGAAATAGGTCTGGAGTAATTTTCTTCAACATTTAATTTCTGTAAACACTGATGAGTTAATAAGCTTCTGTATGTATTGTCACTGAATCCTGTCCAACTGCACGTACTTGATGCAACACCCTGATCTGTAAATGTGCTGGAATTTAAATGGTCAATATTAAAGATAAATTTTGTCATCCCGATTCTCACTGTTTCTGAAAATATTTAAGCACTTCATTGCATTTTAAGTTATTGAAAGCTGCGATAAACATATTTCTCCCCTTACGTTGCTTATTCATTATCATTGGGCCTCCAATTTCAGAAACTGAGTGTTTAATCCAGAGGGTATTTAATACAAGAGATTGTCAGCGGTTTTTATAACCAATAAAGTTATTATAAAAGCTATTTAAGGTACTAGAAAAAAAATCAAAACAACAATCAATTTACTTAACCTGTGTATGTATCTATTTCTCTGTCATCAGCTACCCCAGTACTTACATACTTTCAAACTCGATGTTAAACTCCTTCAAAGTTGTCTACTCTACGTTCACTGCTAAATTTGTCCGTCATGAACCGACTCAGGGTGCCCCGATGCCCAATTCGGGGCCTCCACTATGTCTGAGCAATAAAATTATCTCTCCACCTCCATTCGTAAGTGACAGGGGACAGGTTTCCAGTAGTGATGTTCACACTCTTACATGAATGCGAAAAGCCCATTTGCATGATGATATTTTTTTTTACCTTTGCGAATCAAGCAAACATACGCCATAATTTTTGACTCCCATTCCCGTGGATCACTTTTGCATTTACTGAGTCCCGACAATCGACCTAAATTTTTAGATTAGATTCTTTGTACAACTGTACTCCACCTAAAAAATGTATAGCAACTGTCAGTACATACTGCTATTGTGTGAATCGCCAGTAAACTCGGTTTGGCATATATATGCACCCTGCCTCTGTCATTAACAGCTGAGACTGACAACATTAAAAAAAGCCGACTGCTGAAGAACACAACTAAAAAAGTATATTGTAAACATTCAATAGGGTACATAAAGAATTACCTAAGGACTGAACTACTTAGCAAAAACTAACTTCCACCCATTAATTTATTAAGGTTAAAGTTACAAGATCACCCCCATTAATTATATATTAAAGTTAAAGTTACAAGATTAATTTTAATAACTGTGAAACAATTGCATCATTGTTTCTTGTCATGCTTCCTTTTCCAGTGTCAGCTATACCGCATATTAATTCCGATTTTGTCGCCTTGATGCTTTTGTCGTGCTCTTTCGGAGAGAACGTTCGAAGTCCCGAATGGCTGATTTACACAGCTTTAAACTTTTCGGTCGCTGCCACGTATTTTCGGATCTACAAGTTACAGAAGTACATCTAAATTAGATTTTAGATCAAGTAATCTAAAATGATACCAGAATGAGAGTTTACAGATAATCGGTAATAGATTAGAGACCTGATAACAGATAATCAGATAAATTGCGGGTCATAAGATATGTGTATACCATTGCCCCAATCTCCACTGCACAGACTTTTCGCTACGTATTTCCAAAATGTATAATCTTTAAATGTTTTTAAAACTTACGTGTCGTAACCGAGCCATTTCACTTCATAGTAAATTTTACCATTGACAACTACCTTGTCAACTATTTTCTCCACTTCATACAAAACTGCTCTCCTCAGATCATGTTCCAGTTGTTTTCGAATCGCGTTGTATCTGTGTACCTTTGTCGCCGTTCGTACCATTGCGTTGCAGATTGATTGCAGTCAATTTAACTGCTTATTTTGAATGTCTCCAATTCCATCCAATCCAATCCGAGTGTCTCAGTGGTCTGCTATTGTCCAAGTCTGCTGAAGAATTAATCCGGACCAACTTCAAAGGGACAAGTGCTCAAGATGTAATTATTACATCACAACTGATAGGATGAAATGAATTTAACAATCTGAGTTAATTCTGTAGTCAATGCTTACTTTGCTTACTTAAATATATGTATCTACAACCTTCAAATAACGTTTTCCGGTTCCCTTCTACGCAGTAGTCACAAGAATGACGTTGATACTACTTTGTTGCACAAGATTATTAGGGCAGTAAATAATTACTTCATCTTGTAAACACAGATAACGATTACGGATTTCAGGTCTTGGAGAAAATCTAATAGATGATAGAAATAAATAACGTGAGTCAGGGACAGCCTCAGGTTTTATTTTACTGATTTATATAAGGGCTTCTGAGATAAATACCAGACACTGACTTAATGGGGCTATGATAGACTCTTTGTTGCGTAGAGACAGACTTGTAACTCACCATGTATACAGCCACATTGTACATATGCAACCTTTGTTATTTTGTTTTTCCTCAGAAAAAGATTATGCAACGTATATATATTACCCATTAGTGTTATGTTATTATATTACCAAAGCATACCATACCAAGTGTATATAAGTATATAGTATAAGTGTATAGAGATGAGCACCACAATAAAAGTTGACCGGACTGGAATATTGGAACATTGCAAGGCATAGAAATCTTGGAAATGATTCATTTTATTATTCAGTGATAATAATAGAAGTATACATGTAGTTGCGCTTACTTATAAGTGTGTACACAAATTGTTATGTGAAATCGAACGCAAGATGTTTTTACATGAGAGATTCGATTTCACCCAAAGTGTGAACATTTAAAAAAGACGGCGATAATTGTGGCCTTGTAGCATTTTAGTTGTAGCCCACATTCGCGTGACAAGATGTTTCTATGGAGTTATAATAATTATAATGAAAATCTCAACAGGCTGGTATCACTTCAGATTCTATTACATCTTCCGATATATTCAATCGAGGAACAGATTCACTGATTTGTGTTTCAATGTCTGGCTTCATGGTAGGAGTTGTTGTGGGACTTGGTGCCTCGGCTATTTCTTGATTATCTGGGGGTGACGTGGTCGTTTCGGAACTAACAGGTGGGGATTTTGCAGGTGTGTTGGACGGCTTGGAAGTCTGTGGAAGTATTAATGTACTATTAATTTAGCAATAATTCTGTGACTGGATATTTTATTTAACTTTGCTTGGCTATTTGAACCATTACGATGAGTTTATATAATTTAGTTTAATCAGAGTGGTTACTTCAGCTATGTTAACGTGATACATCCATTCGGAAAGGGATTCAGATACCCGTCCTACTTCTCTTACTGTCTCTGCTGGTATAATAAGTCCGCATCCATACAAAAATATCTCGTGGTAGTTATCCTCACGAAAATGATTCACTTGTCCTTTCCAGCTTAATGAAAACCGTTGTTTATTCTAACATAACAGTATGATAAGCACATTGACTATGGAACTTCGAATGCAAAACTATGTATACAATTTCTGAATTTTGTAGATAGTAAATGCAGTACTCGTTCCAAACATTCGCGAGGTACGTGAAATTCAATTGTAACTTGGAATTTCTGGCAATTTTCTTTGGGTCCGACATAAGACACCCACGCGCATACAAAAGCACTGGACAGGTGCATTCGGATCAAAAACGTGTTGCTGTTTGCATCTATGAAATAATACGGTGGCCAGCAGTAACGAACACCTAATGAAAAAAGTCAGAAGTATTACAGTATGTAGTATACACTGATGTAGAATATGGGGATTGACACTTTCACTTTGCTTTCTCAAGATACCCCGTCACTCTACTTCTTGGGATTTAAATATTTTGGGCCATTAACCCGTTTCAGGAATATTTGGATTAACGTAATTAATTAAACTTGCCATCATTAATTCTTCGGGTAAGATCCATATTATAGAGAACGAATCCATTATTTTCATGCACACCATTGATTTTGTGAAAATTAATCAAGTGGTTTGTATAATCCATGTAACCGATTTCATTTTCGTGATGATTGCAGTCAATGCAGTAAATAGGTCTGAAGTCACAGACTTTTAGGTGCCTGACCATCTCAGAACCCTTGAGAACGACAGAGCAGCCCTGCTCCGCGTTTTTGCATTTAAATGTGCATTTCTCTACTATGCCCTCAGCAACAAAGCTTCGTGTCTTGCAGTAGTAACCTCGACAGAGAGGACAGTTCGGGGTGCGATCCTGCATTTAAAAAAATGAAGAAGCGTCTATTTAAAATATAATTTTTTAACTACAAAAATGAATTTACTTGGCATTCTGTGCAGACGATGTGACCTCGCTCACATAAGTATATGGGTGGTAGTGGTATTTCAAGGCAGACTGGGCATTCAATCAGTTTCCGCATGTCGTCTCCAGCTGATGTATCTCCTAAGCTGCTTATGAATTCTCTAAATACATATGCACAATTAGCACTCTATTTCAAGAGTATCAATATCAATTATTAATCGTCTACAATGATGAGAATAGACCCAGTAAATAAACTGCCTACTCCAGTGTCTGATTGTCCTTGTCACCGTAATTGCAAGACATTTTCGGGACGAGCTTTTGGACTCCAACGCCAAACAATGCAAGCTCTGAAAATAGACTGGAAATTCAAGAAACTATTGTATGTGCACACCCTTATCACTAAGTGTAGATCGTGGTCAGCAGCAGCTGCACGGGTCTTGAAATCTTCAAATAAGTAGCGTTTTCTTCCTGAATGACTGTTACCAATAAAAAATTTCGTTTAAGTGCTCCAGGACTTGTCTTGCATCCAGGTCATAGATTTAAAAAATAGTGCAGCAACTTAGTATACTTAAATAAATTACAGTGGAAATAATAATTTGACAATGCATTTTTCAGAGGTTACAAATTTTCGTTTATTTTCTCTCCAAACTATTTCATTCCTTTCTTAAATCTCTACGGGAACTACTGAGTTGTTTCTGCTCCAGTAATGTTCTTTCTGTGACGATTACGAGACTGATGGACGAAAATCTGTTGAGACAAGTAATTAACTAAAAATCTTCAAATTTACATGATGATGAAACAGCATAAAACAAAAACATACTCGCAAACGTGTATTAAGTGAATTATTATACACAAGTTTTAAATAGAATTTCGAACTTACGAATTCAATATTACGTTGCACCATTATATTAAATACTGTCAAAACTGTAGCTACTTTTAATTATAATTAAATTTAATTTCCTCAATTATTACATTACATTGTGAACAAAGTATACATAAGAGCCGCAAAGAAGACACAAAATCAAAACGCACTACACTGCCTCACTGGAATCGCGCCTTCTACTATTTAAATATTTAAAACACGTGATCCGGGATATAGGCTAGATTTGAATTTTAAATCGTTTCCCACTTCGCATGCGTATTACGAAAGTTCCGGACCCTTTTTCAATAATCTCGTTCGTAACTCTACCACCCCTGAAAAACCAGCAGCCCCTACAGTAGAATGGCCCTCTGTGTTTGTAGGTCTAACATGCAGTGAGCACCGAAGGAGTAACAATGCGACCGGCACAATGCGTGTATACAATATGCAGTGGATAGGCACGCATAGGCAATAAAAGAAGGTGCGAAAGTTGAATATATTCAAATACTTCATGCATCAGCCGGGAAAGGTCGACGTTAGATGGCTTGAGACTTGCCACGTGCTAAATCATGTCATAACTCACTGTTGTATCAAACAGCCCTTGCTCTTAGCTACAAAACTGAACTCCAATTTTGCCTACAAAGGTTACGCACATCACATCATGCTCTACCAAAAATACTCCATTTGCGGAGGTCAATGCTAGAGTTGTCCTGAAACACGAAAATATCCGGATATTATACAATGGCAAAAAATGAAGGAATGACCATGTTGATAATCTTTTGGAAGTTATGCTATTTGATGAGACAATAATTAATAACGTAGAAAATACAAGAGCGTAGTCAATTAAGATCGTAATAAACCTTTATTCCTCTGACAATGATCTTAACATGTTTTGGAGCTAGGAGTTTTAGAAGAAAAACCCAAGTATTTTCCCACCGAGATGTTTGCGACGCGCTTCTTCATGGTCCATGATACCGCCAGAGGTGGTCAAAACGACGTAACTGTTAATACAAAAAAATGATTATATTAACGACCCTATTTTACTATTACAAACTGTAACTATTCAAATCGAAGAGAGGATTACTGTTACAACACGCGTGGAATAACTCTACAGAAAGATCCAACTACACCTCTCTACTACATACAACTGGGAATTTCAAATGTTGTAATTATCACACAATTTCAGGAGTTTCGTGAGCACGTAAATATCTGCCTATTCAGAGGAGGAATTAACAGTTTAATAATATAAAAAATGTAAATGTAATAAATAATGAGAGCTGAGTTAGTTACGTAAGTCAGAATCGTAAATTAAAAAACAAGTGAGGCCAGTTAAACTCATAGTGAGCTCCTCACAACTGAACACTTGAAACAAAGACTACTAGTGGTAGTCCACTTACCCGAACTGTCTAGATGGAAGTAAATTGTTTGTCCACTTCTCAATATCTCGGATGGGAACGTCAAAACGAGGAGAAATGACACCACATTTGTTAAGTCTCCCAGTAAGGTTAACCACAATTTTGCCTGCCCGGTGGTCATCGACGATTTCGAATTCTCCAATGTAACCTGAAACAAATACAACAAAATTTATCAGTTACCCAAATCCCGACCGGAAGATACATCAGTTCCAACTTAAAAGCCCCTCTTTCAAGTCTAAAACAGCCGTGACCGAAATCCCACCACGCGGTCCCAGCCTTCCTCAAGTTCTGCACATGTCTACCTTATGTAGTCTTTGTGCCGAACACAATTTCATCCAACAGTAACCAAAATATTAAAATACACCCATACTTACCATGTTTCATCATTACTGTTAAGAATTTAACAATAACTTTGGAACAAGGCCTGATGAGAACCTGTCGCTTTCCTCTCTTCTCTGCATTGTTGATGGACTTAAGGGCATCGGCCAACGCATTCATTAAAACCATTTTTGCTGTGGAATGTAATCACAAAAACAAATATTAAATTCGCACTGAAAAATCCTCTACTTCCAACTCAAATCTGGTAGTCCTACATTAAATAATCCGACACGGATGAAAAAATACTTAGAACCTGCGGAACGTGAACTCAGGAGAAGAATGATTTCTCCCTTACACACACCAAGTCCTGTATACACACAAATGTCCTGTGGCACCACCATCCATGGCATGGCTTACTGACACTTTTCCTAATTTCAGCAAAACTACTTTCAATAAAAATTTTATTTACCTGATTTTTAGTCGCCCACGCTAGTTCCTTCGAAAATACCTATGTTCACGACCAACTAAGTCGGTTTTTAATGAAAAACTTGAAAAAGTTCGGAAGGGCTACAAAGCCTAATACCGCTTCGCGTGGTCGAAGTGAGCAAATGAGCATATGGCGGATAAACGGGAGACTAGCAGTCAATGTGCATTCACAGTAGTGACCAAACCTAACGAGCATTTCCTTCGTCTCTTCCCAACTTGTGCAATGCTTATCCTTGCCATCACTAGATGGACCTCATGGTCGCAAGTCGCAAGTCGTAAGGGCTTTTGTTTAATTCCACTACAAGCAAAAGAGCCCGCAACGCGGGCTCTACTACACCGCTCCGTTCATCTATTTTAATGAGATTATCCCACAATGATTCTTCAATAAGAATTATTCTTACAATAATTAGTTTTAGCTTAGATATGATCTGCATCAGGGACGGGTTAATAGCAAAATGTTTACGCCGGCCCTCAGATTGGAATAAATTTACTTTAGCAACTCCTTATGAATTTTGATACAATTTGATCCGCATATACTATTTGAGTATGTAGTAGATTAATAATCTGACCGAATTTTTGTAAGCAAATTTCTAGGTCGTGAGATATTAATTTAATTAAAGTTCTTTATCCGGGAATCTTTTCGGGCTGAGCTCACATCATCCATGCATTGCGAAGTATATTTGTTTAACATAGATCGCGAGATATCAGCGGTCAAAAATCATATTTACTACTGTAGCATAATTTCGGTATTAAATTTGCACTTCGTGATAAGCATAAACCTTGCATGACCATTCGAAGAATCGAAAATCAACGTGGTGTGATTTAAATTGAAAGCCTGGCCTAACAGAAAATAGAGAAATTTTGAAATATTTTAACCAGTAAAAAAGCCATTAACAGGTAAAGGCTGTGACTGAACAGGTGTAGGTGTGCTCTGAAAGAACTGAAGTTCGAAGTGATATGCTAGAGTAGTGAAAGTGACCTTTGACCTCTCATATCTCGGGAACTCGAAGTGTGCTGACAAATCTGGATATAACAGGTATATTTTTTGTTAGTGTCTATTATATGCCCGAGTCGAGTTTGTTAAAATTAACATTAAAAATTGGAAACTCCATTACATGGCATGAATGTCTTCAAAATAAATTCACAAATTCGTATCTTTAACCAGTGTTATGTAGTGTTACATTTTACAAGACCGAAGTCCCGTTGAAGCTTGGCGTCCTCGGCTAGACATGTAGGAAATCCACCCTAAAGTGAGATCGTCTTCTGGAGCATTGGCGGCAGGTACCATTCATTCTCTTTCTTCCATATACTCAAATTTGTTAATGTTTATTCATGTTTAATTCCTATCAAGTTAACTTCATATTTGACTCGAAATCTTGAAGATTGACTTCAAGATTTACTTTTTAACTCATTTGTATAATTCGATAATTTAACACTTACTTCGATATTCATCAACCGACTGGTATGTATAAGCGTTTTAGGATGGTTATAGGGGTACGTATAGCTAATTGCACTTGCGTTACATCACATAATGATGCTAACCCCATATAGCTAATGACAAGATGACAGGTGAGTTTTTGTTGTAATTTTATATTATTCAATGTGTGCATCTCTAATTGTGTATATAACTATTTTTTAAGTTTCCCTAATCGTACATGGAGTTCAGTTACTAACAACTGTCGTTTCATCACATTATGGCGTTTCTCACCTTGCTCGGTAACTTCACATTTGTTTGCTGATCCTCGCTGATTTTTCAGTTTCTCAGATTTCTTAGAGAACAGTGTTATGAAAGGTGTGAAGTGTTTATTAGAGTCATATTAGGACTTAAAATGGAAACATACTTAATTCTATTGACATATAATAAGATATATCTGAACATTATATAGTATCTTGACAAACAAATCAGATGAACAGATTTTTTAATAGCTGTTCGATTTCCAGTGCTACATACAAAAATACTGTACCTAAAAAGTCGCCCGTGGCCGTTAAAAGTGGAATTGCAAATAAATCCGGATCTCCCTTTCGTGACCAGATCACATTGACAATGAGTTGACAAAAATAGAGTAGACATATCACCTGTTGAATTCAAAATAATTAAGACTTCTAACCCACTCACGATACAGAAGAAGCACAAGCCACGTTTTCAGCACATTTCAAAATCATTAGATTAAAATTATATATTTTGCACATCTAAGGTCAGGTCATATCATTTGATTTTTGGTCACGTGATTTTTGGGATTGCAGGAGTCCAAGTTGGGAAATATTATGAATATTTATTTCAAGACGAGGGCTCACATTTGTAATCTTGCTTCCTATGTCTCAATCCTCTTTAACCTTCTCACATGACTTAAACAAATCGCATTGAATTCCCTTCAACCGTACCAGTTTCAAAGCTTTTTCTGTTAGAAAGAGCGGGGAAAATAAAATGGCGACTCGCTGCGTAGTCTGTGATAGTGAAGTGTCTATAAACATTGAATCAAATTTCAAACAGGGTGTTTCAAACGGTACCAATGAGTCACGAGGCACTCCTTTAACTGGGACTGGTATACAATATGACCCATCCTGTGCATTAACAATAGCAGAGCGTTTGAAAGGCTACCTGTAACAAGGCTGCGCTGAAGTACAATGTAAGGAATAATGGATTGTAATGGGAATTGGAACTCTTGAAGGCAAAACGTGTTATTGTTGCAAATATTAAATGACCAGGAACGATAAGCGATAGGAGAACACGAGCAGCAGTTGAATTAATGCCTGTAAAATATCCCAATAACGAAAAATCACAACTTGATGATGAGTGGAGCAAACAACCAGATAAAGAATATTCATACTTAACTAAATATTTTTAAATAATTGGCTTTCGGCGAATTTTACGAATTTTGAATTCAAATACAAAAACGTTAGAAGCTTGCCAGATTTGAAAAAGACGCGCACTGGTGACTGACACTTGATGTTAGAACCAGAATCATCTTTCCATGGAAGTTCTCCGGGTTCATAATTTTTATGGAAATACGTGGAAACTCGACTAGCCTGTACCGACACCAGGCTTCCCCCTACCCCATTGATCATAGGCTGGTAAAGCTCCATGGAAGAAAATCGATGGGATGTTATTTCCAAAATAACGCCTCCTCCACTAAAAATTTTGTTTCTTGTAGTAGACATTAATTTACCCCAAAATTGATTTTGAAAATAGTACATAGCTTCAACTAACGCCGAAACGCTTCAAAAATTGCATTATCACCTGAGAATAACCATAGAAATCAATATCCGAGGCCAGCTAGAATTGAGAATCTTTGCATTTTCCTTATCCCGATAAGTGAGGAATAATAATAGAGGAATAATCATAGCAAAGAAACCAATTATGGTAGGGCACAACCATGGCTTACTATCTACAATAATATAATTTTGGAACTTGTAAAAATGTTGCATGTAACAAAACCCACGATGTGATTGAAGAAATTAAATTGAACGGAATTTCACGATCACAAGTAAGATAAATATAAATATATACCTAAATTTGCGTAAAGCACGCTCGCCATCCCTGATAGGACGGCTAACGAGGAAACATCTCCAACACTGGCGGCCAGAGGTGTCGCTACGTTGTCCGGATTAACGCTTACTTTAGACGAGAGAACGATCACTCCGAATATCAGAATTCCTGTTAAACACAAAGCCATAAAATATCATGATTTAACTACATTTTTACATTCATCTTGTATCTGCCTGCCTTGGAAATGAACAAGAACCTAAGGCTGATGCCGATAGGGAGGACGTTAGAATGCTGCTGGCGCACAGTAGAAAGCTATGCTGATAGTCCATGTGTTGCTTATTTGCGAACCCTAAAATTATTGTTACAATGGAGGCCATGAATCCTGCTACAATCGACAGAACCTGCAACATAAAAACATTTTTTATCACTTCGAGAATGATTTCTAGGATTTTGTGTGGTACAAAAATCAACACGCGAATACATATTCAGTTTTGTAGTAGCCAATTATATTTGTAAGTATAAAACCTGTGTAGCGAATATATCTGCAACAAAGGCGTGCAACTTTTGCTTTAAAGTTTCCAATTTATTCATATTTGTGAGAGTGGATAACCGTGAAGCTGAAGCCATCATCAGATTACCCTTTAGCCCTAATAAAGGTGTAACTAACGCTAAGAATTCTGGAACTTCTATGAATGGCTTCCAATTCTAGGGTATATCAAATCCAAAAAAATATGAATATTATTATTTCAATAGTACTTTCATCGAAACAGCAATAACTTTAGTTTACGGTCATTTTTTGTACAAGTTATTGGCACATTGTAGTACCGAGACGTAATCAAGCAACAATCCGGCACCAACAGAACCCATGCCCGCAATCAGGAATGGAACTGTTACTTGAAGTAATATAGTAAGCCAGGTTTCTTTTTTGTCCTCAACAACATCTCCTTTAGTGGACGTAGTAGAATTGAGGTTTTTACTTTCATCTTCTACTAATAAGGTATCTGTATCAATTGGCGTGATAGCTTCAGGTAGAGGTTGATCAGAATCTGTTGTTTTAATGTCGGAGTCACCGGCAAGATGTTTTTGGTTCAAGTTATTCGACTGATCATTTTCAGGTTTCTTGCTTTCCATAGATAACGCTTACGTGTGTCTTTCAAAGGGTAAGCCTTGGTCACAAGGAAACGTGCTGTATTCATAACAATTATTTAGCGCCTTTGTGCTAAATAATTATAAATAATAATAATGATGTCTACCATCTCTACTACTTCTATGCACAGCAAATAAATATGGTACAGTATTATGTATAGTGACAAGTATGCCTGGTTAATTTGGGTTTTTCGTCGTAATACCTTAATTATTTCATGGTTGGTGGAGAGTCTGGGACTGAACCTCTGTGACGTAATCCATTGATTCCACAAAGTTCTCCAGTCTACTATAGATATATTTGTTTTGATTTTGGTAATAAAACCTCTAATTAATTTTGTAACGTTATAAATGTTATCGTACACATGTGCATTTTGCTTATACAACCAGGTGTAAAAATTGTAATTTGCAATCAGTTTCGTTTATTTTTCTAGTGGAATCCGTAATAACTAATTATTTTTATTATTACTGTTCCCTCAAAGAATTTTTGAAGTTTATTTTGCACATTCTTGAACTTCCACATCAACTCAAGTCAAGGTTGCAAGTTTACATTAATAGTAATTATTATAAGCAATTTTATTTCAAATTATTGAACGATAACAATAAATTAATGAAAACGTTATTCTTCAAATTTTTCAGAATACCCCGTTTTGCAAAAGTTTATAAATAATAATAAGTTAATAATTTATTACAATTACTATGAGGAAAGAATATGTCGTGTTCAGTGACAACTAGCATTCAAGCCATCCACCAAGGTGGATGGGAAAACTGGGATTGATATGATTTGTAATTTATACAAAATATTAAACTTGGCATTACCCAGCTAGCACTGATCGTCATAATGATATCATTATTAATGCTTGAAATTCATAATCAGTTCATGTCCTTTTGATGAGGAGGTTACGACTTCCAATGGACATCTTATCAATGAGCAATTTCTGACACGGTTCAGAAATAGTACATAAAAAATTACAGATTCAGGGGTACTTCATAATGATTTCAGTATGTCAGGGTCAGATTGAACTGCGCTCATAATCTTGTCATTTTCCGTAAAAATTATGAAATGACTTTTCGCGCAGGCTTACTGGGAGGGCGCGAGACCAGTGCAGAAATAAACTGTTAACCAATTCCTAGTTGGTTTATAGTGGTGTCCATCATCGTTCCTAATTCACTTAAAAGTATTAATTTTTAAACGTGAAATAAATTTTATTATCTTAATATGCCAATTTATTTGACCAGATTGTGCATGAGGTACAGTGGATTTTAATTTATTATACCTCACGAATTCAGTGTTCCCTGGTTTTCTAGACTAAATTGTAGGCTTAGCTAATTAGTGAAGTGAAGTGAGTTAAGCATATACAAATGCAGATAATGTATACATACTTACACCTTACACGCTTAATAAGAGAATTCAACATATAATATTTTTTTTAAAAATATTTCATCAGTGCAATCAGCAAAAATTTATTGTTTCCTCTGAACGAATCAAGCCTCGCATTTATACAGTTACAATACTCTGTCTTGAGTGTAATTTCTTTTTATAATTTAAATGTCTTGTTTGTAATGTCTAATTACTATAGAATTTGTATATGCCGTACACGAAGTAGTAGTAGCAAGGGAATACATGCATTGAGAACTGTTAGAGGGAAGCACTGTTGCCTCATATTCTGGTCATAATTTCCCCGCACGCACGAAATATATTTGATGTCATTACGACAGCTTAATGAGCCGAATAAGCGGGCATTTCAGGATCATTGTGGCATCGTTTTGATTTCATTATGAAAAAGTGCTGTTGTCATTATGAATAGTACCCTACACTGCCACTGAAATCATTCTGAAATCATTATGTTCTTCCAGTGCTAGCTGGGTATATAATTAGGCTAATTTCTAATTTGAAAGAGTGGCCCGTCTTGGTTGTGGACGTCTGCCCGTGCAATGCCGCCGCCCTTGCTAGTGTATAATGTTTTTATTTTTTTTAGAATATGTTTTATAATTTATTTAGTCAGCTATAACTGGCTCAGCAAATAAAAATAAATCTCGCTTAAATTTGAATCTCAAATCCTTAAAAAAATTTAAAAAAAAAGTATTTTTACTAAATTTCAAATTATTAAGACTTTTTAGCATCCTTTTTTAATTTTTGAGCAAAATTATTCAAAGAGGAAAAAGAAAAAGCACAAAACAGTATGATGCTTAAATAAATTTGTTTAATTTAAAAAAAATAATTTTAATAATTTATTCAACCAGTTATTGCTGGCTCAGCCAATAAAAAACAGCGCGCGGAAATTTGAATCTCAAATTTGTATTACACCAAGACGAAGACGAAGACGAAGACGAAGACGGCCCACTCTTTCAACTTAGTAGAAAGGATATCAGAAAATAACTGAAGTTCTGTTGAGAAGCAGTGTCAATAAAGTCTTCATATATAGTTAAACTAGCATTCAAGCCATCCACCAAGGTGGATGGGAAAACTGGGATTGCAATGGATTTGATAGCAGTGAAAAAGGCCCCAACTCATCGGCCAACAAATTCATCTGCTTCAAAACATGTACTCTAATCAAATCTAAAGTTCCCAAACGATTTCAATTAAATTGGGCTCCCCGAACTCAGCATGAAGAGTTGTGGTGGTACATCTCAAAAAACCGTCAAATTTCCCCACCCCGAAGAAATTTGATTTAGCCAGCCCCAATTGAGAGAATTTCAATGTATCCTTGTAAAATGTTAACTTCGCAACCGATTTCAATGAAACTACGGAACAGTTAACATATCAATAAATACTGTCGTTAATATTTAGAATAGTAATTCGGGAAAGTCCATTGCTTATTTATATGAGGAATCAGTAACTTTCATAGTAAATCAAACTACATCGGGGTTTTACTGTGTATCAGTCACAGACACCTCAAAAACTACAATTTTCATTGACATCGGTTGAAAACTTTCGATTTTATTAGGATACATTGAAATTCTCTCATTTGGAACTGGTTACACGAAATTTCTTTGAGGCGGGAAATTTGGCGGTTTTTCGACATGTACCACCACAACTCATAATTATGAGTTCAAAGAGATTTTCAATGAATTCGGTTGGGAAGTTTCGATTTTATTAGGATACATTGAAATGCTCTCATATGGAGCTGGTTAAACAAAATTTCTTCGGGTCGGCATATTTGGCGGTTTTTCGCGATGTACCACCACAACTTTTCTTGCTGAGTTCTGGGAGCCCACTTTTGTTGAAATCGGTTAAGAACTTTAGATGTTATTAGAGTACATTGAAATTCTCTCATTTGGGGCTGGGTAAATGAAATTTCTTAAGGGCGGGAAATTTCGCGGTTTTTCGAGATGTACCACCACAACTATTCATGCTGAGTACGGGGAGCCCGTTTTTGTTGAAATCGGTTAAGAACTTTAGATGTTATTAGAGTACATTGATATTTCCCCATATGGGGCTGGGCAATTGCAATTTCTACCGGGCGGGATATTGTGCGGTTTTTCGAGATGTACCACCACAACTCTTCATGCCGAGTTCGGGGAAATAATTTGCATTGAAATCGGTTGGGAAGTTTAGATTTTATTAAGGTGCATGCTTTGAAGCCGAATGCCGTGTTAGCCGACTATGTGTTGTGCTGAGTTGGGGCCTTCTTCACGCGTATAATGATTTGTAATTTATGCAAAATGTTAAACTTGGCATTATATAATTAGGCTAATTTCTAATTTGAAAGAGTGGACCGTCTTGGTTGTGGACGTCTGCCCGTGCAATGCCGCCGCCCTTGCAAGTGTATAATGTTTTTATTTTTTTTAGAATATTTTTTATAATTTATTTAGTCAGCTATTACTGGCTCAGCAAATAAAAATAAAGCTCGCTTAAATTTGAATCTCAAATCCATAAAAAAATTGTAAAAAAGTTTTTTTACTAAATTTCAAATTATTAAGACTTTTTAGCATCCTTTTTTCATTTTTGAGCAAAAATTATTCAAAGAGGAAAAAGAAAAAGCACAAAACAGTATAATGCTTTAATATTTTTTTAATTTAAAAAAAATAATTTTAATAATTTATTTAGCCAGTTATTGCTGGCTCAGCCAATGAAAAACAGCGCGCGGAAATTTGAATCTCAAATTTGTATTACACCAAGACCAAGACGAAGACGATGACGAAGACGAAGACGGCCCACTCTTTCAACTTAGTAGATAGGATTATTGGTTTAAAAAATGTGAGTGGAAAAAATTTAATTGCTTCAAATAAATTCACTAGTATACCCATTCGATTTCAATGAAATTAAGCATAATGAAAGCTGCGGACAAGGTATAAAATACCTTCCACACAAAGACCTGGAAATAAGACTCATGATGAAGGCTGGGGATATATTTCCCGCTCAGAAATTGCACGTTCGATTACATTTCCAAAAGACGTAAAATAAACGGTTATTACATAAATCAACCTACTTTAAGCTTAGTTTACATGGATGCGATTCTACATGCGTTTCCACTGCTTCGCGCGATCTGATGTTGCGTTACATGTAAACTGAAATGCGTTTGTATAGTCGCGTTTTGAACGTGCGTTGCTGAAGACGCGTTCGAAGGCGCGTTTTCGGAGTTGAATTAATTCAACTTTTGTGCATGCGTTCATGCGTTCGGTTTCCTTTCTAATGAAATTGGAAGGTAAGAAAGTGACTAAAAATTCGAATAAAAAAGCAAAAACGCCCAGTAAAAGAGCATAAGCAAATCTCCAACATCAACAGGAAGTTGGGAATCTTCAGAGGGAACTTCGAAATTTTAATGATAAGTTAATTACATTAGTTCAGTCCCGAAGCTTCATTTATGACTGGATCCCAATCACAATAGGAAGAAACTAATATAATATATTACCGCAAAGTAGAAATCTCATGTTTTATGAAGCTTTATAAATAATAAATAGGTCGAACCTACGCTCGGCTTTTATGTGAAGTTTCGGTAAATTTAAAATCAATCTTGCTGCTGCTAAAATTTTGATTTTCTTTAATTTTTCTGTTTTCTTCGAAATTATTATGCTCAATGACATTTTCCTTCCTTTCTCAGTGTTCTCGCAGTAATTTTAATTGAGCAAGGTTCTTTTGTGCCTTCGTGTAAAATCGCGGGCAGCAGAATGACAGTTGTCAAAAAAATAACATTACGCCGAATAGTAGTTGTTCGAAAAATAACATTGCGTTACATAGGACATTTTCCACTCTCTCACATCTAAAAATGTCTTATGCAACGCAACATATTTTCGCGCCTTTATCTAAACTGCAGCTGGTTGCGATTGGAAACAATAATCGCGCCAATAGATCTTTGTTCGCATCGCAAGTTCTCATCGCATGGTGCATTGAATCGCAAACGCATGTCATGTAAACTAAGCTAACATACATTTGGCGTAATAACTACCCAACAAGACAAAATTACAACAACTTTCAAACGAGCTCACACTAGCGAGGCAGTAGAGCTTCGCTTCTGTTGCAAGTTGCAATCGATTCATTTGGGTTTTTGCAAGTATTTCTTTTCTGTTAAAGAAATAAAATTATACAAAAACTAGATTAGTACATTTATAACATTTAGTTTTCTGTCAAAATTTTCTTTGTATAATCTGTAATAATCTGACAACTCCATGCATCAGTATTTACTAGTATCGGGGTCGGATTTTTGTGGGAAGACGGGAAGATTCTTCCCAGGGAAAAATATCTCTGGCAGGAAAAATCTCCAGGGAGTTTTAAAATCGTTGTTACTGGCGCAGAATAATAGTATTTATTAGAAATTAGATAAGTATTATAATTGTATGTATAGGAGCATGATTTCGGACAGTTTTGTGTAGAATTAAATGCACTTTAAAATAAGCCATTGCACTGTATTGTCGGAGCAATGGTACTTTAGTATCCTTTGGGTTTATGGGGTAATATTGTAAGTAATTCAGATTAATAGAATGTATTACTAATGAAGATAATTATTATAATTGTAATTATAATAATATAATTTCGGACAGTTTTGTTTAGAATTAAATGCTCTTTAAAATGAGCCATTGCACTGTATTGTTGGAGCAGTGGAAATTTAGTATCCTTTGATTTAAGTAAACATTTAATGTAAATTAGTCTGGATTGTTAAAATTTAGCAAAATGTACTATTGATATGAAATGAAATTGATTATCAAATCAAATGTAATAATTTAAAGTAATGCAATAATATGATTGGTAATTTACTAATTCACAATGTAATCAAATTGATGCAATGATATTATGATTGATAGTAGAAATGAAATAAAGATCAGATTGCTTTTAGAGTTTATCAAAGACGGATGTGCTTCTGATTTCTCTTACTTTTTCATTTTGTAGTAAAAGTGATTGCAAGTGAAAATAATCGTAATCTCACGAAGCTAAAGATAGCTGTAGTTAAAGCTTACAACTTTAACTTGTATTTAAATTGAAGTCCACAGCTTACTCTGTGGTGGTCCTTCGTAATCCTATATATTTGAGTTTCATAGACAAGTTAACTGACCCGATTGACTATAATGACTGATGCGTCAAATAACATGGTCCTTCGAGCCGGATCGGCTGGTTCTATGGATGAAAATCCACTGGAGAATTACTCGACTCCTGGCGTTTCCGTTGAAGCAGATGGTCTACGAAGAAGCCAGCGAGTGCGAGGGGCAGTTCCGCAGTTTCGAGGTCTTCCGTCTCCAAGGCGACAGATGTTGGCTGATCGAGAGAAGATGATGAACCCTGGTACTGTGACTGTTCGTGAACACCAAGATAGGTGTGATGCTGTTTCTTCAATATCATCGAAGACAGCAAGAAGTAAGAAGACTAATTCGTCGATCAAGAGTTCAGTTTTAAGAAAGCAACGGGAAGCCGAACTTCTTACTACGCAACAGATGGTGAAATTAGAAGAAGAACAGGAAGCTTTAGAAATTGACCTTCGACGTAAGCAATTAGCTAGAAAGCATGAGTTAATGAAAGAGCAACTTGCGGTCGCTAAATTGTGTATCGCAGAAGAAATTGATGATGAAGATGATAGTTCATCCGTTCGTTCGATATTGGTCATCGAAGAACCTAAGCCAGATCGTAAAGAATCTGTACGAAAATGGCTGATGGACAAGGCAACCGATGTGATGTCAAGTAATGGTCAGATGCACCATCGTGAGGAACCGCACAATGCTATTGATGCCAGAGTCGCTCAAGAAACGTTCGTCAACGATCAATCGGTTAAGCAACTCACCAAGAGGATAGACAAGATGTTGACAAGACAATCAGTTCCAAAAGACTTGCCGTTCTTTTCTGGCGAAACTGATGAGTGGCAGATGTTCTTCTCTCAATTTCAGCGAACAACACAAATTTGTGACATCTCAGATGATGAAAATTTAGTTCGACTCCAGAAGTCTCTCAAAGGGAAGGCAAGAGAAGCTGTTCTACCAATTTTGACAATGCCGGAGAATGTCCAACGAATTATCGACACTCTGGAGATCATGTTTGGAAGAACTGACCAAATTGTTGAGAAGTTGGTTTACAAAGTGAAGAATGCCCCACCACCAAATGAAAGTAAGCCAGATACTTACATTTATTACTCAAACATGATCTCACATCTTGTAGCTACGGCGAAAATGCTTGGTCAGACTGGATAATTGATGTATCCATTACTGCTGAGAGAGATCCTGGAGAAATTACCGGTTCAAATGCAAATGAATTGGTGCATGAGGGCAACAGAATTTACGAATGAACCAACGCTGGAAGATTTCTCGGAATGGCTGAGCAAATTATCATTAGCAGCTTGCAGAATGCCAGCAGCATCAAAAGTCATCAAGTCCGATGCAGAGCGAAATGACAAGCCGAAAGATAAGAAAAGGGTTTTTTCTGTCATCGAAAATAATGATAATTTATGTCTATGTTGTCAGAAGTCAGGCCATCAGTTGAAGTCGTGCAAAGAATTTCAGAAGCTGCCACAAAAGAGCCGATGGGATTTGGTAGCTGCAAATAAGCTTTGTTTTTGCTGTCTTCAGAAAGGTCACCGTTCAAATAACTGTACTGATTCGAAACCGTGTGGACTTGATGGATGTGATAAGATGCATCATCGGTTGTTGCATCGAGATCAACAAAAGAAGAAAGAAGTTTCTATTGCAGTCGTTCCAGCTGTAGGAGAAACTGTAGGGCATACGTGGGAATCCCGAAAGGTTGGACTAAACATCTTACCAATTAAATTGATGGGTCCTAAAGGAATAATTCACACCCATGCGATGTTGGATGACGGAGCGACGGTTACTATGATTGATGATGTATTAGCAAATGATCTCGGTTTAATTGGTCCAAATGACCCGCTTTGCATTCAGTGGACAAATGACAGTACATCACATGATCCTACTTCGTGCAGAGTTGCTGTAGATATTTGTGGTGTCAATCGGAAATGTAAAACGTATACATTGCAAGACGTAAGAACTACCAATACGATGTCACTACCCATGCATTCAATTGATATGGAAAAGCTTAGATCATGTTGGCCACATTTGGATAATGTTGATTTCGCATCGATGCATCGTGTCATTCCAAAAATGCTCATTGGACAAGACAACATAATGCTGATATTAGCTCTGCAAACAAGGCATGCTTCGTGGAAGGGTCCCATTGCTACACGTACCCGTCTTGGTTGGGTGGTTCATGGGAATATTCCGATTGGTAAACGATTAAATGAATGGGTTTCTTGTCATGTATGTCAACCAGGTGGTGATGATGAATTGAATCGAATTGTGAAGAGTTCATTTTCGACGGAATCATTTGGGGTACGATTAATTGAAGAGAAACCGCGATCACGAGAAGATAAGTTATCGTTGGAGATTATGGAGCGTACTACTCGCCGCATCGGTGACCGTTTCGAAACCGGCCTGCTGTGGCGTGATGATTCAATAGTATTGCCTGATAGTCGTCCAACAGCTTTACGAAGACTTTATTGTGTCGAAAAGAAAATGGACCGTGATGCAAGTTTTTCAAAACTTTACAGTGAGAAGATTGAAGACTTCATCTTAAAAGGTTATGCACGGAAATTGACATCAGAAGAGGCATCGGTAAAGTCATCGAAGACTTATTATATACCTCACTTTGGTGTGACCAACCCTAATAAACCTGGAAAAATTCGGCCGGTGTTTGATGCTGCAGCTAAATCGCAGGGTGTAAGTTTAAATGATTCGTTATTTAAAGGACCTGATCTGCTTAACCCTTTACCAGCAGTCTTGATGAGATTTCGTCAAAAACTCATTGCTGCAATTGGCGATGTCAAGGAGATGTTTCCTCAAATTAAGATCAGGAAGGCAGATCAAGACGCTCAAAGGTTTCTTTGGCGGGGAGAGAGAAGATCTGGTGAACCTGACGAGTACATAATGGATTCTATGGTATTCGGGGCAGCATGTTCTCCCGCATCGGCAAATTTCGTCAAGAACAAGAATGCAGAAGAATTTAAAGACGAATTTCCGATGGTTTATGATGCAACAGTGACAAACACGTACATGGATGATCATTTGGACAATGGTTTCAACGTTGAAGACTTTTCGAAGCATTTAACTGATGTCATTGAAGTGTACCGTCGAGGAGGTTTTCAGATTTGCAACTGGGTCTGTAATTCTAAAGAAGTATTAGAATTAATTCCCGAAGGTCTTCGATCAAAAGGATTTGTTGACCTGTCTAAGGATCCGGAGAATCCATGTGAACGTGTGTTGGGACTTTGGTGGAATGCGTTAGAGGATAAGTTTACCTTCAAGCTTAATTTTCACAAAGTTAATGATGACATTTCAAATGGTTCGAAGATACCGACGAAGCGTGAAGTTCTGAAATTAATGATGTCCATATTCGATCCTATGGGTTTTCTGGCGCACTTTATCATCAAAGTGAAGATACTTTTTCAAGATATCTGGCGATCAGGCATTCAATGGGATGATGATATTCCAAGGTTGCAGCAACAGAAGTGGTTAGAATGGCTCGATCAACTGCATATTGCAAAATTTGAAATTCCTCGATGTTATTCTTCAAATCTTTGGCTGGCTACATCGATTCAACTTCATGTCTTTTGTGATGCAAGCGAAGAGGCATTTGCTGCAGTATCTTATTTAAGACTGGAATTTCAGGATGCAGTTGAGGTTTGCTTTTTAGTCGCAAAAACAAAGGTATCTCCACTTAAACATCTTACCATTCCAAAATTAGAACTACAAGCAGCTGTGATGGCTACACGATTAGCAAGTACAGTCAAACAGGAGCTTGATGTTGAAATTGCCGAGACTATATTTTGGTCTGATTCACGTACCGTACTGTGCTGGCTTCGTTCGGATTCTAGAAGCTGGAAGCAGTTTGTGGCAAATCGAATCGGTGAAATCTTGGAATCAACTGACGTTTAACAGTGGAAATGGGTTCCCACTAAGGAGAATGTTTCGGATGAAGCTACTCGTTCTGGATCAGATTGTGATTTCAGTACATCCAGCCGTTGGCTTACCGGTCCATCTTTTCTTAAAGACCATCCTGACAATTGGCCCAAGGAGAACAATACTGATCCAGTTGATATGCCAGAGGATGAAATGAAGAAAGAGCGTGTTCATCATATTCGAGAAGCGAAGAAGGCACTACTTCCTAATGTCGAAAGATTTTCAAGATGGATTCGATTAATTCGGGTGACTGCTTGGGTGTACAGGTATTTTGATAACCTTGTCCCAAAAAGCAGGTCCATTCAGGAGTTGACAGTTGACGAACTACGTCGTGCAGAACATTTATGGTGGAAAGAAGTTCAGCGAAGCGCTTTTTCCGGTGATTTGGCATTACTTCAGAAGAAACAAACTCTTTTGAAGAATAGCCGACTCTACAACCTTTCTCCGTTTATTGACGAAGACGGAGTTCTTCGACTTCAAGGAAGGATAGGAACGGTATTAAATGTCGATAATAATACAGCTAACCCTGTCATACTTGATCCTAGTCACCGATTTACTATATTGCTTATTGAACATATGCATACAAAATGCGGTCATCACGGTTTGGAAACTGTCATTTGTGAGCTTCGACAGAACTATTGGATATTAAACATGCGAGCTTCTGTTCGAAAAGTTTTTAGGAACTGTCATTACTGCTAGTTGAAAAGTGCCAAGCCCATTCTACCTATGATGGCTGATTTGCCGTCTTGTAGACTGAAAAGACCTGAAGGTGCCTTTACGTATACTGGATTGGATTTCTTTGGACCAATCATGGTAGCAGTTGGTAGACGACATGAGAAACGATATGGTGCACTATTTACCTGTATGTCAGTAAGAGCTGTCCATATTGAAATTGCACATTCCTTATCTACTGATTCGGCTATTAATGCTATTCGGCGATTTGTGGCAAGACGACGAAAGCCGGAGCATATCTATTCAGATAATGGAACCAATTTCCGAGGAGCTAGCCGTGAGATGAAGGAAGCTATGGATGCATTAGACCATACTCGAATTCAGGCAGAGTTAACAAACATTGGTACTGGAATTCGCTGGCACTTCAACCCTCCGGCTAGTCCGCACATGGGAGGAAGTTGGGAAAGGCTGGTACGATCAGTAAAGGTTGCTCTGGAAGTTACGTTGGTAAATCATACCCCAACTGATGAAGTTCTTTTGACCTTGATGGCTGAGGCGGAACTTGTGGTGAATTCGCGACCGTTGACGGAAGTTTCTGTTGATCCTAACGATCCGCAAGCTCTAACCCCGAATATATTTCTTAACTTCCCGTCAGTCGATGCTACTCCACCTGGAGAATTCTCGGACACCGATTTAATTCTGCGAAAAAGTTGGAGACGAGTTCAGCGTATGGCGTACCGTCCTATACATTGCCTACCTTTCCTAAACAAAGTGTTTGAGAACATTATCTACAACAGAATTGTTATAGATTGTGCTAATGCTATTGACGAAAACCAGCATGGTTTCAGACGGGGGAGGTCGTGTTTTACGGCCGTATTTGTATTTATGCATAAACTATGTTTCTATCTTGGAATGGTCAATGTTAAGGTGCTAGCTGTATTTATCGACCTAAGAAAGGCATTTAACTCAGTGTCACGCCTGCTACTACTTAAAAAGATTCGATGTAACTTTAAATGCAGTCCTTACCTTTTAAAAATATTATGTGAATACCTATATGATAGAAAGTTTAAAATTTTCGTGAATTCACGATTGTCAAATGAGTTTCCTGACTTAAATGGGGTTCCCCAGGGGTCAATACTTGGGCCACTCCTATTCATTTTATTTTTCTCTGATATTGAAAGTTTTTTAACAATTGACTACATTGCTTATGCGGATGATCTAGTCTTATTTATGTATGATACATGCTTGCCTAGTCTATTCCAGAGAATGCAAAACTGGCTTGATAAACTGCAAAATTGGATGCATGATAATTTCGTTAGCATTAATACATCAAAAACTATGTACATTATATTTAACAAAGCAACAAAGTCCATTGAAACTGATTGTACATTAACTATAAATGGTGAACTACTTGAACGTGTTTGGTCATTTAAGTACCTTGGGGTTATTCTTGACGATAAACTCACCTTTAAGGAACATTTTGAATATGTCCTGAAAAAGGTATCTTTGTCTATGAGTGCTGTATTGAAGATTCGCCGATATCTAAACCTTAAAACTCAATGTATGTTAATTAATTCGTTTGTTTTTTCACATATAGATTATTGTCTCCTATGCTGGAGTAATGTATGTAAGTCTCGAATTGACTATCTTCAAGCTAAACTAGACAAATTCCTAATCACTCTATATGTCAGAAAAAGGACAGTCCGTCAACCGGTACTTAATGTTGTGTATGAGTATTACAATGTACTTACTATACAGGAACGAATATTTTTTTATTGTAACAAATTCACTTTTTTACTTTTGCACTACGGTCAACACATAAACTATATCAATGGATTACTTATAGCAAAGTACGTTCCTGGCAGACTTCGTTCTTCCGGCTACATTTCTTTATACCACCCGATGACTAAGCTAGCTGTTGCTCAGAAAAACATCATGTACTTATGTGTGAGTTTTTGGAACACGCTCCCCGGTAACCTTAGAATGCGGTATTGTTTTCGTAGCGTTTTTCATAATGAGCTATTTAAATACATACTTACTAAACGAAATGACTTTGTTCACTGAATGATTTTATTGGATTTTTGTAATGACACGGTTCCTTATATTTTTGATTTGTATTTTCACACTGATTGGATCCAGTAATGTCTGGGGTGAAAACCAATACATGTATTGACTCCTTTGACATTGAAATAAAGAATAATAAATAAATAAATAAATAAATGGCTGATCACTTCTGGAGTAGATGGCTTAAGGAATATTTGCCAACTCTAACTCGAAGAACTAAGTGGTTTAAGAAAGTGGAGCCTGTGAAAGTAGGTGACATTGTTTTAGTTTTGGATAAAGATGCACCACGTAATACATGGCCAAAGGGGAGAGTCATTCATTGTCATCCTGGACGAGATGGTCAAGTCAGAGTAGTAGATGTAAAGATTGGAGAAGACGTATTTAGACGCCCCGTTGCTCGACTCTGCGTTCTAGATGTTCACAAATCGGGTGAAAAGAATACTTCTTTTACGGAGGAGAATATTGTTACTGGCGCAGAATAATAGTATTTATTAGAAATTAGATAAGTATTATAATTGTATGTATAGGAGCATGATTTCGGACAGTTTTGTGTAGAATTAAATGCACTTTAAAATAAGCCATTGCACTGTATTGTCGGAGCAATGGTACTTTAGTATCCTTTGGGTTTATGGGGTAATATTGTAAGTAATTCAGATTAATAGAATGTATTACTAATTAAGATAATTATTATAATTGTAATTATAATAATATAATTTCGGACAGTTTTGTTTAGAATTAAATGCTCTTTAAAATGAGCCATTGCACTGTATTGTTGGAGCTGTGGAAATTTAGTATCCTTTGATTTAAGTAAACATTTAATGTAAATTAGTCTGGATTGTTAAAATTTAGCAAAATGTACTATTGATATGAAATGAAATTGATTATCAAATCAAATGTAATAATTTAAAGTAATGCAATAATATGATTGGTAATTTACTAATTCACAATGTAATCAAATTGATGCAATGATATTATGATTGATAGTAGAAATGAAATAAAGATCAGATTGCTTTTAGAGTTTATCAAAGACGGATGTGCTTCTGATTTCTCTTACTTTTTCATTTTGTAGTAAAAGTGATTGCAAGTGAAAATAATCGTAATCTCACGAAGCTAAAGATAGCTGTAGTTAAAGCTTACAACTTTAACTTGTATTTAAATTGAAGTCCACAGTTTACTCTGTGGTGGTCCTTCGTAATCCTATATATTTGAGTTTCATAGACAAGTTAACTGACCCGATTGACTATAATGACTGATGCGTCAAATAACAATCGTTGACCTTTTTTTGGCAGGTATTTTCAAATTTATTTTGTGGTTGTGTTTCAGGGAAATTTGTTAAGCAAACAGGGATTTTTGGATTGATTGGCCTAATTTGGCAGGGATTTCACCTCTTGTAAGGGATTTTTTTGCCAACAGGGATTTTGAAAATCGTTGATCTTTTTTCAGCAGGAATTTTTGAAATCGTTGAGGACCTTCCAGCAGTGAGATAATAGTCGGCAGGGAAATTCAGAAAAATGATCTTCCAGGGAGATTTACAAAAATCCGACCCCTGACTAGTATTAATAATAATTTATTATCATGTGCATCAATCAATGTACACAAAAATTCCGCAGCTTTCATTATGCTTAATTTCATTGAAATCGAATGGGTATACTAGTGAATTTATTTAAAGCAATTAAATTTTTTCCCCTTGTGGTTTGGATTTGGAAATAGCCAATCTGCGCGATTTTTTAGAGGAAATACGGAAATCCTACAGGCGACACAGCAACAACTGACCATCAGGCTGAGATAAGGGGGATTAAAAAACGTTTAAAAGGGGACCGGATGGGTGTTGTAGATGTTTACGAAGCTGCACTTCATTGAGCCGAAGCTGTAAGTGGCCGATGTGTTTTGCTCAGTTGAGAACCTCACGTTCACGTGTGTTGAATATGTCATTGTGAGATATTTATTGGCTGTTGGTTGGGGCTTGGGACCAGGCATATTCAATGTCGGGTTGATACTTGCCCCGCCGAGTTGTAAGGTGATTCGGTTGGCCGTTAATTAAATTAAAAATATTCGATGACAGAATAATAATGTTTTCATAAATAATTGAGATTTTTTCATGCATTTTTTTCAAATTATTTTAACTCTATTTTCTTTTTTTTTTTGAAATTTCTGTCATGCAATTTTTTTCATTTGTATTTGCGCTTTCACTACGCTTTAAATTACTTCACAATATTACTGGACATTATTAAATAAGGACGTTATATCATTTGAATCTCTCCATAACAATACATAACATCATTCTAGAATTCAAGGCATTGCACGTAGGGGCGAAGCAAACTTGAAAATCCATACTGCGAATGTCGTGGTGTTATGCTTACTATCCGGTACATACCTAACGAACTGTTATCTCCATGCAATTCAAACTTTTGTAAATTAAAAAGGGTAAATTAGGCAAAGCGTAAGAGGTTTATTGTTTTTGAAAGAAATCGAGTTCTCAACTTGATCTCAAAAATAAATGAGATTCGTATAAACACGAATGGATGTTAGTATAAATATTCGGGCCCTTATTTATGTCGTTTCATACTTGTCGTTTGCTCATAGAAAGGTTCACAAAGACAAAATGATCCAGATGCGTTTTGAGCTGCTGTATGGAACAACTCTTCGGGAAAAATGTTTGTTTATTGCACTTCATGAAGCTTTACAGTGCAAGCAAGACTCCTTTATAAGAGTAATTTTCTTTACCAGGAAAAATATATTAGGAACAAAAATATTTGTGTTTGCTCAAGATTTTTAGTTTGTCCAAACTTTTTCTCACCATCTAAAGTGTAAGAAAAATTTCAGTACGACATAAAAAATAAAAACTGCTTTACTTCACTTTCTTGTTACCGTAAATCTTGAACAATCTTGAAAATGTAAGAATTTAATATTTTTACCATCCCTCTTCGAATAGGCTTGGAGGTTTCTTAGCGAACTATAAACGTGGGGGGAGGCGAAGTTAATTAACACGACTTAATTAAAAGGTGCAGACAAATAATTGCAAAGATGTCCTTATTAGCTTTCGACATTGTTTCAGATTTTAGTTTTTTACAAGTGACCACAAAGACAAAAAAATTAGCAAACTCAGAAGAATACTTCCACCAGTGAATGTTTCAATTGTCTCTATCTTGACTGAGTTACATGGAGTATCAGATAAATCAATTGATAATGATTATCCCGTACGCTACGCAAATGTAGCGCAGCATCATTTGGTATTAAAAACAGATGTGTGCATGTAGCTGGGCTAGACTGTATTATAACGATAGCCACATTTGATGACTTACAATGTGATATATCTTAATTAGAGCAGCAAGAACAAAGCTGGGATGTAAGGGGACATTTGTACATCATTTGTTTATAAAATGCCAACTTTATTGTCTTTCACTACTTCAGTCCTCATTATAATAGTGTTACAATGAGCTTTACATTGCAATTATTTGAAACTTATCCCGTTTTATCTTAACCTTATTTACTTGACTATATGGAGGAAAGATAGCAAGGTTACGTAAAAGATTGTATCCCACGAATTGAGGGTGCACCAATTAAATTAAACTAATTACCAAGAGACAGCTAACTACAAGTACATTCCACAGAACCCAACATTTTACTTTTGCTCACCTCCGCAACGGACGGGACACCTGACTTTGAAACCATTGCTGGACTATTCCTGAAGTTTATGATTTGTGGTTACACAATTCCGGATTGCGGTATATATGCCTAAATTATACCAACGCTAGTGCTCATTTTATTTAGTTGTAGACGACAGGGAAACAAAAGGGATACTTATAAGAACAAATACGTCTCCAATACATGTGTTCCAAATTATAATTGTGACTGTTTACCCGTCTTATTATTAATCTATACCTTCCTCCTCAGCTGCATCACATTCCTGAATATTTTCAGTTTCATTTATATCCACGTCGTTTTCGGTTATCAGTTGATCCCAATCTTCGCGTGAAAGCCGCTTGCCTCGTCTGCTTAAATCGTTTGCCCTAGAATGACCTCGCATAATGAATGCCTTTGCGTACTTCATGGTGTTCAACTCATTCAAATTTTTTTCCCCATTAATTTTAACCCTGAGAATAGATTCTACAGTCTTTGGATATAATAAATAACGTTGCTTCGTTTTAGTACGAGTGTATATTCCCAGAACCCTTTCCGTTTCTGCATTACTAGCGCTGACTAATAGCACTTTAGCCATCATGTCTCTGGTAGTATTTTTGAATGATGCATTGCTTGACGGTTTGAGAAAAAATCTCCAGAAATCTTCTGGAGTCTTCAGTTGCATTTCCTTAAATTTTGAATGAGCAACAATTGATACCAGAAGTACTTTCCAGTCCTGACTTAAATCCATCGAATTCAGTCCCCAGTTAAGATCTTGGTTAAGTTTTAAAATATCAGATGTTCCGTAAACTTTAGAGTCATTAACCACGTTTGGAAATTTACGTGGATCGAAAACGTCAAACCCGTCGCGCGGATCCTCTGGAAAATAGAACAGATTTTGAGCAATGAATTCGTCTATGTATTTATTTTGGTTTTCGAATAGATAGAATCCGTTGCCATTTCTGGAACTACTAAGTCGGAATCCATTAAACGTTACAGGTTTTTTTTCAAATTCTTGTAAGCTGACTACCTGGCTGTTATTTGAACTGACAGACGAAAGAATAAATGATTGGACGGTTTCCGTTGGTCTGTTTTTCATTGACTTCAAAATACCTAGAAATTGTACTCGCATTTCCGTTTTGGCAATTAGTGTAGCTCCTCGTTTCTCGACCTGAAGAGACATATCACCTATCACACGGCCGATGTCGTAAAGAAATCCCAAGTGAGATAAAAAAATCGGGTCAGTCAGATCTCGGAGCAATGAGTATGCAGTACTGCGAGCCTTTGAATTAAAATCCAGATTATTTTTTATTGCTTCGGTTGCTTTCGTTATATATTTCCAGTTCAAAACAAATGTTTTGTAAGCACGTAGATTGCCAGATACCCATCGTATTTCATGAGTTCGCTTCCATTCAAACGGGTGTCCACCCTGCTTAATAGTCAAATCTCTCAAAAAAGACTTACTTTTAGGTGATTTGCTATACGTTTTGTGAGCTTTATTTACAACAGTTGCGACATTTTGAAGCTCTGGAAATTTACGAACTGTATTTCTGTACAGAAGAGATTCTCTATGGTTATCACACCAATGTTTCATAATTGTTCTACCCGTAAAATTATTCATACGTCGATTAAATACATTAAAAATATTTAATCCGCCATCTGATGTGACAGAAACCAGTGAATTCTGAAAAAATTCTGACAGACCATCTTTATCTAATTCGTTTTTTAGCGAATCAAATACTACATCCCCCTTTTCTCCTTCTCTTAGATGAAGAATCTTGTATAGTTTGATGAAATTGCCTTCTTCGGCGCCTTCGACCATAAATAGTATTGCTACGATTGTTTCAGACGATATGTCGCTGGTACCATCAAGTAGTAAGGAAAGTTTAGGTCGAACTTTCAAAAGGTATTCCACAAATTCTTGATGCATGCTATCGCTAAGAGATTCAATGATTGCCCGGATTCCGTTACCATTTGAATATAGATGACCGATGTCAACATGAAAATATTTGAGGAGATCCGTTAATTTTTCAAAATTATAGAAACTTAATCCAATTTCCACGGCCTGCTTTGTAATAGCAATCATAGCTCTTGTACTACTTATGTAGTCAAAAAATGGACCAGGCTCGTTTTCAAATGTGTTCTGTAGCTCAGTACTCCGTAATCCGCTATCATAAAGCTTAAACCATTGAACAGAGAGCTGGTGGTAAATGCTGTCTTTATGCTCCATCATTTTTTTACGGTTATTACCCCACCTATTTTTGAAGTGATAGTCCATTACACCTGTTGTCATCATGTCGGTAATCATTACAGAGTTTGGTCTTTCAAAAATAATGTTTTGAAGAAGTAATGTTTTGCAAAGCCTGCAAATGAACTTCTTCGTTTCCGGAATAAAATGAAACCAATAGCACACATCTTGCTGAAGTATATCCTTCGTATTCATCGGTGAGCCTTCAAGCGAAGCAATTTCATTGAGCACCATTGTCGGGAATCTATCACAACCATTTTCATACCATACAAAAGGTTTTTCCATTTCCAAGTTTCTTTCAAATTCAATCTGATCAATAATATTTAACTTGTACTTGGGTTGCCTGCATGAATCATTGTTCTGACATATGTCATTTGATTCTGTAAATTCAGCATTTGTGTTCACATTCACTGTTTCGACAAGATCGTGGCAAACTGTTTGATTATCACCTTCGAAGATAGATACACTGTTTTCATTGACGTTTTCTGATAAAGCCAAGGCCAACTGGTTACGGTAATTTAAGTCAGAAGTTATTACCCCAAAAGTGTTTTCCTGGTCCTCGAGAAAAGACTTACACGGTAAGGTTAATTCACCCAAGTAAACATCATTAGAAACATTCCTATACGGTAATAAACTGTCAATGCTGAAGTCCAACGCGTCATTACAGTGGTTAGGCTCACCGGGTGTGGGAGTAGCATATTTAAATAAACTTGGCTGGAAAGGCATTGTTCGTTTCGAAATTTCCAATGACGAACATCGCGAAAGACCAAAGTCGGTTTGATTATGCACGAACCAATCACGTAACAAAATACCAACCTCTTCAGGATAAACGAAATATAACGAGAAATATCGACAAAACTGGTACATGGTTTTGGACCCGTATTGGTAGAAATCTTGTAGATATTTTGTTATCTTTGCCCTCATTTTGGAATCTACTTCAGTTCGAATATATTGACCTCCGTTTTTATTTAACTTCACGTTTTCTAAAACCTTTGGCTTTTCGTTGTATATCAGTGCCAAACCAACAGGGTAATCGACACCTGTAGGAAATTTGGGATTTTCAGATGGCCGTCCGGACGGTACTAACTGACAATTTTCTCTCTTCAAATCCGGACTCCAGATATCGGTTCCAATCAGGTAAGACCAATACTTGCGAATCTGTTTTATTCTTTTGTTGCCTTGTTTCATAAAAACGATATTTTCCCTTTCTTTAAGCCGAGTGCCCTCAAAGGAACAAACACCTATTAAATATCCATCAGCTGCTATGAACAGCAGTTTACCACCTTTCATATCTGCCGACTTCGACCATTTGTTGTTGTCCTCGCAATACCTACTCAACTCAATGTACTGCTTAACGTCCGTATTTTCAGTGAACAAGTTGATTTCGTCGATGAGAAGTCGGCAGCCAGTTTCTCTAAATGTGTGATCCGGAATGTCTGTTGCGGATTTCCGGGGAGTCGACAACACATGACTGAGTATTGCAGATATGCTGAAAATCATGAAATAGTAGGATTAGAGTCGCGCACAATATCACAAAAATATTACTAACATGGCAATATCTTCCTTTATCAAATTCAACGCTGTCTGTACACATTTGAAACGAACAGCTCGAATCACCACACAGTGCATGACACAATGCTGTCGTAGCCATTGGGTTTCTGTCTGACGTCGGCGTGTCAAGCCTAAACGAAATTGCGACATGCCGTTCGCCTTGCTAAACCGTACCATAATACAAGCCTATAACCAATCACACCAGTTATAAGACATATCATAGAGTTTTATGGCTCTCAAAGGCGCAATCCTAGCCGTACATTTAAGGGAGTCGTTGCTGCAGTACTGCTCATCGTTAGTGTAGTTGTTAATCCCTCAAAACCTCTAAAAATTAACTAGTTTTCTATTGTAGAATGTTGAATAAATCACCATGTTTAATTTTTCCCATTATTCGCTTGACAAACAAAAGTGCGATTTTCGATTTTGGTGTGAACTGTAAGGTTTATAACCTTCACCGAGTTCAATGAGAAGATATAACGTGCTGACAATTAAAGTAACAAACGTGGTTATATTGAATATTTTAGTATTAACGGATATGTAGTACATCTGTATACAATTAATTATCTGGGAAAATTTCTGTCACGAACCAGAAATTCCACAAATGTATTTAGTTTTTTCTGCTTACAGCCTGATCCACTTTTGTGATATTTAAATACTCAAACTACTATTAAGAACTAGTAGATCACAGTTTTATTATGTCAGTATTAATTGCTTACCATAATAAAGCGTTCAGGTTCATCATATCAAACGAAATCCACTTATGTAAGCTCTGAAAATGTTTTGATCGTTACCTGTATCCTTTAAAATAAATAAAAAATTATGCTGGTAATATAAAAACACAGTAATAATATTTAGTATAGCGCTGCGATTCTAGTAAACTATAACAGGTAAAATATCCAAAACTGAAATTAAATATAAAATATTGTCCTCAAATGGAATGTGGGTCAAATTTAGCATTTCTACTTTAAAAATGTACTGATAACATTCCGCATTCAGAATTGCATTTTTTGGGTTACGTAACCATTTTCCAAAGCGAATAAAAGTATTGACAAATACTTATGTTAAATTCAAAATTATTAAGATAGAAAAATAGATAACCTGAAGTGTGGTGGGCGTATTGTTCGTGGTTCGTTTATTCCCGATGAGCCATTAAAATGTTTTTCGTCTCATTGATGAAATACGAGTAATATTTGGTGACACAACTTGATAGCTACTGAGGAAGCTATTTACATTTCGTTATTGTTTTGCACTTTTCAAATACCCGACCGTTCTAGAGTCACAAAACTATATTGAAAGAATTATTTTCAGTAAATTTGAAAAGGTTGATTGTGTACTTGATGTCAATTGATATTAGAAGAGGCCACGCACAACGTAAAAATCGGGAGGCAACTGGGCATGATCTGTTTCCACAAATTATTTACATAGAATTTCTGTGACTAATGAAATTGCTATTGAAGGTTACAATACAACTCATGTTAAGTATCTTTTGTGAACGTTTACACATAGAAGACACATTGTAAAACCATAAGCTTTGTTTTGCGGAATTTTGTTTATAATGCGTTATTATTGCTACTTGTAGATGCTAGGCTTGTTAGAAACCCCGAACCTAAATTGTATGATTTCAAATATTTGCATAAACTTTGGCATTGTCAATCCATTTACGATGCAAGTTGATTTCCAATTTTCCCGTAGCATGTCTTAGAAAATAACGCGATCATACGGGCTGTTATCGTTAAGCCAAATACTTCCATACGTACATCACTTAGTAGTTGCTAAAAAAATAATTAGTAAAATTATATTTATAACAAATTAATTAATCATTTTGGTCTGTGGTATAGACTGATATACTATCTAAACAACCTCTAAAACCGACCAGTGACTGATGAGCATAAGCTTTATATGGTTAATGGATTATCCGTTGGAAGACAAAATAAATTAAAATCCCACTAAGTTTACATTTAGGAATGGGACTGTTCTGGTCCGGACCAGAAATTTTGGTCCGTTCTGGTCTGTTCCATGGACTGTTCCGGTCTGTTCCCTGGTTACGAAAGGACCAAAAGTATCTGGTCCAAGAACCTTGATAGACCAATTAAACCTGGTCCAGCTCAAAGAACAGACCAGAATGTTTGGTCCTCTGTTTGGCCCAGACCATTTGGAACGTTCAAGCATACATTTCAAATGGTCGGACCAGATTCGATAGATAAACCATTTAAGTATTTCCAATTCCCGCGAATTACAATTTTCAGAGCTTCATTCGTTTTCATTTTACTGACAATTTTACACTTTGTTTCAAATAATAAAATAAATTACTCAAAACATTATCTAAATTGTCAAATAATTGCATGTTGTGATCCTATAATGAACCTGTTCGGTCCTAATGGTCTGGTCTGTTCTGTTCCAGTCTAGTCCGAGTTATTTTGAGAAACAGAACTTATGTTCCTGTTCCAGCAATTTGTACGGACCAGATGTTTCCGGTCCTACAGTCTCCAAGACCTTATGGTCCTGGTCCTACACTGAGAACAGATAAAATGACCATTCCAAGAAATCCTGGAACATTCCGGAACAGTCCCACTCCTATTTACAATTGCACTAATGAGTTATTCATGTTTCGATTCTAAATTCAGGCAATCATGTAGCATGTGTATTGTTTGTGTTTCTACTATTACTTACTATTATTATTATAATGAGGGTTTCATCAGATAAATATGAGCTATTGCTTCAATTTAATGCAACGTTGTAGCCATTATTGCCAGAGATGTTTGAATTTCACTGTGGAGCTTCATAATACAGTCGACTCTCCTTATAGCGTCTCTCCCTATAGAGTCACTCTAACTATAAAGGCTTTCTGGGTTCCTCCCTCCCAAGCTACATTATATAATACTTTCTTCCTTTATAGCGTCACTCGTTATAACGTCAGTTCCTTTATAGTCACTTTCGTGTAGCCATAGGGTGAAAAGTGTACCCTTATTACGTCATGTTGACGTTACAAAGTGTCTAAAAAATCTAGGTAAACAACGCATCGGTGCTTTCATTTAAAGTCTTTTAATTCTGTCATTTAAAGTCTAAGCTGTCAGCGTCGTCATAAACGACTGGAAGGAACGTCTTATTCTAAATGCATATATGTGCATGCGTGGTAAACGGCATTGAGGAAGTCCCATCCAGGAAAGTCCATATATCCAAGCTTAGAGATTCATTTTTGCATCCAGTAAAGACCTGATATTCATAGTTTCAACGGAATAACATTTTTAACTGGCGGGGGAAGCTTTGAAAAATATTATCATTTATTTATTTATATTTTTATTTCGCATAGATACATAGTATGAGCTACTTAAATGAAACGAGTCTTGACTCCAATTTCCTTACAAACGAAAAATTTGCAATTAAAACATTTATTTTAAGTGCCTCTGTAACATCGTTCCCTTATAACGTCACTTTTCGGGAGATTTATTGATGTCGTTATAAAGAGAGTCGACGGTATGACGAGTGTACTTATAAAGAAATAACGAGTGGTACAAAGACATGCATTTCATGATAAATTAAATTGCTCCTCTTCCGGAGGAATCACTTTCGAATGTAGAAGAAAATTAGTTTTAATTAAAGTTAAATCAAGCAGGACAATTTATTATCGACTATAATTTAAGAAAGAGTAATGTCCAAGACATTCTACACGTGCATCTGTCCTAGGAATAAATATATTTGAGTATTGCCGGAGGAAATGTGTATGAGGGGATATGTCTTCGCACTCCTACCTGAGGGATGATGCTTGAATTCACTCGAAAATTGTTATTAGTATCAAGAGGGACAATTTATTATTGACTGCGGTTTGAAAGTGTATAATTTCCTAGACAAATTAACAAAGTCAGCTATCTAGTTCCAAAGGAACTAGAAGATGGCTCATTTTTATTTTACAGTGAATAATGCACATTTTATTCCTACCCTCACGTACACCCAGTGAAAAGATTTACAGGCCATAAAATAAAAGCCAGTGATAGTACCAGCCAGGCCACAAATATAGTGGCTACAACAGGGGCTTGAACTCAAGTGAAGGCAGGATTCTTTTCGGGGTGATCCCATATCATTCATACGCTGCCATATATTCATATTATATATATTTATATGTTTATACATATAATGTCATATAACGTACGCAAATATGCACAGATTTTGTATATATATATCAGTCAATTCTTCTGCACTCTGCAATGGATATATTACTCAGGAGAAATTAGAAAGCTTTATTGTTTTGTCAGAAAATGTTTTGTACTATGTTAGGCATCAAGGCGCATACGTAGTGCCTTTACTTCTACATTGCCATGCTCGTGCTCTTGTACTCTCCCACTCGACATATTTTAAGACATTCATGGCTATACATATCGCACGTCAGTCTAGAGTACACATTGTAGCTCCACCGTCTCCAACTCTTTTTTAAGCTGTTCTATATTTATCAAGCCGTTTTAAGCAACATTTGGATCTACAAGAATGTCATCAACAGTTGCAGGCGTGATACTTAACAATGGAAGAGAAATACAAATCTCTAGTCTTGGAATTTAGAAGGTTAAATCGAAGAAATTGATTTTATTTTTAGTGTTTACTTACTACTAATACTGTAATGTAACGAATCTCCAGTTTTGTAATTGTCACATGTTCGACGGAGAAATGTATCCATGTGTATGTATTGCAAAGTACTCACAAATACGAACAGTATTAGGGTGAAAGTTGACATGTCATGAAATTGATATAACATAATGCATTAGGTGCTTGTTGCAAGCGTAACAACCTGCAAGTTTCACATTCAATGTGTCGATTTCTTGTCAAAAAAATTTACTATTGGAATTTATTTCTTTTTAGGCTTTACCGGGAGACGGTACTCAATCAGTGAAGAATGACATTAATGACGGGGACCGGAACATTTACTACGCTATGATGTACGCGAATGAGCCGGAGGTGGGTGGGGCGATCAAGGCCAACATTATTGAAGGAGGTGTAGTGCGGGGTCTTATTAATCACTTGCAAGATTTGGGTGACAACAAACCTAAATGAAGTAATAGGTTTGGATTAGGATTACTGGCGTGGTCTAATAACTATTTTTCTTGAAACTTCTGGAACAACTTCCACAGCAGTCCTCATGATCCCAACTTTGAAGCAAACGCTGAAAATCTAGGACGTGATTACTTGGATATGTATATTAAACACTACCCAATGGGATTCCAAGAAGGTGGTGAGCATGTTCCTTGGCTCCCGAACGGCACGATAACCCCCAGCTATGTGGATTACCTGGAGACTTGGAATGGAATTGAAGAATCTTTGGAACTAGAATTGATCAATTGAGAATTGGAGTCTCCAATTTCAATAGCAAACAATTTCATCGGTTACTGAAAGTGGCTAATGTTCCACTTGCCAATAATCAAGTAATATATTTTTTAACTAAATAACTGGATGAGAAATTAGATTAATCTGACTTGTTTTATTGGCTCATTCATAATAGTTCCAAGTGTCTCCTAATTTCACCGTTTTAAAGTTAGTTGAGATTTGCCCATCAAAAGGAATCGCTGTTACCCGTTATAGTCCTTGCTAGTCCTGGGCTAGTCTCCACACGGAGTTAATATTTTCAAACGGAGTATAGCCGGCGGGATTGCATGTGAGAGTAAATGTCAGATGGCATATCTCCGCATTCCTTCCTGAGGGATGATATTTAAATCCAGTCGAAAATTCGTAGTAATGTAGGCTGAGCAAATGTGTATGAGGGGATACGTCTCCGCACTCCTACCTGAGGGATGATGCTTGAATTCACTGGAAATTTTTATTAATATCAAGACGGACAATTTATTATTGCATGCGATTTCAATGAGTATAATTTTCCTGACAAATTAACTAAATCAGCAATCTAGTTCCCAAGGAGCTAGAAGATGGCTCCTTTTTATTTCACAGTGAATAATACACATTTTATTCCTACCCTCACGCACACCCAGTGAAAAGATTTACAGGCCATAAAATAAAAGCCAGTGATAGTACCAGCCAGGCCACAAATATAGTGGCTACAACAGGGGCTTGAACTCAAGTGAAGGCAGGATTCTTTTCGGGGTGATCCCATATCATTCATACGCTGCCATATATTCATATTATATATATTTATATGTTTATACATATAATGTCATATAACGTACGCAAATATGCACAGATTTTGTATATATATATCAGTCAATTCTTCTGCACTCTGCAATGGATATATTACTCAGGAGAAATTAGAAAGCTTTATTGTTTTGTCAGAAAATGTTTTGTACTATGTTAGGCATCAAGGCGCATACGTAGTGCCTTTACTTCTACATTGCCATGCTCGTGCTCTTGTACTCTCCCACTCGACATATTTTAAGACATTCATGGCTATACATATCGCACGTCAGTCTAGAGTACACATTGTAGCTCCACCGTCTCCAACTCTTTTTTAAGCTGTTCTATATTTATCAAGCCGTTTTAAGCAACATTTGGATCTACAAGAATGTCATCAACAGTTGCAGGCGTGATACTTAACAATGGAAGAGAAATACAAATCTCTAGTCTTGGAATTTAGAAGGTTAAATCGAAGAAATTGATTTTATTTTTAGTGTTTACTTACTACTAATACTGTAATGTAACGAATCTCCAGTTTTGTAATTGTCACATGTTCGACGGAGAAATGTATCCATGTGTATGTATTGCAAAGTACTCACAAATACGAACAGTATTAGGGTGAAAGTTGACATGTCATGAAATTGATATAACATAATGCATTAGGTGCTTGTTGCAAGCGTAACAACCTGCAAGTTTCACATTCAATGTGTCGATTTCTTGTCAAAAAAATTTACTATTGGAATTTATTTCTTTTTAGGCTTTACCGGGAGACGGTACTCAATCAGTGAAGAATGACATTAATGACGGGGACCGGAACATTTACTACGCTATGATGTACGCGAATGAGCCGGAGGTGGGTGGGGCGATCAAGGCCAACATTATTGAAGGAGGTGTAGTGCGGGGTCTTATTAATCACTTGCAAGATTTGGGTGACAACAAACCTAAATGAAGTAATAGGTTTGGATTAGGATTACTGGCGTGGTCTAATAACTATTTTTCTTGAAACTTCTGGAACAACTTCCACAGCAGTCCTCATGATCCCAACTTTGAAGCAAACGCTGAAAATCTAGGACGTGATTACTTGGATATGTATATTAAACACTACCCAATGGGATTCCAAGAAGGTGGTGAGCATGTTCCTTGGCTCCCGAACGGCACGATAACCCCCAGCTATGTGGATTACCTGGAGACTTGGAATGGAATTGAAGAATCTTTGGAACTAGAATTGATCAATTGAGAATTGGAGTCTCCAATTTCAATAGCAAACAATTTCATCGGTTACTGAAAGTGGCTAATGTTCCACTTGCCAATAATCAAGTAATATATTTTTTAACTAAATAACTGGATGAGAAATTAGATTAATCTGACTTGTTTTATTGGCTCATTCATAATAGTTCCAAGTGTCTCCTAATTTCACCGTTTTAAAGTTAGTTGAGATTTGCCCATCAAAAGGAATCGCTGTTACCCGTTATAGTCCTTGCTAGTCCTGGGCTAGTCTCCACACGGAGTTAATATTTTCAAACGGAGTATAGCCGGCGGGATTGCATGTGAGAGTAAATGTCAGATGGCATATCTCCGCATTCCTTCCTGAGGGATGATATTTAAATCCAGTCGAAAATTCGTAGTAATGTAGGCTGAGCAAATGTGTATGAGGGGATACGTCTCCGCACTCCTACCTGAGGGATGATGCTTGAATTCACTGGAAATTTTTATTAATATCAAGACGGACAATTTATTATTGCATGCGATTTCAATGAGTATAATTTTCCTGACAAATTAACTAAATCAGCAATCTAGTTCCCAAGGAGCTAGAAGATGGCTCCTTTTTATTTCACAGTGAATAATACACATTTTATTCCTACCCTCACGCACACATTGAAAAGATTTAGAGGCCGTAAAATAAAAGCCGTAAAATATTAGCACCAGCCAGGCAACAAATATTATACATGCAACAGGGTTTGAACTCAAGTACATGAATGATTCTTTTCGGGGTGATCCCATATCATTAATACATTTTCAGATATGCGTGTTATTAGCTACCTACAAGCTCAATTTTACTTAAAGGAGAGAGAACAAGGTAACGAGGAATTATAATCGCGAGGAATGTAATGTGACATTTAATTACTTGTTGCCATAGTAATATTTAATGGAGAGTCCTTTGTGTAATTTGATGCAAAGTTTTATTATAAAAATCGTCGCATGACCAGCTGCAGATCATTTATTATTCAAGAAGCTACAACGGACAATCCTTGCAGCAGTGGATCCCTATCCCATCACTGTAAACCAAATTTTTTGAATTATTTTGAAAGTATTTCAGTTGTGAAGCCATTGAATTCTAAACTGATCGTCATGGGTAAGTTTTTCTATTTAGATATAAGCATATTTTTTTACAATTTTGGATTGTAACCACAAATTCAAGACGCTAATATATTATCCGCTGGTGTCTTATATATATTTATAAATGGCAGCAAATTGTCGAAAACTACTCTCTTGTCTCAACTGCACAAGCATTCCTCAGTGCGTGTGGACCCCAGATAATGCATTCCCCTGTAGAAACGGCTTTGACGACACGGATGAAATGGCCTTTGACTCGTGTGATGTGGCTAGAAAGTTCAGCGTGAGGCTAGGGTAATCTTTATGGCATTACCTAAACAAACTAGTGAAGCCTTAATGAAATGTTTACCGTAAGTAATTCCAATTTTATACTTTAGAGAAGACGAGAGCATCAAGCATGTTGAGACAGAAATGTCTCGGAATGCCTCTAACCTGTGGGGAGCAGCAGTTTGTATTTTAGTTGTTGCAGCAGGTGTTATGTTGCTTCTGTACGTAGCTTACAAGCAGCGGCGCGAATTTAGTCGACGGAGAAGAGCACTGCTGTTTTTGGAGAGAAGCCGTGACGTAATGACAGAGCCATTTGCGATACAAATGGTAGCCATTAGTACTGCCTCTATCCTTAACAACAACGAAGATGTACTTTAGGTTAGAATTCTGTTTTAAAAACTGAAAATTTAATCTAATAAATGAGATTTTACAATGCAGTTGAATGGGTGATACGTTTCCAGTTTTTATTTATTTTAGTATGAATACTGTTTAGTTGTTTTTATTTAGCATTTTACCTTCCTACGAGTAAACGGTGCGCACGAAACTACAAAAGTAACAGTCCGAGTATTTATTTTAACATCCATTCTTATTTATAGGAACCTCATTTATTTTCTGAGGTCAAGTTGAGAACCCGATTTCCTTCAAGAACCATAAATTTCTTGCAATTTACCTAATTTATCTATTCTAATTTACAAAAGTTCATGGAGAAATTAGTTTGGTAGGTATGGTCCGGATAGTGAACATCACACCACGACATTCGCAGTAGGGACTATCAAGTTTGCTTCGCCCCTACAAATGTGTATGCAATGCCTTGAATACTAGAATGAAGTTTTCCTAGCTTTTGTAGTTTACTTTGATTAAATATATCTCCTGAGGTGATTATCATTCTTTGGGTCTATGCTACATTTCATGGAATACATATTTAGATTTTACTAAAGGCAACTCTGAGGGTTTACTCAGTACTTTAATTAGTATCTAAGGCTAGAAATAGTCAAGTACACATGCACGAGCTGTGAGAGATGATGGGTTGCCATAGAGTACAGTAAGCAGCACTGTAATGATAATCTTTTTATATAATTTCCAGTAAAATTGTGAAGTAATTTAAAGCGCAGTAGTGCAAAATGAAAAACGTTGCATGACAAAAATTTCAAAGCCAAAAAATTTTTTGTGGAATAATAATTGAAAATAAATTGTATATTAAATATTTTAAAACCAAAATAAATGTTAGACTTAATGGAAAAAAATTATTCTCATTGACTTTTAAAATTTATTTTCTTTAACGTTAACTACCAATCGAATCACCTTACAACTCGGCGGAGCAAGTATCAACCCGACAATGAATATGCCTGCTTGGGACTCCTAGTGATGTAGTGATATTAGAAATTATAATTTAATTTAAATTACATCTATATAGCATATAGGTATAATTTGATTAATAGGTTGTTACAACCTCTCAGGCTTGCCGTCGTGTTTTGTTTCCGCCACGGGGATTTTGTAAGTACTGAGTTTTACTAGTCAATTTGAATTAATTAAAAATAATGTGGTTTAATATCGAATATACACATGTAGTGTAAATACTGAAAGTGTACTAATTGTAATTGTGACTTCTCGCCTGGAACAATTCCAATAATATTTTTAAATATAATAATAAATTATTATATTTTAAATTTACAATGCAGTATTCAGACAGTCAGCAGTCAGCACTGTGAGCAATTATTGTGAAAATTTTATAAATTAATTGTACTATTCCCGATTTGTTAGGATGTAGGTAGTTATGTACTTAATTTGGGTCCACGCAAGGCACTTGTTTTTAGAGTGACATTTCTAAAGAATTATTGCTCTCATTTGTATTTATGTATGTAATGTCACTGTAATATTTAAAATGTGGCGTGTGTAGTTAGATTGGCTTGCTCGTCAATTGATCATTGATATTGTATGCACTTCTGATGAGTTGATTAATAGTTGATTTATTTGTACTAAGGCTCTTGATATGTCAAAGGCGATGTCTGCCCAACCACTTGGTGAAGTCTGAATGGTTTAAATATTTGTGAACTAGAGGATCTCGGATACAATAGGGCGTGTGGTGGGTTTGAAGTTCTAAGCTACTTATATAATTTTCGCAAATTTTGTGGGCGGTTTTGTTAGCACTGGAGAGATTTCTTAAATTGAAGAAGTATTTTATTGAGGTTGTGGAAGTGAACGTTTTGCACCAAGTTGGGATTTTTTAGGGTAGTGTTGTTGGTAGGAATTTAATTTAACTAATACGTTAGAAATGTTTATGAAATGCCTTTTGAAATCAGAAGCATGACAAAGATTCAGAATTATTGTAGATTAAGTTGTAGAAGTGGAGAAAAGGAAATTAATATAACGTGACTAGAACATTTTATAAATAGTTTGAAGCTGTGGCTGTACGTTGTCCATACAGATTCGTTTGTTACGAGAGACGATCAAAATTCATAAATTGATGTTGTGGTGTTACTTTTTCAGGTAACATGTCTGCGGTGCTGCAGATTTTCGAGTCGGACGTGTTTTTTATCAGATCATCGTTTACGCTGTTTACCAAATTGTAAAAAGCAGTCGTTAAAGTGAATGCTGTTGTAGGTAAGCATTTCATCAACTTTTGAATTGTATTGGTCATTAATTCTAGTGTCTGGAAACGGTATTAGTAGATGATTCATTATTTTAAGAGAGTTGTTGTAACATTATTTGTGATTATTTATCTTTTCCTTGTGTTATACACAATTAGTATTGTCTTGCAGTCAAACTGTTACTAAGATTACAAATCTTCAGGTGTGGGGTGTGGCAATAACTCATGACAAATTATATGTGTCAGCTTGCGTGATGACGGGTGGAGTTGGATATCATTTTTGTTTGAGTTTTCGGTAGATCATTAATGCTGGGCAGAAAGGAAGACGAGTTTGTAAATAATATTTTCTAAACGGGCTTCCAGTGTGGTAAAAACATGTAAATTAAAGTTGTCACCGAGATTTTTATTTAATATTTGTGTACACTTGAGTGATTTCTTTTTAGCAGGAATTCTGCCTCTTCGTAGGTAGGCTATGATACAAAATTAATCAAAATGTTTATTAGTAGAATAGTACCAATGGCTGCTGGATACAGGCCATGCTAACGGGCTGGCCTATACAGCCCATGTTAACGGCTGCTGTATCCAGGCCATGTTAACGGCTGTCATATACATTTGCACAGACAGCTGTGTATATGACAGCCTAATGTAATAATTACGTACGTACGTATCTCCTGCATGCATATACGTGCATACGTACTGCACACTTGTCACACACAGAGAAGAAGATGGTGGAGAAGAGAGCTGTCAAAGTACGCATGATCTGACCGTCTCTGTCGTTCGTCCCTACTTATGAGACAAAAACACACGACGCACTTTTCCCCAAATGTCAAATAACTCATAGGTTCAAAACAAAAGTACGAATAACACATCAGACTTTATTAAATGTATAAAAATGGATGGAATTTAATAAAAAAGTAGAAAAATACGTAAAATGCTCCTCAACGAATACGGTAAGACATTCGACTTTTGTCAAAATTGCACACATTTCCCAGTTTTATAGCAAGAGCCTCTTTTTCCAGAAAATTGTAGAAATCGTCCCACAGCTCCTCTTCAGTATCCGGAAATGTCACAATGTCCTTCAGCAAGTGCAATCGTAGGAAATACGCTGTAACAGGTCCTCCCAAATTCACCATCCTGCAAATAAAAAAAATAGAAACATAAGCAAACATTCTTTAATATTTTTAGTTAATATTAGTAAAAATTAAGTACGTATGTGCATGAACTTACCTCGGGAAAAGTATTTGCTGCTCAAAGTAATAAGTGAGACGAATGTCTTTGTAGTTGTTTAATCCTCTGACATTGAGAGTCGTCAGGAATCTTGCAAAATTCGAAACATGGTGTCTGACAAAATTATTGACAAGTGGTCCATAGTAATGAAATGTTCCGTCAGTCAAGTCCAATACGAGAATTCCCATACGAATTTGATATCGCAAGGATTTGGGAAGAATGATGACGAACAGGGCCTTTTCAATACTTCTGCTCTTTATTCCATTCTCAAAGCGTACAATGTACTTGATAGCTCCACGTGCAACAGGTAGTTGTAGGAATTGGCTGTATACAAAGGTGTCCTCGATTGAAGCAAGGTATCTTTTCCGAATACTTTCAAACCACTCGTCCAACGCGCTTCTGCGACTACCTTGTCTCCTCCACTGCTTGAAAAACCTTTCCATGATGAAAACACGTGAAACACCTGGGAACTCTATACGAGGTATTCACAGGTTATTGAGGTGAGTGGTAGTACACATGAGTTTTGGTTTTTGGCGCCCAGCTTTGGCGTGGGTAACCATAGTGATGCAGTCATTGACTAAATATGTCATATCATGAATTGATATGACAAGATATGATTAGATGATATATGTATTAGATAAAGTATGTACTTTAATTCAATTATACACCTATTGCATTCAGGTGATAATTAATTGTAATTAAATGGTAATTAAGAACGGAATTTTTTAATTGTGAAAAATAAATGCTGACAAACTGACGTAGATAAGAAAGTGTATATTTAATTAAATTAAGTGTAAAATTAGGACTAATATGAATAATATGAGTAAATTAATAATTCTTTTTTCATGCTCCTATGTTAAATATGGTCCGATATTGTATAATATGAGTAGGAGAGGATGAAAGAGAGTAATTTCATTGATGTAATAATTTAAAGGAAGGGGAAATAATTTAATTTAAATTTAGGATTCCTATTAAATGCAAATTACCATAGAATAAATTACAGTTTAGTACGAAATTGCAAATAATGCAGAAATTGATGAAATCATACTACTTTATGTATTAAACTCAGAATAAAAGGAATTAGGAATATAATTCAAATGTGAAGGAATACTACTACTATTAGCACAAATATGAAGGATGATACTGTCTACGTTTGGTAAAGCTCAAAGTAAATAATTAAATGAACATAATTTCAGGAACTAAGGAAATTTAATTCTTTAATTCAAAATTGCAAATCATTTTCCATGAATTATTCAAAGATATGATTTGTTCTAAGCAGGGCCAAATTATACCCATTTTGACGGATGTATTCCGCCATAAACTGCTTCTCTGGTTTAGTGAACCGTGTTTCAGGAGAACTCCCAAGACCAATGAAGCGATCTCCAAACTGCTGAATTCGTAGTTTTGCCTCCGCTGAACATGTCCTAAGGGTAATAAAGGTTTAAATTATTCAAATTACTTAGATTGCTCAAATTCTCATTACTTTTATTATTCATTATCACACATAAAATAATTAAACGAAATACTAACGTGGTTTAAAAAAATCTTACGCTGGAGATTTGAGTTCCCAAATGACAGCCAAAGAAGGATGTTGGTAAGAACCTCCCTCACGCTCACGTTGTATTATATGATAAATGAACCGGTACAGGTAGGCCAGCAAGTAGTAGAGAGGAATCTGATGACCCATAGGAGTGTAGCTGTTGTCTTCTAATTCTGTGGAATGCATGTTTCCATCAGGTCCAGACATCAAAGAATGAAAGTTGAGCTGGATTACCCCAAAGTTGGTATAGGTTTGATGCATACTCTTGATCAGGTTTGCAGCAACTTGCATAATCTCTAGTATTTTGGTACGAGATTGCATGTTAACAGTAGAGACTGGTACAATTCCGAACGTGGCTTGTCTGAGATAGTTCTTATAGTGTAAGAATGCACGTTCGTAGGATCCAGAGGGATGGAAGGTCAACTGAAAGTTCTTTGCTCTTCTACATCTAAACGGTACGGTGGGAGCTACTCCTCCTTGATCAGGCAATTCCAGACAATATGGACACTCGACAGAAGTATGCAGAATTGACGTGTGTATCTCCCCAGGGAAAGAATAATGACTGAAACATATAATATATTAACATAATTAATTTATTATTTAGACTTTTTTCGTTCTCAATGTACATTTTATTATCATTTGCATAAACAACCGTTTTTTTCTCAGAGAACAGCTAAATAAGTCACAAATTATGATTTATGTAAATAACGAAAAGCCTTACAAAAATTGTGGGGAACACACGAAAGAAGACAATAATTGCGTAGGGTTCCTTAGTTGAAGTCCTTCCTTTTGGTAATCATTTGCAGTCAGGATCCTCACATCTTCCATCCACTTTTCAAAACAGTGGGATTGGATTTCCCAATCAGCAAGAAGACCAAAAAGTATGGGGTACGGTGGACGTTTTGACAGGGCTTTTCCAGTATTGATGTTATAAATACCGGTACGAAAAACAGGTTGAATCCAGAATGATCTCGGTTGATCCAATGCCTCTTGGTAGATGAATTGCTTGCCGCAGAGGATTAAATCCTCACATTGCCTCGCGTAAAGGTTAAGATCTGGACCAGTATTCACTTCAACAATAGAACTTGGCATAATTTCCACAATTCGACCGGTAAAATTTTTACCAAACTGTTGCAATACTTGAAATTGCGCCATTCTTTGATTTTGGGATGATTTAAAAAATGAGACAGGCAAATGAGGAAAAGTAGTCAGAGTTAAGACAAGAGGAATAATGAACTAGGGATGATATTAGGGTTGAGTACTAGCATTAGGAAATATGACAACCTGATTATTCAATGAGACGGGCGACTCGCAGGCATCATTGTCTATAGAGCATTAGATCTCAGTCGTGCAATCATAGTCAAAGTGAGATAATCTAAGAGGAACTTTGTTTATCATAATTGCTTGTATCAAATATTTTCTTATTGGGAATTGTTGTGGTTTTTCTGCATTATAATGTATTTGTGCAGTGTTTGTGGTAGAAGCTACGATAATTTAGATGATCATAATGATCAGTACCATATCGACTGGTGTGAAGTGTTTGAAAATAATCCTTGGATAGGTATACTATTTTGAACATGAAACTAATTGCCTAAATAATTGCAAAAAGAAATAATTGCCTAATGGTGTATATTTTGTAAGCATTGAAAGAGGGTTGTACATATATCGTTTTTTGTTGTGATTTTATGTCAGATGTGGAGGAGAAAAATGACAGGCAAAGTAATATGGAGATGGAGGAAGAAAGTAGTTCAGAAGTGGAAAGAAAAATGGAATGAATGAAAACAACAAGGATAGCCAAGTTGTGCCTGTGAATGGAGATGGGACGCAGACAATTCCTGCTAGTACTGCAAATGTGGCAGGTAAACTTATTTTTCATTTTTGAGATCAACGAAATGCAAAAAATGAAAGGAATACGGATGTATGTGAAAGATATTTCCAAATTATGAATTATTGTTGAAATTTTGTAAATTGTAGATGGATCAGGTTTGAGTGTGAACGATAACCGGAGGGATCAGATGACAGATGGAAACATTAGCTCTCACGAATTACGTAAGTTGCTAATATCAATATCTATGGTATGTGATGTTACTTTTGATGTATATGTAAGTATAATATAAACGTATATTGACTGTAGATGGTCAGAGTAGCGTGGATTGTGCAATCCAGTCATGCAGTCTGCAACGAGAGGAATTTAATCCATCTGCTCCACCAAACACTCCTGGGAACTGGATGAACCAGAAAGAAGGTGAGCATTGCGACATCCCATATTATGTAACATGTAGAGATAATATTAGAAATGCTTGCTTACACTGGCATGTGTTTATATAGCTAAAACGAAATATGGAGCATACGAACAGGATGATTTTTTAGAAATGCAACAGGAACCGGAAATGTCCCCAATATTACCAGAGGACATTGCAGAGGCGATTTTGGACAACGAGGAAATGCAGTCCATAATAATGAACAACCAGGATGTAGCTTTTGGCGTAATGGAACAGCCGGGACATGCCATGGAAGTAATTCCACAACAAGAGATTCAAGTGGACAGAATGCCACCACCCTCAATGAATCACAATGCCCCAAATCTTCCACAAGTAGAAGTCATAGACATATCGGACGACGAAATGTCTTCAAAGATGGAAAAGACGGAGGAGGAGAATGCAAGCGAATCCGGTTCATGCTCCCGTACGGATATGGTCACGGGAATGGAAATCAAAGATGTGAACCCACAGAACCAGGATTGTTCAACGGAGGAAATTCCATCGAGCGAGGACTCGGAGTATCAGGAACTTAAAACATCTATCATGAGATTGAGAAAGCTGAGGAAGAGGATCATAGTGTACAGCTCGGACGAGGACGAATGTTAGGTGAGAAATTAGTTTAAAAAATAAATAGGGAGCATATGTTTTATATTTGTGATAATGTTTACATATATTTTTAAATATTCTAAAAATAATTATTTTTATTTATCTTTTACATTAAATAGAGCAAGAAAGTGAAGGTGATGTATCTCAGCAAGCACAGCATCAACATCTGCAGCAACCACAGCAAATAGACGATGAGGAGCAGCTCACACACCAAATTCAACAATACAGAAACCGATTTTGTACATTATGTGGTATTCAATTCCAAATAAGAGCGGATTTAGATATTCACAAGTTTAATATACATAGGTCAGTCTATTATGACAATCAAACTAATAATACACAAACTGGAGGGAATGCAAGTTATAGTAATAATGATAATAATGAATTAGGATTAAGGTTTTTATTGAAAGCAAATGCTTTTCAAACATGCCAGGAGTACATGCTATCAATAGGAAATCACGAATTTATGTCAATTAGTGGTCTCTTTTCAACAATTCGTAATATTCTAAGGGAATCAATGAAGAAAATTTTAAGGGAAAAACAAAGTAGCACATTTTTTGCCCATAGTAAAATCTTGATGGAGAAACCATTTGCAGAGAACAATATTCGAGAAACATTTTTTATCAACTCAATGTGCCACAAGATTTTAGATGAATGCATGATCAATTCAACAATTGATCTAATGTGCAAAAAAATGTCAGATGATGTGGACACACTTACTACAAGGTCAAGTAACTGGTGTATTGTAAAAATCACAGAGTTTTCATTTAGTACTGTACCATTTAACCCATTAAGTGGAGGTGACAGTACTTATTTTGAAATGCCTGAAGGGCTAAAGGCGAAAAATTGCGTTGTTAATGTAGAGAATTACAATGATAAAAAATGTTTCTTGTACTCGATTTTAGCAGAACTTCATCCTCTGTATAGAGGAAATAAACGATGTAAAGCAAAGGCAACTAAAGTTGAATCTTATACGGAAATTTCTGAGACAGTTAATCACGAATGTTTGAAATATCCCGTGAAAATAAAGCACATTCACAAGTTTGAAGCTGCAAATCCGGAAATTTCTGTAAAAGTTATTGGGTATGAAGAAAATGGTCAAGTTTATAAAACCAGATATGGGCAAAGTAGGAGACGAGGAAATTTATATCCCATGTATGTAAGTAAAAATGTTACAGCTAAAAACATATTGACCTGCTCCTAGTAACACACAATGGGCAAAATCATTATGTTTTGTTAAAGCAGAGTGATGAAAATCCCACAAGTGGACTTTCGGGACTTGTAAATAAAGTCCGTTCAGGACAGAAATTTTACTGTTACTCATGCCTTTCCTATTTTCTTACACCAGATACATTAGCACGGCATCGTGAAATATGTGTTACTTATAAACCCCAGTCGGTAAGATTCCCTCGGAATAAAACCTACAAATTCATGGATTTTAATCGCACATTAACACAATGGTTTGTGATTTATGCAGATTTTGAGTCCATATTAAAACCGATTCATAGGGAACAGTGTCCTCAAATAGATAATTGTACGGATATCAATTGTATGTTCCATCATGCTTGTAATACAGTTAAGTTGTCGGAGCATCTTCCTTGTGGATATGCTTATGTAATTAAGCATCATTTGGGAAAAATATTGTACTGGGAAAGGTATCGTGGGAAAGATGCTCACGAGAAGTTTATTGAAAGTATAATTGATAATACTCAACCGTATTTTGATGAATTACGTGAGTGTCAAAAACGAAATGCAAATGCTCCCCTTTTAACCCCAGAACAAGAAGATGAAAGAGATAGGACAGTTAATTGTTATTTTTGCAAGCAAAAATTTCAATATGATGAAACTAAAGTGAATCATCATGACCACATTACAAACCTTGTAGTCGGATTTGCCCATTCAAATTGCAACTTAAATGCAAGGATAAAGTTTTTCATTCCGGTTTTTTCCCACAACTTGTCCTATGATTCACAGTTTATATTTAAGGGTATAAAATCTGACAATGAGGATATTTTGAAGGTTACCTCAATTCCTCTTACTCATGAAAAGCATGTGAGTATATCTATAACTACTAAAAAGCGTAATGTTATAAGATTTGTCGATTCATTGAAATTTTTGCCAGAATCCCTCTAAACTATTGTAGAAACTGCTCGAAAAGACGGGACGGGAATTTTTGTTACTGTCAAAGAATTATTTAAGGATTTTTCTAATGAAAGTGTGGAACTGTTATACAAAAAACAGTACTATCCTTACGAGTATATGAATGATTTTTCAAAATTTAACGAAACAAAATTACCGTCACGTGAAAACTTGTATTCTTCTTTAAAGGAAAAAAGTATTAAGGAAAAGGAATATCAACATGCAATCAATGTATGGAATGCATTTAGTATAAAGAACATGGGAGAATTCCATGATTTGTATGTTTTAACGGACGTTGCTCTTTTATGCGATGTATTTGAACAATTTCGGAGAACAACAATTCGAGCATTTTCTGTCGATCCTGCCCATTATATTAGTCTACCAGGTTTAAGTAAAGATGCATCGATTTTAATGAGCAAGACAGAATTTGAGCTAATTCAACAGCCGGACATGTATCTATTTTTGGAAAAAACAATAAGAGGTAGTATAACACAAACTTGTCTCAAAAATGCAGAAGTTAATAATCCTTACATGGGATCATTATATGATGCTGAAAAACCACACACCTACCTGCAGTATTGGGACATGACAAACCTTAATGGTTATGCCATGTCTCAAAGCTTACCATATGTAGGTTATGAGTGGGTACAACAGTCCAAGTGGAAAGACAAGACAATACCCGAAATCAAAGACTGGATAATGTCTATTTCAGACGATGACACAAGGGGATATTTTTTTTTAATTGATTTCTTCATACCTTCTGAATTACATGATTATTTAAGTGAATTACCTCCTGCCCCAGAAAAGTCAAACGTTGAATTTGATGACCTTTCACCTCAATCCCAAGACCAACTTCATCAACTTGGAATTTGTATTAAACAGCTTCAGGGGAAAAAATTGATTTGTGACTTAAAGCCAAAATCCAAGTATGGTATACATTACCGTGCATTAAAGGTATATCTGAAATTGGGTATAGTTATAACAAAGGTACATAGGATTATGTCATTTTTGCAAAAAAAAGTGGATGAAACCTTATGTAGAATACTGTGCTAGACAACGATCTATAGCAACATCAGTGTACGAAAATAAATTGTTCAAATATTATCCAAATGTATGTTATGGCAGAATGTGTATGGATAAACGCAAACACAAGAACAGCCGGTTTGCACGGAGTTCGACGCAATGTAAGTATTGGGCAAATAAACCAACTTTGGAGAGTATGGAAATTTTGTTTAATGGAGATATGGTAATATTCTATATGAGCAAATTATCTATATGTTTGGATAGTATGATAGCGTCGGGTAGTGCTGTGCTTGATATTTCCAAAGCACACATGTATGATTTTCATTATAATTTTACTAAGAAGTACTACCCAGGGGACATAGCACAAATATGCATGATGGACACTGATGCATTTGTATACCTTTTTATAACAGATGATTTGTATGCTGATTTAAAAAGAATCTATCAAAATTATAATGACAAACGTTTTGATTTTAGTGTTTATGCTAACTGTAAAGATAAGAGAAAGGAATTATTGTTCACCGATGAATTTAAGGGAATATTGGGATTAATGAAAGATGAAATGCCCAATAGTATCTTAGTTAAAGGTGTATTCCTGGCACCAAAATTGTACTGTTTGCTAAGGCTGGATGATTTACAGTTAGAATTTAATTCATACATTAAGGCAAAAGGAATTGTTATGAGAGCGAGAAAGAATAGAATTAAGTATGAAATGTTTGTAAAATCTCTGGAGGAAGGTATTATATGGAACATACCGATGACGACTATACGAAGTTATAAGCACGAATTGTATACCATTACAATGAATAAGAAGGCATTGAGTAGTTTTGATTCGAAAAAGTTTTGGATAAGTAAGTATAATAGTCTTGCTTTTGGACATAAAGATATTCCTGAATTCCAATAAATATTTAAGTCTATGTAGTAAATATGTTAGTTACAAGTAAGAGATCTGATTGATTACACATGTGTTGTCGTTGTTATTGTAATTGCTGATTTTGTTTGTGTGAGAATTGAATAAATAGAAAAAAATATCTAAAAATTACAAGGTTATTTTCATACAAAAATATGGCAAGTGGGGATAATTTTGATTACAAATTAAAAGTCCCGGGTAATTTAATTATCGCGGGTCCAAGTCAGTCTGGTAAATCAGTTCTTGTCAGTGAAATAATAAAGCGTCGAGATGACATTTTTGAGCCCAAAGTTGAGCGTATAATTTATTGCTTTTCTGAAAATCAACCTGTTTTATTTGCTGAAATGCAAAAACATGCAGAAAATAAAATTGAGTATGTGAGAGGGCTTGAGTATGATGTCGATGAAGGAAACACAAGACCAGTGCTTGTGATAATTGACGATCTAATGACGGAAGCCACAACCGGAAAGAAAGTTGAAAATTTATTCTGTCGCGAGAGTCACCACCGAAATACATTCGTTATCCTAATCCTACAGAATTTCTATCAAAAAGGTGCAACGGTGCTAACAAGAAATGCCAAATACATAACATGTTTTAAATTCGTGAAAGATTCGACATTTATTAACATCTTAGGAAGACAAATTAATTTTGGGAAAACTGATGAAGTTTTGGAATCTGCATACAAAGATTCAACATCAAGACCGCATGGTTTTGTAGTTATAGACACTAGTTATACACAAAAAGATTCTCATAGATATAGGTCATGCATCTTTCCCGATAAACAATGTACAGTATATGTAAAGAAATGAAAATAAATTTAATACACACACACACACAAGTTATGTCTTAATAACAATCATCCCAATCAACAAAGTCACCTTCACCATCGCCAGTAATGTCACCTTCTTCATCAGATGTGTCTACTCTACAATAGTACCAACTAGGTCTAGCCTTCATACGCTGTGACATTGTCTGATCATGATGCATGGATATTTTTCGATCATACATGCCTAAATTGGTGCGAGACCTATCACGGTCGGAGAATATAGTCTCTACAAAACTCTTTACTTCGGTATTACCACTGTAATCATCATCATAGGGACAGGATGAAAAATTTGAAAAGTAAGGTGTAACATCGGTTGGTATATTATTCTGGGTTTTTGCCAGTTCTTCAATAAAATCAAGGTCAAACATTTTTTCATCCAGTACTTTGAAGATCTCTTCGAAAAAACGTTTGAACTTATTTGAAGTAATTGCAAATTCACGTTGCGGGAATTGTGTATCAATCACGCTTGTATGTGCAGTGATTGGTCGTGGGGCTTTATCATTCACCAGTTCAACCAGTGAGCTCCAAACAGGGGATGACAAACATGCACCAAAATTAAAGTCAACACCCACACGAAGACTCCTCATCGAAAAATATAAATGCATACTTGTTGATATGATCCTGAATGCCAAAATTCCAAGTACACCTTATAGAATGCAAATCAGACTGTCTATGTTCCATGTAGAAAGATTCATAGGGACGACCGTAGGACTGCCGGTGAACACGAAAATGAGTTGTGTTGCGTGATTTCTTATCCCCTGGACCTTCAATGGAATGCCATCTTTCAATCTCCATCAGAATAAGATTTTTCTTCAACCGATCAACATGGAACCCCTGCGATCCTTGGGAAAGACGGAGATGATAGGTATCATCCAAGTACTGATTATTGATCTGAAGCCTAATACCGTCTGCAAAAAAATATACAAGCAGAATATGCTGATAAATAAAATATATAGAGTTTGTAAGGAATGCAGGCACACATGCTAACTTACATACAAAATACCATCGTCATAATGTTATATTACTAGGAATTATTAGAAATTGCTGTACTTACATAGGTATGAGGAAAAGTTTATCCAATTTGATGAAATCCCATTGATTGTCCTCTCCATCCAGACAAACAATTCATGGTCGGATTTGAATTCCCGGGGTGTATTTTCGCTTCTTGCAAACACTTGTGATAACAATGCTCCGTGAAAGAATTTTCCATGAGGGTAAAGTGAGGTGAACAGTTTGAGATCTGGATCGTTGTCCTGGTTTAAGAGAAAAATGCCTGCAATTCCGGGAGTTTCCACAACACTTTGGAAATATTCTGATATTTCATCAAAATACTTTTGCGGCTCCTTCCTTGCGTCTTGTTCACTGAAACTTTTTCGATATTGGTATGTGTGTCAAGTATTGTCCAAGTCTTGCCATAATTTCGGGTTGACACCGTAAAAGTCAGAAATAAATCGTGTGTGTTGACCATTGTGGTAAAATCCACGAGCCTTGTAATATCCGAATAAAATTCGTGACATGATTAATTTACTCGATAAACTTTTTTCCTAACGTTACTTGCTCCCGTACTGTGCTCAGCTTGCAGAAATAATTTGAATAAGGAATGATTAAAGAATTAGTGTAGTCTCACTGAGAAGTAAAGCAATTCGAGTCATTTCTGCGACGGCGTTGCATCGCCCTCCCCCTCCAGGAGCTTGGCTGGATAAAGGGAAGGAGGAGAGGGTAGGAAGAAAAGGGTCCAGCCAAGCTCTTTTCCTTTCCTCCACCTTACCCCTAATCCTTCCGTATTATGCTAAGAATCTTACCCCCAGATTTTTTATATGATATTACGTACTATCGATGAATTTCATATGCAAGTGATGAGAATCAATATTGGGAAGCCATCAGTTGGAATGAATGTTCATATACACAATATAATTATTTCGTCTTTATTGTTATTCAACAACTTTTCGGTCTATTTTTATTCAAATAATATATATATATATTCTGGATGGAATGATATATTCATGGAAATTGAACAAAACAAACACATTTGGAAGAAAAATCAAATATCAAGTTCGATTTCACTTGCAACATTGGCGTACATGTTATAACAATTTTCAAGAGCTTGTCCCATTGCCTGCATATTATCGCCTTTAAGACTGTAATAATAAGATAACCTTTGAATCAACCATGGAATTCTGCTAATGTTCATGTTGACTGTGTCTTCCCCATCCGTTTGATGTAGACAAATGTTAGTTCATTTCCCTCATACGGCAGAGTACGATAATAGCATGACACAATCTTCTGGTTAGAAGCACTAGCTACAGCATCTACAACAGGTGCCACAGGGTCGATAATAGATTTAGGTGCAGGAGCAGGTGAATCACCAACAATATCCGCAGCGGCAGCAGCATCATACGGACGTTTTCGTTCTACATCAAAGCCATCACCATCTCCAAGGACTTGTTGATGAGTAGCTGAGCCCAAAATATTTGACTCCTCTCCAACAGTATCGGAGACGGGTAGATCCATAGAGCCAGAATCCGTGTAGCGAAAATCTCCTGATGATGAAGATGATGACGATGAACCGACAACAGGAGTAGGTATGATTCTTCTCCCCTCGACAATTTCTGAATCTATCAAATCTGTGCTGCGTTCTTGGCGGCGATAGGGATGATTCAATGCTTCTTCTCCAGGTTTGGAACCTATAAGTAGAAACCCCAGTTTTAGGTAATAACTTTCAAGCAATACGTACGTTTGCATCATTCATATCAATAAACATCTATGCGTTTAACTTAAAAGCATATACTAAAACCGGTGAATCTACTTACCAGAAAGTTGAGTTTTCCGCCTCATATCAAATCGCTTATGCACAATTTCCATTACAGGTTTACGAAAATTTGAATCCATTTTGAAATTAATAGAAGGTTAAAAATAATCAAAAATAATATAACCAAAAAACTTGAGAGATTGAGAGTGCTAGTTTTGACGCTGCTGATTATAGCTGCTGTAATTTGCCAACTGACTTAATCCTTCTGTGAGAGAGTAGATCATCTCCAGAGGCAAGGCAACTCCAACATAGGGGGTGGAACCTTCAGCGATCCCTTGACGTTCCCTGACGTGATCTGTCCCGGATATTTAAATGAGTGTGTCCAGGACCACCAAGTTCGTTCCCCACATATAACACCCAACTGTTTTCCAATTCTATTCTTGGATATACAGTCACTGTCCATATATTAGCATTACACATGTGTACAACTGGTCTCCGATGGATAACTCCATTGGAACTTGTACTAAAGGACTGAAATTTTAACAACTTACAATTAAAGATGTTAAGAGGAGATTGGTAGGAAAAATTCAAGGATTTTACTTGTTAATTTAGTCCAAAAATATTGGAGAAGAAAAAAATGAGAATTCTGTGTGACAAAATTTTGCATTATTGCTACTACTTCTTAGCTTTAACAGAGGGTGGCCCCAACACAGGCCTTCATAAGGCACTGAATTCTTTGAAAGACCGACTACACCAGTTTTGGCGTCTTTTTGGGCGGAATACCGTACCCATCTTCAGGGAGAATCTGCAATAGCTTAAGATTATTCTTGGTTGGATGGGGGCGAGCACAGTGATTACGATAAAGTTCACCCTAAATATTTTCTGTGGGATTCATATCAGGGAATTGAGCATGTGATGAGAGGACAGTCGTATGGTACTTCTGAAATCATTTTTGCACTATTTTGATTGTTTGCTTCATGCCGCTTTCCTGCTGAACAATTAATCCCCTGGAAATTTTTCACTTCTTCGTCAGATTCCATCATATTTTTCTTAAAGATGGATCTCCTTGTTCATGGTGGTTTACATGGTAACATGATTCCCCAAGCCGTTAACACTAAAATAGCCCCTTACTATCACCAAACCTAAATATAAGCATAGGGTAAAGTAATGCTCATAGGAGGATATTTTTAAGATTGTACAAGGTAGGTTGATGTCCTTCGTGTTTCACGGTAAACTTGATGCACCCTGGATGTAGTGGATCTTCTTGGCTTCTCCAGACCCTAAGCTATCCTTTGGTACCAGAAATACAGATTTGGGTATCCGGAGGCCAGAGAAATTTATCCCAGTAGTTACCTCTTCTTCTGGAAAAATTTCTTGTGCATTGCCTTGTTTTGTCAACATATTTTTTTGTGAGCAAAGATTTTTTCCGGGCAATTCTTTCGTCCAAAAAGTCTTCCCTGAGTCTTCGCCTTACAGTGTGGTCATTAATACTGACACTAGCGTCGCTTCTTACGCTGTCAGTAATCAGGTTCAGTGGCAACTTCTTATTTTTTACGGTTGTCTTCATTATATTACGGTCCACTCTCTTGCTGGTACACCCTGGTCTGCCAGTGTGAGGTATTTTTGAATTGTTCCGAACCTCCCCCATCTAAAAATCACTGTTTGAGGAGCTTGATATGGAACGTGTAGCAATTCGAAGGGTGTTTTATCAGAAGTACTGTCAATGCACTACCGGACAAATAATTCATTTTAATTTTGGGTTAACTCCTATCTATGGACCATAATTACTTTATTTACTTGATTATGACATTATATACGGTAAATAAAAATAATGACATCCATGCCAGAGCACTTTCTTCGTGAATTGTGGGGACAGAGAAGCAATGCAGTATGCATAATGCTAAATTTTGTCACACATTTTTCCTGACAAATTTTCTTTGTCAATTCATACGGCTATAAATTATTTAGCTATGGCAGTGCAATTGACACCGAATCTGCGCAAATGCATAACTTACAAGTCCTTGGTTTGGTTGAGAGGATATCTCTTACCGGAGAGTTTCTATGAATCATTTTATACGGTGGATATCACGTAATGCTAAATTATGGACAGTCACTGTATGTTACCTTCAATGGGCGTGCTTTGAATACGTAAATGAAGAGGCACAGAATGAATAACCGACTGAAAACTAGTCGTTGATTTGGTTCTCTTCATTTGTTTTGGATCTCTGTAAATGGTTGGAGGACCTGGTGGATAAGGAGGGTATGGAAGCGATATTTCTTTGACACTCCTCTCTTGTTTTGAGGATGGTTTTGAACTCTTTACTGATGAAGAACCTTTGAGGCTCATATCAACTTGCGCTTGCGCCATGCCAGAGTTGCAAACAATACAATTACACTTACATGAAATTTTTTCACAAATGCCTGGCGCAGACGTTGAACAAAGGGTTTTACGATATTCTTCAAAAATATCTACACAGTATGAAAACAAGCACATTATACCTCAAAAGATAAATTACAAATGACTAACTTTTTGCAGTTCTTGGGCGTAATAGCACCCGTTTACGGGGACTTTATCTGACGACTCTAAATAATATGTCCATGGTTGTGTGTTAGCAATTCTAGTAACACTGTAAATATTTTTCCCCATGAACCCAGATACCCCTTATGAAACAGCTTGCGTGACTCCACACGTAAAACTTTGTCACCAACATGGAACTTTGGTTTTGATTTTGGTTTTTCCTGTGCATGAACCCCATACAAATTTCGATATACTTCAACCTCGTTATCTTTTGTAACTTCAGAGGGAGCCATGCCTATACTGGAATGATTTGAATTATTATAATTATTTACAACATGCTGCAAAATTTTTAAATATTTTTTGGTTTTCATGTGCGTTAGGTATCTTGAGATCCTTTCAAAAATAGTACGATGTAATCTTTCAACAAGACATGCTTTAGTACTTTTTAAACTGGTACTAAAATGTTCAATTCCATGCTTTTTAAAATAACTCTGAGTTTGCTTCGATGTAAACTCTAATCCTGCGTCACTCTGAATTTTTTTGGGATATACTTTAGAAGTTTGAAAAATAGTTCCAAGTCCGTTGATAACAGTTTCTGGTTTCTTGTTTTTCAAGGGTACAAAGTAGGCATATTTTGAGAATCCATCAATACATGATAATAAGTAGGTTATAAAACTATTTTGTCTCTTATATTTCCTCACATCAACTAGGCTAATCACGTATTGATAATTCATGCAAGGAATGTATACTTGCCTACGAGGGAATTTTCTTTTGATAGGTTTATGATAAGTGTAGGACTTTAAAGACGAAAGTCTATTTTCGACGTCCTTTCTGTTGTAGTTTTTATTGGACTTGTTATTTTCTAAGAAATGATTAATACCACCATAACTTCCATTTTTGTCTATATTTAAATACTGCTCTTCAACAGTAGGTTCTTCCATCTTATACAGCCTAAATAATAATGACATCAACATTACACTGGCAGATTGCTTATTGACGAAACTGATAACATCAACAGCAGTCATCAAAATGATTTCAAAAATAAGGAAGCATAGACATTTTTTGGGGTACATTGCAAACTGCGGCAAGCATCAGCGTATTAAGTGTATTAAAAATGCCGATAAGTCAGAAATAAAGGCATTGTGTGAATGCATGTTGAACGTTTATAAAGGAAACGTCAATATTCCAAAACAAACAGTGCAAAAACTTGTTCCCTACAAGAATGTTTTAAACAAAATTGCATCTAAAAAACAATCCAAAAAAGAAAGAGCTATTATTGTTCAAAAAGGAGGAGGTGCATTCATTCCGTTAATTCTGGCATCTGTTTTGCCATCACTCATCTCAAAGTTAGTGAACAATTGAAATATAAGATGGCCAGAAAAATGAAGTTAATCTCAGAATCAGACTATGAACTACTAATGAATTTGAAACGTGCAAAGACAGAGAACGGATCCTTGAACTTGGAAGAACAAAAAATGAAAGTTTTATCTGAAAATGAGAAAATTCCCGATGATGTACGTACTATATTGTATAACGATGCAGCCAGGAGACTGTCAAAACAACGTGCACTTGAAGCATCAACACCAATGTTAGTTTCGTCAGTTCCATCAAATCGTAATGGTGAACCAGATGATGAAACTGGACGCTCCTTGAATTTAAATACAGTCACAGCATTGCCAATGAGGAAAAACCGTACAATGCATGCAATTGACCATGCAGACCGGACAGATATGTATCGCAAACATGGCAAACATGAGATGTCTATTAAATCACCTTTAGCAATAGAAGCAAGTAATGCAAACAACAAACATGTGAAAAAGCCCATTGAAAAACGTGTACATGCTATTATGAAGTCCTTACGTGCGTAAAATGTTTCTTCCAATGAAAATGGTGAGATTGTTGTTGACGGTAAAAATGTTCCCTTTTCCAATATTAATGTCTTGGCAAAAGCCTTGGCATCGGGACGTAATTTGGAATCCACCATTGGCTACGCTGAAATTGTTCCACTTCTAGTAAAAAACAATGTACCCTACAAGGTCATTTCAAAAAATGTTCAAGATTCATGGAAATACTCGCTTCCTACAAATGCTACCCCAAAAATATCCGCCACTGGAAAACGAATCAACCGTGGAATCAATAAACGATGGGAACAATATTAGCTTCAAGTGATTTATTTTCACATTTTAAATGGTGTACGACATTGTACTGAATATTTTATAACATTTTGACGTCTAGCTGCGGTTGGCAATAAAATTTGTTTTCCGAAATTTTTACTTTGTTGGTCATTTTTTCCAGGATCATTTGAAAAATAATGATACACACTAAGAAGACAACATCCACGATTCATTTTCATTAAAAAATAAATGGCGTATAATCCACAAACATTAAAATTTAGAGACTGTAGGCATTTGATATTTTCAATTAATTCACACTGAAGTCTAGTAGCAAATTTGGTAAAATCATCAGCATACGATTTTATTCCAAAACCATAGCTACAAAAGAAATACAATGGTCCATATTTTTTTGGTACATACACGGCTACCCAATGGGGGTAGTGCATCGGGTTCACATTTTGAAAACAATCACAGGGTATTACATCGTAATTAACTTTTTTGGGATTAAAAATTATGTCTAGCATCTGACGTATTTGATTAGTATCCATAGTCACTTATAAAATATTGTTAAAATCTTTAAAGAAAACGTTCTTGTAACGATCAATATGAAGAATTGCCGGAAATTCCAAATAGCATACACATGTGAGTGCTTTAGGTGTGGGAGAGTTAAATTTCAATTCCAGCTTAACGTTGCCATGTTTGGGAGGTACAAATCCTTCCTTGACTTGCGCAATATTGTACACATACAAGGCAAAACTTGACTTAAACTGTTCAAAAGTGATATCCAAGCCCACGTCCTCGGTTTGTATATCCAGTCCTTTAAACAAGTTATCATATGCCTCTAGGTAGAGGTCCCGGTTGTAGTCCAAATCCAGTGGAGTGTTAATAATTTCTCCGTTGGCTGTTAGATTTATGTATTTGAGGTCGTGATTGTTAAACACAAACGGATTGGATTTGTGGTCTCCAATAAATGATTTACTGTCAACTAAACCAATGATGACACGGTAAGGGACGAGCCCCGATAATAAATTCTCGTTTGTAATTTGATGAACACCTGGCGAGATTGTGAATTGCCGTACTTCAACACGTCTCATGGGCATACATACATTAGTACCCTTTTCCAAATCTCGTACATGTTCCAATGCCAAAGATGGCATAAGAGTAACTTTCTCAATTAAAAGTACAGCCTCTTGAACTTCAATCTTATATTTCACATCAGCATTTGTAAAGAGACAAAATTCATCCGGAGATCTCGTAAAGACAAATCGTATGTCAACACCAGGCAACAAATAACTTGTTTGTGAACAAATGTCCATAAACGGGCGTCCTATTAATTCGAATACCTTACTGTTTAGACATTTCTTGTATCTTTTAGTGTAACCATCATCAACAGTTGTGTCAATAACTGCTGGGTCATTCTCGCGTGTAAACATTGCGCATGACAGTTGAGATTTCTTATACTCCTTCCCATAGCCTAATATTGTCTCCAAATAGCTCTTGTAGGGATATAAGTTGCTCTGAGGAGTGATTAATACCTCGTTGAGATAGCACGAGGCTTGCGAAAATAAACTGTGCAAACAGTTATTAACGGGTGCTACGATGTCATCACTCTTAATTGCAACATTATTAGGCTCAAGTAACCTACATTTTAATTTTAACTTTGTTGATCGAAGGTCTACATACTGTGTATCATTTGACTTGACAAAAAACTGAATAGGTGCAAGCCTATCTTGTATACTCGTGACTGGAAAAACTGTTTGAATTTGAGTACCCAATCTTGTGACGTCGTACCCAGGATCAGAGAACAATGACGTCTCACCTCTTACATAAGTATACGGGGAATTATTTTTATGTGTCTTACTGTTTGACGTTGCCATTATGTTCTACTTTTCTCAATTTAGTGGAATATTGTTGGGTAAACAGGAGATTTTTTGACATGCTTTCTCCTCCTTTGACGTCCTACTACAGAATTTCTTTTCTTTTGTGTTTTTGATCTCTTTGCGGTATTCTTTCGAACTCTTTTTCCTTTTCCTGCACGATCAGTTACTTTACGCTTTCGGCTAACCTTCCGCTTCTTACGACGTCCCGAACCAGTCTGGTCCAAGTAATCTCGTCCCATAGCTTTTAATGACTGTACTGAATTTATCCTCAATGCATCCTTTAAATCTCTCCCATTTCTAACATCAGCTACAGTATTTTGTATAGCACTTAATGCATGCGTAAGTAAATATTTTTTTGCAAATGGTAATATTGACTTTGCAATAGTGCCAAATATTCCACCAATTCCCGCACCTCTTTGTCTCCTCACACCAGCAAAGTAGAACTGACCGTCAGGCATCATTGCACCTCCAATTTGATGCGGGAGGCGTCGATAAAACAAGTCCAAATCGTCATTACAATTAAAAGGTCTAGTATTCATTTTAAAATTCTCTTTTCCCGAAATTTTATTGTCACTGAAAAACAAGAAAAGTCAAAATTCACAGGTTCACCTGTCTCCGTGAGTACCCAAACGTGAATAATGTCAAATTCGGAAACGCTTCGGCTTAAAAAGTGAGGAGGTGCGAAGGAATTGTGAGTAATTTCACCATATGTTCCTTTATATGGTATAATCCTTAAACATGGAGCTTGCACATCTGCAAGATACTGTGGTTGAATTATATTACAATATAAAAACAATTTAGTATTCCCTGCATTAACATACACGGGCTGAGTTCCCTTAATTATTATCGGTGTGATGTCTTTTCTGTAATTTTCTATGGCACTTGTAACCTTTTCCCTTGATTCCTTTGGAACAATTGTTTTTTCATGCCTTGCCTCAGAGCTATAATCCTTTGATACCGCAACGCCAAAATCTTGAGTTTTCTGTCCGCTACCAAATGATATTTTATAGAAATTATCATGCTTCTCTAAACCGATAGACAGAATTTTACTATCCACTCCAGGATTATACAACAATTTAGGAAATGCGTCGCCAATTAATCCCGTATCATAGTCATCTATTCCTAATATTGCACTTAATTTGGGGCTAAAACATATCTTGTGCAAAGATTTTGTCTCCTGATAAATTTCACACCGAAATATATGATCCTCAATAACTATATTAGTAATTGGACATATTTCCGGTAACATCTCCAATAATTCCCGTAAAGTTCTTATATCCATTGTAGACAGGAAATCAAACTCAATAAAATGAGCTTCCCCACTTTCTTTATCAAACCACAAAAACTGTACGCTCCCGAGTTTTTCATCCTTCTTTATAATAACATGTCCGTATATGTACGAACAATCTACTAGAGCAGCTTCCCATGCATCCGAATTTAATCGTATCACTCCACTTAGCTTATTTTTAAAATTCCCAACAGTGTTTTCAGGGAAAATATTTAAACTAGCATTGGACTGTAGAGACAAAAAACTCCGACATTTTTACCGTTAAATTCCCGAATTCGTACTAAATTCACAAAAATTTAACGGCCCCCTTTTGTCCTGTCATTCATCTTATTCATAACTGAAAATATTTTTATGTACCTATCCGTATTTGATAACTTACCTTTAAGCATGCATCAACACTCTACCATTACTTGCTAATTGGATGGCCTGATTTTCTTATTTAATTAATGTGCATATATTTTAGATTTACACTGTTACACACTGGAACGATTTTTAATATGATAAACCGTATTGAACTTACACGGTTACACGCAGATTCTCAACGTATTTCCAATTTGTCAAAACGTTAGTAGTTAACACAGTTACACACGAACTTTTTAGATGTGACGTAATTTTGATTTATTTTATTTAAATACATTTTAAATTCGTGTACAGCGTAGTTATTTGAGGAAAAAGTCCACAGTGTGTTTTATCTCATAAGTACAAATGAACAAGACAAGTGTACGATTTCATTCCACTCCCTCATCGTCTTCTCTCTGTGTTTGTGCAGTACGTATGTACGTATATATGTGAAGGAGTTACGTACGTACGTAATTATTACATTAGGCTGCCATATACACAGCTGTCTGTGCAAATGTATATGGCAGCCGTTAACGTTAACATGGCCTGGATACAGCAGCCGTTAACATGGGCTGTATAGACATGTTCATTTGGAGGAGGTTACCAAATATTTGGAGCGCGGTTCAAGTTTGAACTTCAAAGCACATTGGTGCTTAGCTCATTTTTGTTTACATATGAAAAACCACTAAGTGTAAGTTTATAAAATTAAAAAAACTGATTTTGATGAGGTAAATAAACGCAAATCAGTTGAAAATGTCCACATGTATTATTTCTCGTTACAATAATACCGAAAAAATTCCCCTTGGAAATTATGTTCCCTTCCAGTTAATGAAAAGGACGAATGAATGAACTTAGAGATTTTTAATTGTTAACACAAGCAAACACATCAATGAATTGCAGGTCATATTACTATGGGTTCACATTAGATTCAGTACAAGATGTATTTTAATGTTAATTTACCTCTACAATGTAAAATGGTAATTTTAATATATTTTTCGTGGATCCTCTTCAAGGTTCAACATGCCCCGTAATGTTATTGCTCCCTTTGACCATTTTGGTAACGGTTACACAATTACTTTTTGTGGTCTTTTCTTCTAGTCGAAAATTCTAATCTATTTTTAAAAATTTAGCAATTTTCGAAGTTGAAAAAGTACTTATATTTTAGTTTTAATTTGGCAGTCCTATATGTTTCAATCCTATACCTTAATTTGAAGATGATGAAAGGATTTTAAATCCTCGCTCTCTCTTCTAAGCGCGCTTTATAGATTCGCAAGTACGCACTACCAAATTGCTAAACGGCTTCATACATGGGCATGAAATCAACCCTCGCCCTCCCCTCATGAGGCAGTCAAAATATGTGGTCATGCCCTCCCTCACAAACCCTCGCATGACATCTACCAGTTAGCCCTCACACTCTCCCTCGTGAGCACCAATTTATAAAACACAGCCCTCTCCCTCGTTAACGTGAGTGCCACTCCCGACGTAAATTGCTCTTATTTAATGTCACGAAAATAATTGATTTTTAGCGTGAGTTTCCATATTAAGTATTTAAAATAAATATAATACAAAACAATATTAGTTGGAGAAAAAATTTAAAGTGAATTCTAAAAATTAAATTATCAAGGTGTCTTTTAGACAACCAGGTTGATTTACGCTACTCATTTTGGTTTAATGTAAAATTTTGACTTACTTGTACAAATGTAGAAAGAAGGAAATGGGGTAAATTTGGGATGTCAAGAAATGGATCACCATGCTGATCCGTTAATTTTTTGGACTATGGAAATCGCTTTTGACAATATAGGACAGAATTTCTGTAGATTTGCGTGGAGTGATGGCGTTATAATGTTGGAATTTTTTGTAATCAATTGTTCCGATTTTTTCCAAATGAGGGCATCAGTAGCACTCCCCATCGTCCTCATTGGCAGACATGTCTGCTTTTGCCCCTCAGCCTCATTTTAATGAGTGCATTCATGTTAAACTTGTACTCTCCATCATGCCTCTATTTTAAGAGGGATGAGGCAGAGGCAGAGGGCCATCAATGCCTCATCCCTCGTGAGGGTGCCCATCTATGAACGGCTTATGCATATGAAATCCTCTCTTCTAATTTGAAGGAGTGGATAGTGATAGTGAAAGTGAAAGTGGTCGTAAGAATCAAATATTCGCGCGCTCATTTCAGTCACTGTAAAGCAAGCCGCTATGTACGATGCTATTTCACTATATAGCGAAGCAAGCCGGTGGTATATACAGCAAGTTAGGAAGTAAGCAAGCCGAGAAACACAGCAAGCTGGAACTGGAAAAGCTCTCTTCTGCAACAGATTAGAGAGTTTCAGTTCAGCTCTTCTTCTCGACTTGCTTGCTGTATATACATATACCATGTATATCCTCTCTTCTAAGTTGAAGGAGTGGATAGGGAGCGTTCACAAATGACGTCATCCAAAATACTGGTTTTTAGGCACCCAGTCACACACTTGTCATCAGACATCATCATGTGATAAAACGACGCACCCACCCCGTGTAATGACGTCATCATCGCCAGGGCTGCACAATTGAACATTCCCTGGGTTTTATACCTGCCTACCTAAAAATGCCCTGAAAATGTCTTAATTTGAAAATGCCTGGCATTTTGGGCATTTTCGGCAAGTAAGCAAGTCGAAGCAGGTTGAATCAAACTACCAAAACTGTTAACGGTTAAGCAAAAAAATCGTTGGTAACATTCGTCGGTTGATGACATCATCATTTGGTCAAATCCACCCTACCACTGCGTCATCAACATCATCATCTCCCGTTAGCACTCACCCACTAATTTGATGACGTCATTTGTGAACGCTCCCATAGTCTCCGTCTCTGTCTCCGTGATGGTAAGATTCAAATATTCGCGCATATAATTTATCATATAATAAATTATGAAAATTATTCTAAAAAAATTAAGCATTATACAGTAGCAAGGGCGGCGACATTGCACGGGCAGCCGTCCACAACCAAGACGGCCCACTCACTCTTTCAGATTAGAAGAGAGAATCATTTTAAAAAATTTAAAGCAAAATTAAATGAAAAAATCGTTTTACCGTACATTAGTCTACACATTTACTAGGGTTGTGCAGCTAGCTATTGCATACAACTGTTATTTACTGTCTACCATTTTTACATTTTCCTCGCTAAGCCAGCAATTTGCTGGCTGTGCAGTGCTCGTATATATGTAGTTTCCATTGGCGAAGCCGATGGCTGTTTACGCTAGTGATAATTGAAAATGAGCTAAGCACCAGTATCCGAATTCGCGGAAAATTATACACACTCCCTCCGTGTCATGCGCAGAGAAATCTGAACATGTCTATAGGCCAGCCCGTTAGCATGGCCTGTATCCAGCAGCCATTGGTACTATTCTACTTTTATTAATTTCTGTATTGACAAGATTTTGCTTTAGTTGTGTTTTATTACGCTCAAATTAGAATGGAAGGAGTTTTTCACCAAAAATACTTGAAGTGAAAGGGGAATAATTTAGCTTGTTACGATTGTAAACACGACTTATGTACATGAGTATCATTTAAGCGGAAGTGCTCTATTTAACAATTTGGTTTTAATAAGATGGTTTTTACATTGTGAATACTAGGCCAAGTAAGTTCGACGTGATACTGTCACACACAGTTATCGAAGATGAAAACAGAAGGAGGAAAGTATCAAGTAAAGTTAGTGCCATCCCATTGTCACAGGGAAGAAACAATAGTGGAGATCCTGTCAGCCCTAGACCATTTAGCAGCCATTTCTAATGAAATATTTGCCACAATCAAAGAAAGAATTTCTAGTCAACAAGCTCATGTTTCGTCTTTATCAACACGGGTGGCAGCCACAGCTGAGCAAGTAGCAGCTCTTAAGTCCACCCAGAAGGGAATCCGAATTGTATCTGCTGCTAAGTATCCATCAAGTTTTCCAGAGGATGAATCAAAGGGAGTTTTAAGTATAACTTTCCCTGTTCTGCGAGCAAAACCTGTTCCTCCTCAAAAATCTTACATTAATACCTATAATTTAGAAGCTTTGGGAAATATGAGCCATTTGACTAGTTCACCTGTCAAGAATCCTTCTGAACTGCTTCAGTATTATCACGTGAGAGATGCGAATGCCCTCAATTCTAATGTAGAACGACTGGAAAGTGCCTACGAATCTGGTTTGGGGCGGCCTTCCATCAATTTGAACTTGGTGGATTCTTTTCTGTTATTTAATACTGGAGAAAACCCGTAAGCTTATTATTTGAGACTCGAATTTATTATTATTGAAGATGTTTCATTATTTGTTAAGGAGTTATACATACTCTGTGCTGTATTTAGGTACCAAAATTATCACGTTTATGAAAAAGACACCAAAAAGAATATTAGCAGCAGATTCGTGAAAAAGGCTGAAGTTGTCGAAGCACAGGACGTACCAACGAATACAAGAACTGATCAAGATGTGGAACAAGAAAATGATGACTTTTTCTACTACCCTTCATCTGTGGAGATTCCTGATATTTGTGTACCCGATCAACTTCCTGATCTTCCAGGTACGTAGAATAATTACTATTATTAATAGCTAAAGCAGTTATCTCTTAGTACAAAGCTAGCACGTATTTAATGGCTGCTACTATAGTTCGGTCGAAATTCGGGCCAATTTTCTGTGCATTAATTCAAACAACGTTATGTTTACAGGCATAGCTGACTCAATTAGTTTAGCAACGGAAAGCCTCAACTTTAATTCAGTGCCTACGTTCCAGCGGCCTAGCTCTTTATCCTTATTCGCTGCTTCGATGAATAGCTCAAATTTATTTTCTCCATCATCAGCATCCACAATGACACCTTCTCCTGCGGAGACATTTAAGCAAAGTGTCACACCAGTGCCCGAAATGCCGCAACAAGTCAAACCCAAAGTAGTTGAACCGATTCCTTCTGTGCCAACTTTTGTTCCCCCTCCACCACCTCCTCCACCTCCGCCACATGTCCCACTAATTTTGCCAAATGTCCCTAAAGATTCGTCACAGCCACCACCACCTCCCCCACCACCTCCTCCTCCATTCTCTCTAGTTGATACATCAAAGGTACCCGAGCAGTCTTTAACCGACAGTGCGGACTCAGCACCTAAGAACTCCAAGAAGGCAGTAAAAACCGGTGCTACGGTGGATCCACGGACTAATTTAATGGCTGCTATACGCGAAGCTGGTGGTGCAGGGATTTTACGTTCTGTAAAAGACCGAAAATATGAAGCAAAGATAAAGAAGCAAGAAGAAAAACAAAAGGAGAAGGAAGGAGCAAGCGAAGGCACTGACATGATGGCAGACTTGAAAAATACTCTTGCAATGAGACGAAGGGTTAGTTAATTAACAAATTTTAAGTTATGTTGCTATAGGTATCAGTTTTCAGCATACACAATTTATTCTACTTAATAGGGGATCTCTGGGTTGGGCGAAGGAAAGCGTCAAGCCGGTCTTGGTGATATTATGGATAAACTTGCTGCAACAATTCCTGCTTTAGAAGATTCTAATGAAGAGGCTTTTGGTGGGACTATATCAGACGATGATGACTGGGATGCCTAAGATTTCATCACTTTTTGATTCAATTTGCAATGCAGTCGATAATCCTAAGTATTTTTTCGAATGGAGGATTTCTATAAACTGTTTTGTTGGCCCACGATTTGATAATAAATTCTAATTAGGTAACTTTTTCTCGTCGTTTGGAAGTATATAATTTCGCCGTCATTTGTAACCAAGTCTTGTACCCGCAATCTAAGCTGTAATACCATGTTTACATTTGTACATTGTTTTAAATGTAAACACGTGTACTACCCTCACACGTTTTTTCGTACTATTCTTAATTCTTAAAGTTGTTACGTGTTTATCTTAACAATAATAAAATTATTAATTTTAATCGTAGTTTGTATTTTGATACCTTACTATAGACAATCAAAATGAGAGTACACGGTCTGAATATCGGTAGACTACTGCAATCTGTCACTCAGTATACGAGTTACAAATGTAAACACTAAGTTTGAGTTACATTTGTAACTCACACTTGTTCGATATGGAAGTCAATTGAGACTATTATGTGAGGCAATGATAGCTTCTTGGAAGCTGGATGTTCACAAATGTAATTGCTCGACATCCCATGCTTTCCGTAGCTCAATTGTATCGTAATATTGGTTTAGCTTTGCTTGGAGCCTTGAAGTTATTGGGGCACTCGTCGGAAATCACTCCAGGGAGCAGCTTTTTTCGTGTATTTTTAACATTACAAAAATATGGTGTTGAAGTCATATCTTATTGTACAATAAAAATTATTATTATTTCCACATTTTGCACAAAATTAAAGACGGATGTGTACCGTTCACGTTCAGCGTTTCTAAAATACAACATGTAGGTTAAATCATGGCAGAGCGTGGGCTCGTTATTCTGGAAATAATTATTGAACTATATAGTCACCTTGTTTATGTAAAACTCTCACGTTTACAGAGTGGGGTTTGCATGCAATGGAATTTATAAGTTCAGCCTGTCGTGGTGGTTTTTATGTTGTCATTTGGATGTACAGCCTAATCGTCCTAAAGCGAGATTATGTGAAAGTTTTTGTCGTGCAGCAAATTTCTCGTACTAAATATTTATATGTTTTACGAACTTATTTTCATTATTCTTCGTGTATGAGGTTTGTAGTGGAAGCCGAGCCTAAACTAATGTTTCAGTGAAATCATATATGGTATAAGGCGTCGACTAGTCAACTACTTACAAATTCAGAAAGTTCAACGCCACATGATTTTTGAATAACATTTGTATTCACGGGATTTTTTTTGGCTTCAAAGGATCTATAATAATAATGTTATTACTTTTCGAAAAATGTCAATCTTTGCTGAAAGCTAGTGCTATAATTGTACTTATATATGGCTCCCCTGTCTGTGACATTTGTTGTGTCTGTTTCGGTCCCCATGTTATTGACATCTTGACAAACTCATTTCTACGGTGGTGGTACGTGTAGTCTGCTAGGAAGAAATCATGTTTAAATCTTGCAACCATAATTCAAACTTTTAAATATCTTATTTAAATACTGTTAACTACCGTCTCTCGTATCCTGTGTGCTAGATAATTATGTACACACATAATTTGGATACATATTTCGTCAGGTGAAAGTAAGGAACAAATAGTGCCCATGAAACATGGTGATGAAAAAAGCTGAAAAATAAGCTATCATGTTGTATAACAAACTCGAGTTAACTTCTGTACACATAAGTTATATGCGTACAATAATCACATCTGCCATATGCTCACTCAATTGCATACATCCGAGTTTATTGCTTGGAAACAGTGTCCATGATCAAAGAATAAACAATGTGTTGATGGCAATAAGCGAGGTATTTATAGCAAGCCATATATGGGGACCAAATGCTACTCTACTCCATCACCAACGGTATAATCAAATGACTTGAAATCAAAAGTACATCAGCATTTCACACAGTGAAGCAGTAATCTTAAATTTCGCACCGCATATTAATTGTTCCATTCATTATCAGCAACGCAATCCCACCTTGGACATTGTTGTAGATATTCTCAAGATCTCAAGCACACTCATATAATAAGGTCCTCACCATCTTCCAATTTAAGATTTCAGTTACAATTATGCCTCCGTTGTCCAAAGAGGAATATCTTGATCAAGGGGAAGCTTTCGCATAAGAAACAGAATTGTTAGTGAAGATTATGTAACAGCACACACTGGCGAAGCCATGAGATATTATTTCTGCTTTCAATCGTGGGAGTACGGGGAATTCCGCGCCTGTATGCATATTACTATTTTGCTATATGCTTTTACTGAGCACTATATTCGCCAGATTATTTATACTTGAAACACTACTTACAATCAGATGCGGATAGAAATCAAATGTAATTGTGTATACTTCATAACAATGAAGCAGACTCACATAAATTTTATGACAGCGGTATATACCTTCTTCCTTGAAATATTTCGCATGCATGGATTGGATTGCATAAGGTAGCGTTTTTCATTGTTCTTCCCTTACGTATACAAACAGGGAAAAAGATGGCTTGGATTCTATGGGCTAATGTGTGTAAACAAAGTCGTGTGATCAAAACGGTTTAGTTGGTGAAAAATAGTGAAGTAAATTGAAGTACGTATACTTCATTTACTACCAGGTGAACTACACCAGTTAACAGTGCAGTGGCAAGAACCGTTGATAGTATTTTCTCAAAAATGGGATCACAGATTCACTACTTGTGATACAGTGCTTGTATCCCAAGTCCCAAGTCATTTGTGTGGCTGTTACGTAATTGTACACAAGGTCCACTCTAGGTGTTTGTATTTAGATTCCCCTGAAGATACAATGATGGGTTCGGCAGTTCATAGATGCGGGGTAGATACCAACAGTAGAGAAGAAAAAGTTGTCTCAGACTGAGGTGATAACGTCCACACAAGGGAGCAAGTGTGATGTGAATTTTCTTCACGCGTATAGCCCAAGAAAGTTTTAACTTAAAATAATTATTCCCAAATTCATATCCAAAAATATTTCGAACGGTTGCGACTATTTGTACAAGAGATAACTTTCCATTTCCAACATTTACAAACTAACAGGATAAACGGCTGGAAGTGCTAAAGCGGATTGTGAGTTAAAGGCAGTAACAATAAGCAAATAATTGACTGTTCGTGCATACCATCCCAAGATCTAAAGCACCTTGTGTTGAAGTTGAGTTTTTGCTAAGTTCGCAATTACTTTGAAGGAAAACTATGTTTGTGGTAGGAAATCATCTTCATGTGCTTTTAAGCATACATATTACATTCGTGTTCCTAGTGTTTAACCATTGTGTTTTAAATGTCCATGGAATTACTATAAGGCAAACAAAGGTAAACCGGACAATTAACGCTACTAGAACTGTCGGTGAGAACTCTCGGAATAGTAGCAGCAGGAAGAGTAAATCATGTCAATGCATGGAGTACTGGAGCTGTGCAGCAAAGTAAGTTTGTTACTGATTTGGCAGGAAGTATAGTTTCACAAATTCCTATTAGTTACATTTATAAACAATCTAATAGCATAAGTACGAACCAAGTAAATTAATCAATGTTGAACTTTACTCTGTCACACATGCTTTTTGGGTTATTTACTAATATTGTGTACCAGCAAATTTAAGTCTTACGTTCCCCCATACTGTCTCCTTCTGAATTGTGTGAGCATACAATAAGTCCATATAATTGTTTGCCTTCAGAAATGGGCAGCCCTACTCTTACTGTGGCATTTCAGAAATGGAAGTGTGTTGCTTCATTGACTATGATGAAATTGACCGTTCCACTAAGGACATTGGTAATAAAACAAACATCTCATCAGGTTCAAAACCAAAAGCCATTAAAAATTCGACAGTGTTAGGTAAGCCGGAAAAAAATATTAAAGTGGATGTCAACGCTGGAGTAGAATGTGGCAAGCAGAGGGTTGCGGGCAATTTAGATTCCATTGCTCGGTTTCAAGAATGGCCTTGGCATGTATGACTCAAGCTTAAATCCTTCAAGTTTTTCCTTGAATAATTCTCATTATTAATATGTCTTTTCACCAATGAATAGTGAGCATGACTGAAAGGGTTTTTTATGGGCAGGTGGCTATTTTGGAGACGGTGGATGATCTGTACATCTGCGGAGGTTCGCTTATATCACCAAGCAGAGTTCTTACAGCTGCTCATTGTATCGCTTCGTATACTAAGACCTCACCGAGATTAAAGATCAGAGCTGGGGAATATGACGTATCCACAAATGGAGAGCCTTTACCTCACGTCGAGAGCGTGGTTACTATGATCGCTATGCACCCGGGATTTAATAATACTACATTAGAGAATGACATTGCGATCCTCGGTCTAGGCAGGGATTTGGAGTACCAGGATAATATTCTACCCATTTGTTTGCCTCCTGCGGATAATCCAAAACCGGTGTCAGTATCCCGAGTCCGAAGATGTGTTGTTACCGGCTGGGGTCGTCGTAATGAGAACTCCCCCCATTCCATTGTACTCAAGGAAGTTATTGTACCTATTTGGAGCCCTGATGATTGTGAGAAAAAACTCAAAACTAGTTTTGGACCGGATTTCAAACTGCCAGCTAGTTCTCTTTGCGCTGGTGATGAGAAGAGAGATGCTTGTGATGTGAGTGAACTCTTGTTTGAGTAACTATGAAAGCTTTAATAATTTGATTATCTAGGTATTATAGGCTAGCAATCATAGCATAATCCTGCAAGTATGCAAACTATTCATTTTACAAACGTTGCATGACTAAAGGGTGATGGAGGTGGTCCACTTGTTTGTTACACTGATGACAAGTGGGTGCAAGAAGGAATTGTATCATTCGGGATAGGATGCGGAAGACGGGAATCTCCGGGAATTTATACAAAGGTCTCTTGGTTCAGCAGTTGGATTGATGCTTTTCTTCAAAATGGAGTCTCAAATAATTAAAAACAATTATTGGCACACAGCAGACGGTTTTATAAATTCGAGTCATGCTGTTAAAAAACCAAAAATCACGATAGCGCAAAATGTTGGAAGCAATTGGAAATTTTAATGTTTTCAAAAAACAGGAGTGAATGCACAAAAGCAGTGCAGATATTCAAATTATCACATTTTCCGAACTGTATACCGTTTTGATTCAAAAATTTATTACTTCCTACTTCCAAGTGTTAACTATTGCTTCTTACCTGACTACACTTTTTTTTAAAGAATACATTCTCTGGAATACTTGTTACCATTAAAATAATATATCATTTAGTGTGAAGATGGAGTATGGCATTTTACTTTTACTTAAGTATTTTTGTACCATTTTATAGGTAATAAAATAGTACCTGAAAAATCTTGACGCACACTTCCCTTTTATAGCAGAATTTGTACTGACTGTGTCGATGGCGGACGACTTTTCAGTTCTATCAAAAATGTCATTTATAGTAAACATTTTTAAAACATTAAGCTTTATATACGACACATGTTGAGATTGCTAGTACGATAGAGGACCGTATAATTACATTTACAATCTAACAATAAGCGTTAGTGTCATTGTACAATAATACGTTTCTTATTCCATTTTAGAATTGGTAAGCGCAATTTTTTAATTCATTTGAAGCGATCAGTTTATTTGATGATTTATACCTCTGTTATGAGGACTTGATGCTGGGAATACAAATAAACTTCACACCTCACTGTTGACAAATGTATTTGTCAATTCAAAATACTGTGCCAGTAAAAAAAAAGCAAATTAAGGTTTTAAGAAATTACTGGTTCATTATAATTTATTACATAATTTTGCAAATATGTACTTGGAAAATTGAATCTACACGATTTCATTTAATACAGTGGAGAAAATAGTAAAAACATTCTATCAAAGCTTCGAAATGGCTAAATCAATCCTGGATTTGACCTCATCAGGGCCAAGGAGCTCCACAACTTCTTGTACAGGCGGTCCCTTCTAATATCGAGAAAATAAAGCTGAGGAACAAGACCTTACAATAGACAGCAGAAAATAGTGTAACATAAATCTTACCTCAAGTCCACATAATATAGTGCGAAGATCTTGACTGAAGTGCTTCTTGCTAATTTCATGAGTTGCAATAAATTTTTTAACTTCCAAGTCGGAGTTTCTAAAATACTCCAGGTAAACCTTTGGTGTTTTTAAACTCGAAATATTATTGGGTGGGGCCCATAAATAATACATCGAGTCTAGCTCCTTTATAGAATTTATTCTTGGCTTGCACCAACTTAAAATCCTCCGTAAATAATTTTCTTTCACTGAAGGATACTTGGATTGTAAGTCTCGCAGTATTCCTTCGAAGTTTTGATCTATTTCCATGTGAATGTAGCGTCGTTTTAATTCTTCGAGTAAATTAAAATCCAGACGACAAGGATTAGAGTTCAAGTTTCTTAAGTCAAACTGAAACAATTAAATTACCATTGTGGCGCTTGTGATGTTGTGATAAGAAACAATGAGATTGAAAATTTAATTATAAAATCAGAGCTGTAAAACAACCTCCTTTGAAAGTTCCTCCAAAGTAAATAACTTGTCAACATTATGGTAAAATCCTCCGCCTGATTTGGTGACAAAGTTAGCAAGAACAAGTGGGGCGCATCCATCGGATTTGTAATTGCTTATGGAAATGTCCGCATGCCTTTTACTAAGTTTAGCTCCATCTTTATTAAGCAGGACGGGGAGGTGAGCGAATTTCGGCGGCTGCCATTGAAATGCCCTTCAATATGTATATGACATTGCTTAACATTTGCAGTAAATTTCTGGAATTCACACATACAACTAATTGATGTCCCATACCTGTATAACTGTATATGAATGCCGGTAGATATTTGCCACTCAAGACCCCGTAATACATGAGTGATCTCCATAAGTCTGTCATCAATCACATTCGCAAAATGATAAGTGGGGAAACCATCACTCTTAACCATCACCGGGTCATGTTTATCAATCAGGGTAATATTTCCATACAGAGCATCATTGAATTCTACAGGACTATGGTCCAACTACACATTCAAAACATCAAAATATTATTTCTTCACAACAAAACTAATACAATATGATCGCAAAGACTAGTGTCCATCGTTACCTTCAACCTCACCACATATCGCTCACCTAACGCTTTCTTCTGAATAACTTCGTTTCTAGTCAGGTCCCTGCATTTATTATCATAACCAGGTTTAGCTTTGGCTCTCACAGCTTCCTTTCGTATTAGGTCCAGCCGCTTTTCCGTACAGAAACATTCATACGCAGCTGATGACTCGATCAATTTTTCCTGGAATTTTTGGTACAAGCCAAGTCGCTGGGACTGAATGTACGGACCGTACTTGCCGCCTTGTCTAGGACTCTCATCAGGCTTCAGTCCCAACCAGTTCAAATCATCCTATAAGCATTCATATAAATTCCATTAATCTTCACTTCAGCTCTATAATTCCCAAACAACTACGCTCCTAATTGCCGATCACTATACCCAAAGTCACCTCAAGTTGCTCCATAGCTCCAGGTACGGTTCTCGCCTGGTCCGTGTCCTCCACTCTAAGCAAAAAACTTCCCTGGTGTTTCCGAGCGAACAAGTAGTTCAGTAACGCTGTCCGAAACCCCCCTAAATGAAGATGCCCTGCAAAAACGTTCAGTCCAATTAGTTTAAATTAAACTCATTCCTCTCTTCCCTACCCAAACTATTACCATCAGATCCCTTGCCAAAATACACCCCAAATAATTTAAATTCAACTCATAGTACCTTTCGTCCAAGTCAAAATCAAAATCAAATACAATATTACAAACTTTTATCATTCCTTCTTACCAGTCGGACTTGGTGCGAATCGTACCCGAACAGCCATTGCAATAATTCAAAACCACTCAAACTTCTACAATTGAAGCTTTACAATTAAAATAATTACACTTGTATTATTACAGAGTCCACTTTAAAATAATTAAATTCCACATTTTGAAATCTTTATCCCTTCGTGTCCAATTTCTGCTCTTGATGTCTTGGTGTACTTTAATTGTAATTTCTTCGCATATTTACCCGCAGGCCCGCAGTTATTAAATTTGAAAACATTTCACACGTTTCAAGTTTCAACTAATTCAACTTTCAATTGTTTTTTTCTATGCTCGCGGACTCCTATATAGCTCGCTGAACGTACATACAAACATTTAGATTTTGACTATTTGAAAATCGGCCGCTCTTTGGGAGCTCACACTCATTCTGTACTTTGTAAGCTTTTTGTAGTAACTTCCTACAACCCTTGCAAAAGATACGGCAGCCTTCTGCTGCTATACAAATTACAGATGATAGCCTCGGCCCTTTTGTAGTAGGGATGAAGTAACTTACTCACGTTCGTAACTCTATGCCTCTACGTACACTATAGTAGTTGCATAGATCTCGGAGGGTTTTGGCGGCATTTGTACCATTTTGACATTTAGTATTACAATCCTCTCTTCTAATTTGAAGGAGTGGATAGTGATAGTGAAAGTGAAAGTGGTCGTAAGAATCAAATATTCGCGCGCTCATTTCAGTCACTGTAAAGCAAGCCGCTATGTACGATGCTATTTCACTATATAGCGAAGCAAGCTGGTGGTATATACAGCAAGCTAGGAAGTAAGCAAGCCGAGAAACACAGCAAGCTGGAACTGGAAAAGCTCTCTTCTGCAACAGAGTTAGAGAGTTTCAGTTCAGCTCTTCTTCTCGACTTGCTTGCTGTATATACATATACCATATATCCTCTCTTCTAAGTTGAAAGAGTGGATAGTCTCCGCCTCCGTCTTCGTCTCCGTCTCCGTGATGGTAAGATTCAAATATTCGCGCGCTTTTTTTATTGGCTGAGCCAACAATAACTGGCTAAATAAATTATTAAAATTATTTTTTTTTAAATTAAAAAAAAAATTAAAGCGTTATACTGTTTTGCGCTTTTTCTTTTTTTTCTCTTTTTTTTTGAATGAAAATAATGTTGCTCAAATGAAAAAAGGATGTTAAAAAGTCTTAATAACTCGAAATTATTAAAAAGACTTTTTTACATTTTTTTGCGGATTTGAGATTCAAAAAGCGAGCTTTTTTTATTTGCTGAGCCAGCAATAGCTGACTAAATAAACTATGAAAACTATTCTAAAAAAAATTAAAAGCATTATACAGTAGCAAGGGCGGCGACATTGCACGGGCAGCCGTCCACAACCAAGACGGCCCACGCACTCTTTCAAATTAGAAGAGAGAATCATTTTAAAAAATTTAAAGCAAAATTAAATGAAAAAATCGTTTTACCGTACATTAGTCTACACATTTACTAGGGTTGTGCAGCTAGCTATTGCATACATCTGTTATTTACTGTCTATCCTTTTTACATTTTCCTCGCTAAGCCAGCAATTTGCTGGCTGTGCAGTGCTCGTATATACTTACAGCCTTACAGCATAGAAGGATGGACTCAGGATGGAGCCGTCCAAAGCGGATTGCATCTCTACCGTAGCAGCAACAACCAAAATCAAAAGATCTGATAACTGGAGTATCAGTGAAACTGAAACTTTGGTTCAAGAAGTTGTAAATAATTACGATGTTCTATTCGGAAAATTTTCTTCTACATTGGATAATAAAAGTAAAGATATTTTGTGGGCTGCTATCACCACATCGGTAAGTTGATCATTGATCGTAAATTGACATATTCCTTGTTGTAATGTATTAATGTATTAATGTACTGGGAATCAAATGTTACATCTATATGAATTTATTTAGAATTTTTTCGTCTGTAGGTTAATACAAGAAGTTTGTCCCATCGAACCACGGAGCAAATTAAACTCAAGTGGAGGGATTTGAAGAGCAAGGCTAAGAAGGATGCGGCGAAGATAGTAAAGGAAAAGGGAACAGGAGGAGAGGTGGATGACGTTGACATGGAGGAATTTCAGAAGATGATAGTTGGATATGATGAGTGGTTCAAGAAAGTTGTGAAGGTGATTGGAATTTCGACCATAGTGGGCATGAAAGCCGGAAGGTCTGCCAACAATCCACAAAAAAGAAAACATGAGGATGAAGACTGTCCGTCCAAGAGTAGGAATGATCTGACTGTGCTACAAGAAACACTTGAGGAAACACGATTAATTCGGACGGAAATTAATCGTCATAATGGACTTATGGAGAGACTCACTGTTGCAGCCGAAGGGCTGCTGGAGCATATGAGATTGTTTAGTAACTGAATTCAATTATTATGTAATTTAATAAATGTACATGAATATGTCGTATTTGTGAATAAATTTTTTTTATCGAATACTCATGCCGTTGTCGGGAAGTAATGTACATTAATTGTATTCATTATAATAATTACACCAAGTATTAGCTACAATTCAATCTCGGTTTTAATTATGAAGTGTTTATTACTTCAGCATCCGTCTCTTCCACTGGGGGATTATCAGTAGGATCTGCAAATCGTGAAGGCCTTCTCGGCACTTCCGTACTTGTTAAATTATACAAAAACGTAGTCACAGCTATTGCAACTACCACTCTCAGGCGTGTAATGCAATTAGTTTTCGTTTAGACAACGAAATTTTGCTTTCCAGTCCATATGGATTTTTCCTTTCTACATACGTTTTGGATATTTTTCTGTATTCTCCGGCAGCTGTCTATCTCTATTATATGCAATGGGGGTTAACCACGATCAACTATGGTGCAATGCTATAACCGGAAGAAACCACAAGCCACACTTCCGGAGGAATACAGAGAAACAATTTATATAATAATTATAATTATATAAATATTATATATATTTATTATATATAATAATTATGTAGTAATTATTACTGGAGAATTTCGGCATATCAAATTAACGCTTGCACTTCCGGGAATCTTTATGCAGGCATGAAGCATGTACATGAGTCTGTCACATACTATGTGTACATTGATGCTACGACCACCCTTCCAACACACGTAAGCTTTGTAATTTAAAAAGAATCATTTTCACGGCACATCCCGTTTAAAAAGCAGAGGCTACCAAATGGAGGTGATACTTAAAAAAATTACCTAACCATGTTTTCCATATCCATTAAACCTCAATTTCACATCCTTTAGGAAATTTGCTACACTCTGGGATTCCAGCATTCTGACAACACCTAATGGGAGCTGCAGAAGCTAACATCCCTTTGAGATACTTCGAACAGCTCTACTAATTGGCATACACGATGAAAATATTTTCAGCAGGGAATATTTGTTAATGGTGTAAAGTTTTACCATTAATACGACAATATTTCCGTGCTTTACATACATATAACCCAACCCTAATGCTGCCAAAACCTTCCTGTGAACTGGTAACGCACACATAAATATGTATTCATTTTTCTGGCTCCATTCCTACAAACACAATTACAATATGAACAATTAACGTGCTTCCGAAAACTGCATCTGTGTGAGGCCAACATCATCTAATGATTCCAAAGGGTTTATAAGCTACCCAAGTATACTCTTTCCAGTCTTAATTACCTCCCGTGCATGCTCGTTCAAATAATAATTCCATTAATATTATAGCTGCGAATGTAATAATAAATAGAGTATCTACTTGACTATACACTATACCTATGAGTTCATTATGAGTGTTATCTATTCTACGCCAGCTAAATGTTTTCAGGAAGATTCTTAATAATTACTTAGTGTGAGACTAGCATCTTTTTTATTCGCATTAAAAAAATTGCATGAATTCTTCCAATGATTCTTCAAACTTTTTTGTTGTTTTGAACTCAAGTTTTGATCCTAATTTCCTAATATATTTTAGCATCTAACTCATTCATCTGTACTGCTGTACACACGTGCATATATTCTTGCAGTGTGTTGTAGCCAGAACGTATGTACGAATGCTAGTGTGTGTGTACATACAGTACTTGAGTTACTGCTGTGGAGAGAACTGAGAACTCCTGAGCTACTGAGCTCGAGCTCTCCTACTAATTCTATGGTCTTCCGTGTTCCGTCGTTGTGTAATAGAATGTTTATGTTCCTAGTGTGTGATTGTTTGTGTAACTATAATTACATAGTTACAATTATTTATATTTAGACAATTTAAAAACCACAAATAACACGGTGAGTCCTTATATTTTGTTTAGTGATTAATACCTTGTTCATTTGTATTTCCAATCAATACTCTATGTCACTGCCACCCGCATAGGTAACTTACACATAAGCCAAATGGAATAATGGAATAATATAGAAGGCATATATATGTATATAATTACTGTACAAGTACAGACATCCATGGCGTAATAAATTCCACGTTTATTTATTAAGTTTCCTTACGGTTAATTGTGACTTTGACACATGTGTCTATACCGAGTCATTGAGCAAGCCAAAGTGAGGTATGGGAAATAGATACTAATGGACGAAATGTGGAGTGAAGTGTGTGAACAGCTTGGGAGTTCCGATTAATAGGTCCTATTATTATTATTGTATGTCCGTGTAACTTTTATTTTTGAGTGTATATTGCGTAAATGATTGACTAAAAATACCAAAACAAATTCTTAAGCTAATGGTAAGGATTAATGATTGACAGTATCGGTCTAGAAGTTTATGATTACTTTCCTGCCTCATACTTTTTGTGTATTTATGTAGGTACGGAGGAATTTGGGCAACCTGAATGATGTCAGTCAAAAAATTCTTCTGAAGGTGACTTCTGACCGACCGTTCTTTTATGGATAAAGTTTTGTATTGACTAAATTGATCAGGCAAAATGGTGACGACACAAGTCATGACAATGGCCAACTGCATTGTTGGCGTGAGCGTCCTGGCAATGCCGTTCTGTTTTAAACAGGTACCTTTACCTTTTGGAATTCGGATTTGCTGAAATAATGAGAGGCTATAGTTAGTGGTTAATGTACATAATTGAAATGAACTTAGTGTGGTGTGGTGCTTGCGTCGATTTTACTAATGCTGAGTGGGGTGATGACCAGAACTATCTGCTACTTTCTGTTGAAGGCCTCAACAATAACTAGAAGGAGGACTTATGAACTATTGGGTGAATTATTATTTTTGTTAGAAGTATGGTCGTTAAGGGGGGAACCCAACTTGGAATTTCATTTGAAAAAACTATATTTTACTTTTTTGTAGCGTACCACACATTCGGGCAGGCAGGAAAGTTGGTGGTGGAGATAAGTATTATTGGATTCCTTTTCGGTACATTGATTGCGTTTTTAGTCGTGATGGGAGATTTGGGACCGGAGATTATGTCGGACGTATTTGCAATTGAAAATAATACATCTCTCAGAACTATTATTATGACTGGTGAGTATTGACTCATTTTGTCAACGCTTTCATGCTGTTTGCATTTTTGATTTCTTGGCAGATTAATTTTTAAGCGTGTTGTCTTGAACCGTTGTATTTGTTCAGCACTTTCATTATTCGTGGCGTTGCCTCTCGGGTTGCTACGAAATATCGACAGTTTGAGCGGAGTTTCTACTGTCACTATGCTGTTTTACCTGATACTAGTCGGCAAGGTAATGAAATAAAATTGAAAGTAATAATAGTTATGGTATATAGAGAATTTAGTGTAAGTTACGTTAATATCCTACTGTTTAAATTTCATTCAGATCTTTACTGAAGGAATGGGACCCTTGTGGTCTGGATCTTTCTTAACTCGCATTCACTACTGGAGACCTGCAGGTGTTCTTCAATGTATACCTATTTTCTCGATGGCTTTGTCTTGTCAAACGTAAGTTACATCTTTGCCAACTCTCCATGTAAGTAATACATGTCCGAACTGTATATTAATGTATGCTTTGCATTGTATGCTTGATATATTCAGACAAATTTTTGGAATCTATGATTCATTACCGGAGCCATCCCTACAGAAAATGAATGAAGTGGTGAAGAAAGCAATCAATATGTGTACTGCCTTTTACATTTCCGTTGGATTTTTCGGATATATAGCTTTCTGCACGCAGAATTTCGGTGGTGAGACCTTATGTACCTAATAAAATCCAAAATTAATATTATTTGCTTTTAACAACGCTATATACAGAACGTGACTATTATTTTCATAGGTAATATTCTGCTTAGTTTCCGCCCCACTGGTTCCACTCAGTTAATCAAACTCTGCTTCATTCTGTCTATTGCATTCAGTTTTCCTTTAGTCATTTTGCCGTGCCGGGCAAGTCTACATTCTTTAATATTCAAGAGGGTAAGTTGAAGTAAAGCAAATGTAAACTCAAGTTAGCCAAGTTATCATCTCTAGTGCATAATTTCAGTGAATTTATTGTTTGATTATATCATAGGTTCATCTACATCACCACGTGCACGACATTACCACGAATTATATACCTGAATCACGTTTGAAGCTACTAACGGTTGGAATAATTGGCTTCACATTATTCATAGGACTAATGATCCCTAACATTGAACTTGTTTTAGGATTAGTAGGATCAACGACAGGATCCGTGATTTGCATCATATTCCCCTCTGTCATGTTCATCCGTGTTACATCCAAGCACACGACGGAAAGACTTCTCGCCCAAACAGTGTTTTTCATAGGTGTTGTTATCATGGTTGTCACTACATACGTGACACTTTATGCTGTTGAGCAAGCACAAGTTAACGACATGAGCATATCCGACACCAACCCTATTACCGAGGCGATTCGTAAAGTTGCTGCCAATGACCGATTAACTGGTAAAAATGAATTAATAAAGGGTATTGAGAATATCGTACCAGAAAGATCTGGTGATCGAGATTCTTTTTCTAAGCTTGATACAAAACTGAACTTACCCGAGAAAAGTGAAGGAAACCGTGAGTTGCCCATGCCAGGAGAAGTTATATTTAAAAAGAACGCTTCCAAAATGAATATCGCTGAGGAAACTAAAGCGAAGTTTCAAAACTTGGACAAAGTCAAGCAGGACAATAATAACCAACCTGTGCTGAACCCACCGATAAAACCGAATTCAATGGAAGTGTTGAGTGACAAAGACAACACTTTGAAAGAACAAAATGTTGTTCCTAAAGTTCAAGAAAATTCAGTAGTTAAAGATGCCGCACCACCTGTGAAAACATTAGACACAAAGTCAGTCAACAAGGTGGCTGAGGTTTCTGTCGTTGGTAATCCAATCAGCGATGTTCATCAAAACTTACAAGTAAATAATCAAATTGGACAACAAAATCAAGCCATAATAAGTCAAAAGAATTTCAGTTCATCAAAGCAACCAATCTTACTAAATGCTGAGAAAGCGTCTAGTGCTCGTAGCATCGTATCTACGCGAAAGGTGCCATTAAAAAATGTTCCAGAAAAGCTCAACCAAGAGGATTTCTTGCTTCAGCAGCTTAAAGAGCATGAAAAGGAACAGAAAAAATTGCTCGAAGAGCAGAAAGAAATTTTGGCGAAATTGAAACAGCATCAAGCCGAAGACGAGTTGAAGGAGCAACTGAAAGAAGATAAATTAGACAGGAAAGCACCAGATGACCCACCCCCACCCCATATATCTGGAGAAAAGCTGATTGCTGCAAATGAGGAAAATCTCAAACCCTTGAAGCAGGAGAAAGTTCAGGAAAATGTGCTGCCTGCTGCAGAAAGTAATGATAAAAAGTTTGAACCTCAAATGAATCAGGCTCATTCGGCGAATGAGAAAAGTGTGAACGCCAACCATGTTCAGCCTATAAAAGACTTACAAAATAGAGATGACAACCCTAGAGATATTGAGAGTAGAAAAGAAAAGAAAACGGCTAATGATGTTCCTGTGGTACCTGCAATGTCCTTTAATAATAAGGAATCTCAAAGTCGTCAAGTCAGACCCGAATCTGAAAACCCCAAAAAAAGACCAGAGGCAGAAGAAACTAAAAAAAATGTTGTGATACAGGAGAACAAAAAATCTACACCTGCTGAAAAAGTCAAGCCTCCTGTGAAAGCTGATCGTGATATATAGAAGTATTTATTTCATGAATTGAATTTTTCGAATTAAGTTACAAGTGAATCATAATAATTATTGTCTGTCATGAGAAGTTATTTTTTCACTGTAGTACCCAGCTTCAATGACTCAGAATTCAGAAACACAATATACGTAACTGTCTGCTGCCCATATATACGAATCTGTGCACACTATTTTATTGTACGTATGCTAGAATAGCTTCGGTTTTCTCCTTAGCTCTGTTAATGCATTCCCAAATGACTGAATAAATGCTGAGTGTAGAAGTTCGTTTGTGAAATTTATAGCAGACAGTTTTAACTGGTAAAGTTATACCTTTTTGTTTACCTTAATAATCTTTGTGGTGGTTCGAACTTATTGGCTTCGCATCACTGTTGTCTGTACTGTACATCTTTATTAGCTTGGACGTGACAAGTGCCAATTAGAAGCTCCATTGTAAGCAGCTTTATTACTGATATGAACAATAGTACGTCTCAATTAAAAGCAGAACAACAAATAAGTATGTACTCGATAATCCAGAGATAGGAGGATAATCTTTATTAGTGATGTACAACGAATACCTTCTATGTCTAACATGAACAACTTGAAACCTAAAAATATATAATAATTATTATTATTGTTGCATCATTTTCTTATTTTACAAATCGGTATAAAAATCGAAACAATTTATAAACGAACCTTTCGATTAAGGAAGATTCCGTCTCAGAAGTGTCTAGTTTATTAGCCTAGTTTACTAAACTGTTGCGTTGGAAAATGAAAACTCCCTCAGATTTCATATTATGTATGAAAGATTTGAATCAGCTCACCATTATTAGACTTTACGCTTTAATACCGATGACAAATAGTCTTACAATAACATTTTTCTCACTTTTTTCAATAGAGTAAAAATCTGATATATAAAATAAATTACCCAAATTAGATCACATTGTTACATGCAGCACGAACACGTACACGTTCAAACAAACAACGATGATACCTGTGCACGATAACAGTTAAAACTACAGATAATAATGTCATTTGAAAAATGTAAAAGGCGGACGACATGGATCATCACCAGTGTCACCAGAATTAAAATTATTATCATTGCAGCGACTGCCAACAACTTCTGAGGGTCTAGGGACATTCTCAGCCATCGAGGGACAACGAGCTGAAAGCACGCCACTGGTCGAACCAGCTACGGTAAATTTTGCGGGCTGCAAGTATGATCGAGAGAGAGGAGACGTTACTGAATTTGACGATGAAGCGATGGCGGCAGCAGATAATTTATTATACCGATGTAAGGATGCAGATGAGGTAGCCGCATTCAAAGTTAAGCTGGATAAATTAGCTAATAAGCTCTTCACATCGGCATCTACTTCATCAGGAGTTTGACTCAGAGTTAACCGGTTTGCAAATGCATTTAAGAGTTCAGCCTCAACATCTTGACCTTTCTTTTGTAAGTATTCCAACATCATTTCAATAATTTGTTGCACTTCCATCTTGATTTTTATTGCATCTTCCGTCGGCTGTTGCTTGCTTGATGCAATTAATTTTAACTTGGACTGCGCCAGCTGCAATGGATTACGTCCGTGGTTGTCCAATGTACTAACATCCGTACCTGGAAAGAAAACAATTTGATTACCCAACCAGCAAGCAAAAACATTACACTATTTATTTACTCATACTGTTGTTTAAACACTAAAAGTGTATTTATTGTAAATAGCTAAGTCCGCTGCAATAGTATTCTCACCAGCTCGCAGTAAACAAGTAACGACATCAAAATGATTAGTACAGGCTGCTAGATGTAAAGGAGTGTTTCCCACGGAGTCTTTTCTGTTTGGATTGGCTCCAGACTGAAGTAACAACCTAAAATGAAAATAAACGTCAAAATTATTTACCAGGATTTTCGTAACCTATCACACGAATCATATTGTGCAATATTTACTCAATTCAGGAGTTACCTAACAACTTCACTGAACCCTTTGCAAGCTGCAATATGTAAAGCAGTCCTTCCCAACTCATCAGATGCATTAGGGTCTGTTCCGGACTCTAGTAATTTTGTAAGAACTGGAATATTTTTTGCATTCGCAGCAGCCCGCAATCTTCTCTCATCTGTAAGAATACAACATTAATTTTTCATCCAGACAATATGATTTTAATTTCACTAATTCATGTCCACAGGTGATTTTTCCATGAAAATGTGCGTTTACGATAGCAATATACAGAAATGTAGGAATTAAAACAATATTACTATATTCTTCTCTCCCTGCCATATACTGACAACGGAATTTCTTTCCAACTTTCTTATTCCAAGAACTACGAGCTGTCGTTTTCTTCTGCAGATCACGTTGTTCATAAGGTATCAAAGCTGTACACTCATTTTCTACGATTGCAACAATTTATGTTAGTTAGTTAAAATAACGACACGTATTGCAGAGGCAAATTGGAATTGAGCTTATTATTTATATAAAGTTTCTCACTTCGTGCTTCGTCAGCTGGAGTGACAACACTGTAACCTTTGCCATGTTCTACTTTGAACTGATGTAATGACATGAAAGACTGAAATCCCGCAGGAGGATCGACAAACTGGCATGATAATTTTGGTAATTCCGGAAACTCAAACTGAAAATGTTATTAAAATAGATCACTCATACTGTGAACGAAAAGTCCTTTACACAGTGACATTTATATTTAGAAGTAATTAATTACTTAAAGCACAAGTTAACACACGTACCTTCATAAGGGCCTTGCACGTGTTGAGATTCGTTGGAGTAGCAGGGGGTGCTGGAGGAGGGGAAAATGCAGGGATCGCAAATGCTTGCATCGAGGTGAAACCTTGGGCAAATGGAAGATTTGATAGATCCTCTACACCGTTGAGATTTTTATTTTCCCGACATTGATATTCATCTACACAAAATTCAACTCATTCTTACTATGCTCATTCCCAAAATACTCAGTTAACAATTCAAAACAAAAACTAGCATCAGAAGTCTGACACAATGACATACATGAGTTCGCAAGGGCGTTTGTAATTTCTAGTTCATCCTCTTCGATATCTCTATCCATATCCGTGACACAATCATCCCCATTCAAGTCCGTAAAATTATTGATAGGCTCTGCTGGATACTCATTATAATGATCTCGTCCTAAAATTGACATTTCCGACTCGGACTCATCATGGCTCTGACTTTCATTTGCAGACTCGGGTGATGTGGGCGGAGGTGGTGGGACAAGGATGTGAACAACGTCATTTTCCAGAGAATCGAAACCATGAAGACCATTACTGATATTCACGTCAATGTCATTACTTTCGTTACCAGTCTCAACGCCAGAATCCGTTCCACCAGAGGCTGTGGCTGCCGCTGCAGCTGCAGCCGCAGCAAGCGACATTGCCATCTGAAGAATAACACCAATATCAAGGCACCGCACCCTTCCATAATCCAATCTCTCCATAATCTACCCCTACACTTGCCGTCCGGCCTTTACTTACCTCTTGAGATTCTGCTACTACAATAAATCCTTTAGCTGCTTCAAATCCAAGAAACTAACCGGGGCATTGGTGTAAGTCTAAAAAAAAATTAAACCAAACATATCAATTAAAGCTTTCCAACATTGCAAATCTACCACTCAGCCCAAAACCAAAACATACTCCATTCCACCACAGTTACCTGTTTACAAGTCATCTCCACTAAACATTTTAATGTTCAACTCTCAAATCTAATTCCAACACCTGATTTTTCCTAAAAACCTCACAATAATTATTCCCGGTATTGTTCCACCAGAAACTTGAACCACTCCACTTTCAACCTATTCCGCATTTACATCCTACCTCATTATTGTAACAATCCATCATTACAACATTTTAATAATCCTTCCAACTGTTCCAACTTGACAGTAGTCTACCAACTTTCATCAATTTAAACCCTACTTTATCAATTTCCAATAATCAAAGCACATTTCCACCTTGACGTCGTCCCTACTTGTCAAAATATATAAGTACACGAAAATACGATTTAATTCAAAGGCAGAAATCAGGAAGTGACATACCAGTTTTAGAATCAGTCGACGATCTCTCAGCAATCATTCCCAAGTTTCTTCAACCCTGTAAAAAAAATCTCATCCGTAGAGACACAAGAGACCTAAATATCACTGTCCGCGTGGATAAAAGTTTATTTATGTTTACATGAAAGTACACCAGGATTCAAGTTTGACAGTAATTTGTCAACGGTTATGATTGGAATGAGAATTAGTTTTATTAGATGTTAGAAAACATTGGAAAGGAACTCAATTCACTGAAACTAAATTTTTTCCCTTTTTTTATATGCTTTCTCCACAGTGTTCACACATAGGTAAGTAAGTACATACACATTCGAGGCGACAGTCTCCTACGAAGAAGGCCGATTTACGTTAAATAAAGTAACTATACGGTGGACGGAGACTGCACAGTGCAGTGCACAGCTGAACGAAAGTCACGGGAGAATTTAGCGCGTTCAGGCAAATCGCTCTCAAGTTCATTCCCTTCAGAGTAGATGGCAGGCCCTGTTGAATTTAAATATAGGAAGCCTCTCCAGTGAGTATTTCCAGCGGTGAGATGTTCTCATTCCCACTTCTCACTCTCACTCTGCCAGACGTCACTTCCCTGTCAGACGTGTCAGATCTAAAAGGTCTAAAGCAAGGCACGGCTGTTATGTTATGGAGCAAGCATTTCAAAGTTTTTGACCAGTTTTAGGCATACACGTGTGCCTACCCGCACCTCATCGTGACTAGATTATATTTTTTAAGCATAAGAGGCCACAGGCTTCGCCAACGGAAAATAAATACATACAGCATGTAAGCCTGCTAGTCTTTGAGTAATTAGCAATCACAACCCATTATGAGTGCGTTTATGGGATATATTATAATCCTGACTTCTAGGAAATTTGAAGGCTCATTGCTGCTTCTTGCCCCACTGGTATAAAAAGGCTTGAGATTGTTAATGTGAGGATTTTAAGGATGATGTAATTTTTTTTAATATAATTTTTAACAAAAACATGCATGATCCAAAGGTATAAGGTACTGTAAGTGAAGGTCAGTCCTGTAAATGTTGGCCGGGGTAAAATGTTTAGGGTAGGGGAAAAAAACTAACTGGAAGGCCCTCAGATTGCATGTGGAAAGACACACGACTCTATTTTGAGGCCTAGGGCTAGAGTAAAAATTATTTTATTAATCTTATATTATATTAGATAAATTCCAAATATTGTATTCCAGTGTGAATTGTTTTGTTTGTGGATGACAATATAACAGGCATATTTAAACAATGTGATAGTGAGGTTTCAAAAATAAAACGCCTTTGCGTGTGGGCTGTAAATTATTGTAAAGGCTTGTAAATTGGGTACTCGTTCAAGTTTGTTTCATGGCCCTGGTAGTTGCTTACAGAAATTGGAACGATTCCACGGGGAGGATTAATATGCCTCCTCCTGAAGCGGTTTTTTAATATAGACCAATTTTTCGGTGTGTACTGTGTCCGGGGGCCATATGCTTACGCTGTTTTTTAAAAAAAAATTTCATATGGAACTTGACCATGTTTTCGTGACATTTGAGTAGAATGTTTTACCCCACTGGATGTTAAAGTGGTTATTCAAATATTTTAATTATTGTCAGCTAGGTAAATAAGATGGCCAATGTATGGGCTAAGGTGTGAATACAGAATATGTGTACAGGCATTGATTAAAACCCTTGTTAATTAATAGTACACGGTAGTAACAGTACTTGTCATTTCTCCGAATAGTTTTCTCCTTATGTAAAAAATGCTTATACGTATACTTACTTAAGTACACTGTATTTTTTTTAAACAGTAGAATTTTTGCAATTGGCCTTTACTGTTTAAATCACGGATGCATAGATTTACTTACATACAATAGAAAAATAAATTAGTATCTTATTAGTACAGGTGTGAATGCACACTTCACATGTGAATGCGAATGGGGCGATGTAAATTGTGTTGTTGGGCTGGATTGAGGCTGTAGACTGGCATAGAAGGTCGTTTTTCGTATGCAGGGGGCATTGGGAGACTGCCAATGACCACTGAACTTTGATCCGCAGCAAGTGAGGCTTGATTATTTAGAATGTGCTTGTCTTGTCCGGGCCTGTTTGTAGGGCGCTGATGGTGCTTCTGGTGGTTATGATGATTGTCGTACTCGTCATACTCTTCATCCTCATAGTCATGTCCATGGCCGTGACCGTGATGACCGTGATGACCGTGGTGGTAGTCGTCGTGGTAGTGACTGGCGTAGTCGCAGTCGTCATCATGGTAATCGTCTGATGAGGATTGTCCGGAAAACATGTTCGTCAACCACTCAAAAAGTCTAGCTTTCTCAGGGTCCACGGGAGTTCCGGAAGACTTGATGGCAGTCCTCTGCTTTGATAAGAACACTTCCGCCTGCCATAGTCGATTGTATTTTAATTACCACAATAATTATTACAGACTACAGAATATTTATCAACTGGGGTATCCCCCGTCACTTGTTAATCAGTTTAATTGAAATGTAATAAAATCTTACTGGTAGAGACGCATTGGAGACCTTGACAGCAATAGGATGTGCTTGGCTAAATCCAATATACAGAACCAGGAAAAACCAAATGATCCTCGAATGCTCGATTAGCATTTTGAGATGACAGAAGCGTAACTGAGTATATTCCAACGTTGTTATTTGTAAGTATAATTTAATTGAGTTCTGGGAAAGAGATGAATGCTTAAGCAAATGATGGAATCGTTGCACATTGAAGTCTTCTTGTAACTAAAACTAACCTCCAAATGATTCGGCCCTTCCTTATAGTTTGGAGCCAAAGGAACTAGTTCTATTAAGTTATATTGGCCCTTCATTAACGGTGAGCTGCTTTATGTCAATGGATCTAAAATTAGCCCAAAATCAATAGCCACATCCAATTTGAACTCTTGTAACGGTGAATTATCCTGGAAACTTTTAGGAAGCCTTTTTTTATTACAGTTATGTAGGGCTTGAGGACACAACCCATTGCTTTTACCCTACACCTGTATAATTATTGTGTAAATATATAGAGGTTTATTACACGGGTCTAAGACTGTGAGGCCACTACTTGCAAGGAAATATCTCTTAATATTTGCTTAATACTAGAACTGGTTGGCACTAAAAATGGTCATATCAAAAAGACGAAAAAGAATTGCGTTTATAATTATTATTATCTCTGAAAATATGACTCCAGACCCAGGCCTAGAAGTATTTTGGAAATTTCCATATGATATTCCGTAATATTTCCCACACTCTTGGAATGTTTTTATGAGGTACATGAAAGGTTTCAAATAGCAAAGAAATCACACATTCGGGTGTATTTACAGTAACTGCCAGACCATGATTCCATAGATCCATAGTTGTGTAATTATTTTTCAAGTATTAGTAAAAATTTAGAGTATCATCCAAACAATGACAATTTTAAACTCACAGTAGCGATTCCGTAATATGTAAAAACTCTCTTTGTTAATTTCCAGTCACCTAAATTGCACTCGTCATAAATCATTTTTTGTACGTACTTTACTGACTTCCTTGTACTTTCCTTTATGGAGGCGGAAATTTCTACGAATTTATCCGGCTGATTCATTTCGGATTACACTATTTGTTTTTGCTGTTGTGCAGGACTTTATGATAAAAACAGAATTGATTGTTGTACAAAAGGAAGGTAGAATTCTTAGAAGAGAAAAAATGTTGCTACTTTCCAATCACGTAACACGGCAACTTTAAAGCCTTCGAATTGTCCAGACTTCTACGAATCAAAGTAACATATTAATTATTAATTCGATCTTTGTTTGTGTTAGTGCCGTGCGTACATCTTTTATGTTTGTGTGCGTATAGAGAAAAAATGAAGAGTTGATACGAAAAATTGGAAGGGGTTGGTGCATGCATAACATTGTTGAGGTGCTGACTGTTTTTTATCAGAATATCTAATGCAGAGGAGACTGCTTCATTAAACCTTGCAAGGTAATAGTGACTAGGCCTATACTCAGAAAAGCATTGTCGTTGCACTTACAATCAGAGAAAAATCTGGCAGCTCGTGTGCATACATATGTATGTATGTAACGATTAGCATCTACATGTACATTCCTTTTACTTCTACGACATCTGCACCTGAACATAATTTGCAATTAATCGCTTGTGAAAATAATTTAGGAAATGCAGTGATCATTTGAATTACCACATATTGTATTCAATCTGGAAATTCCGAAGAGAAATAATTATTGCAGGAAAGTTTGCTTAATAAAATATCTGTACTCACACATGGTTGAAATGCAGCAGGGAAATTTGGATGGACTTACACCTTCCATCTGAGATGATGTCCGAAGGGTGGCGAAAAATTGATATCAACCAAGCAACATAACCCCGGGCAGATATTGTATGGTGTTGCATGTCAAAGTTTTCAGAATTTACTAACAAAGCATGACGGGATGATCACGACTGGATCCTGAATGACAACGAAGATTTTTTGCAGGAATTTCGCATACTCATGGAATGAGCATAAGTTACTTCTTAGAAATCTCTATATCTTTTATTAAATCGATCCATATTGTCGGCGTCTGAAGCCTCTCGAGCGATGAAGAAGCTCGTTGCATCATCGTCCACCGAATTTTAATTATCATGCATTTTAATTTTTATAAATTCATACACGTGCTGGTATTCTCACTCTCTGACGTTGGTTGCCCGAAATCGACAAGGTTACATTTTACCCTTGATTTGTATATAAAAATCCGACTATTGCATGACAACAGTGTCCGGCTAAGAACTTTGCATGATGCTGGCTCTTGTGTGAGTATTGTATATTATAATGCTAAAAATAGTATGTAATCCGTTCCTGGCTAACTAATGTATGCACATATTTGAATATTGCATAAAAAGTGTAACAGTGCATAGAAACCATACAGTATGGGGAAAACAATTAAGCATGAAACTTTCAGGGGGAGGAAAAAAATAGGAGAAATGACCATTAGACAGACATTATATCTAATGAAACTAAACTGCTCCACAGAAATCATTTAGTTTCAATTATCCTTAAGACATGCGTGTTTCCAACAATGATTCTAGAATATTTACAATTTAAAAACCAACTTTTACTTAACCTTGGAATTAATAATTATTCTTTTAAAAAGTTAATGCGCATTTAATTAAATAATCATAATGGGTTTTTAATAAGACTCACTTGACATCCAAACAAGTAAAGCATTCATTTATTGCTCCCTTTTCTAAAATAATTAATACCATTATGGTTTTCGTCAGAACATTGAGGATCATATATTAGTGAGACGCGCTATTTGTATTAAAATAGAGATTCTCAGTGAATCAATTAATTTGTACAAAAGTATATCAATCAACAAGAATTTTACTCGTTTCTATTTTAAACTCATTTATGTACTTTATTGACAACACATTTCAGTCGCAGAGGTTATATATAAACTGATTATTTTGAGATAAGATTAAATAAGCTCAGTCTTACGTACGGTCTTAGTGAAACCAACCGTTTGAATTTGTCATTTTAAAATCAAGTAATTACAAGTATTTTAATCAGTGAAGTGGAAAAATATTAGCTTTAAGCAATATTATTTGTTTAATACAGTCATGAATTAGGAGTAAAGGTGCTCCATGAACTCATGTCTTATGGCAGTTGACAGTATAGTATTTCCCTCATAACTATATAAGCTTGTGTATATACATACACAAATACCCATGTTATCAAAGACTATTTTTATAGCAGCTTGAACGCTACTTCTATTAAATTACAACATTATCTGCTATAACGAGAAATGGTTATTTGTAAAAATAGGAACGTGGGAAGAATGAGTCAGTCTTGTAAAAACTCAATTAATTCTCTCCACAAGTTGATCATGTCGTTGTTTTTGGGAGTGTAGAGGTAATAAAAGCAATACTCATGATACATGTTCCCCGTGTCCGTCAAAGGGTCATAATCAAAATCACAGACGAATTGCGTTCTATAACCATCACTCGGTAGGATTTTAGGTGGAGGTTTGAAATCTATGAAGGATGGGTCATAAGCGATCAGATCTGGGCTGAGGTCAAATTCAGTAGAAACGTCCACCTGCGGTAGAAAAACTCCTCTCCGGGTTGGACGATTAAAAAACAAGTTGGATAATCCATTCAAAAAATATCGAGAATAGTATGGATCAAAATTGTCTCTGCCCACTACCTATAATTCACACACAAATTAAAAATATTATTTCTCTAACTTCATGTTCAAAAATAGCAGCTATTTCAGCTTTGTTTCCAGATTTGCGAAGCTCCGCACCATTATTCTTTTATTTTCTTTAATTCTGTAGTTTTGAACCATACCTTTATATTTTGATTTAGAACTGGTCTAACACACCACGCTTTGCAGTTCCGCCTTTGATTGCTAACAACGACGATAAAAATTATAAATACAAGTATGTGCTGCACTGTCACCATTGTACACAGAATTACGGTAGTTTCCACTTTTTTAAGCCCTTACTTTACACACTCACTCATTCAGTAACAAGAAATAGTATTAATTCGCAAAGCTGGATAAACTAACATTTAATGTTTCAGGGTAGTAAAAAGTGAGAAAAATGAAAATCCGGATAGAAGAAACCCTTCCATCATGGCAGACATTGGAGATGAAAATACTAAGAGTAAATACTTCCACGAATTGAATTTTACCTATAGTGAAAAGATCTATCTTCCAAACAACACAGGATAATTAAGAAGCAAAAAGGGACTAACTGTGAACTCTATCCGAGACAAGGAAATGTTTTGTAAATGAAGTCTCAAGCAGAAAAATCATTTATAATACTGTTAACTATACTCCTCTTTTAAAATGCAGAGATCTACTCTCATTATGGAATTCTGTGTAGACGCTCAATTTTGCTTCTTCACCGACAACACAACAAATAACGCCTGATTTATGACCTTTTAAAAAGGATAAAATGTTACAAACCGTTGAAAAATAGAGTTACGTATACCACAATTATTTTCCTCCAAGTGCCTTCCACAGGTCTCACCTGGAAATCAAAGGAGTCATACTGTTTACGACCAGGTCCTTGAAAGAAGATTAAGGGTAATTACCCTTATAGAAAGAATTTTTGAATGGTCACGGTCATTCATTTTGGGGAGTTATATATCCAACTATTCCTCTCACTCTTTCCCTATACCAAGTACAATTACCTTGTAAATAAAATTCTTACCAAGTCGTCGTAAAGAATATTGCCCGAAAGTTTTCAAGCAATGAGTTTCCGCAATCAGAAAAATATCTACTTCCTTTTCATCATTCGATTCGACAAAAATAACAAAAGAATTGGGGCACCCTAAGACCTACCAAACCATCAATAACTATTTTTGAAACCGCAAAGGTTCTGCTCGACAGCGAGGAAAACACAGATAAACGACATGTCTTTCAAGTAGTGTTTCATTGCAAAACTATTATTGTTTTTGTGATCAGATCTGTATTTAACAACTGAATTATTTCCTGACCAAATGGAAAGATGCTCGTGTCTGGAAGTTTACTTGCAATTAGACTGTTTAATTTAAGTTGGTAAACTATGATTAATTTAATAGCCTGATGATAATTTCAGGTGTCAGTTTCAACTTGTAACGTTGAAAAGAATACTTTGGTGGGAGTTTCTCAAGCTAAAGTCAGAAATGTATAAACAATTTTTTTCACTCACTCTTGCTAACCTGCTGAATTAGGAAGACTCTGACATAATAAAACTGTTGCTTAGCTCATCTAGAAAATGCATGTGCAGTCTGTGCAACAAGAATAATTCATGAGCGGATTCAATGCCGTTGCTTCTATCAATAATTTTTATAAGTTGCTCAAAATATGACTTTTGGGAAAATCCGGTATTTACAGGCCCCAAAGCTAAAGTATGATGAATCAGGCATGACTAAACTAGATGCGTGTGAGGTTCAAGTTATTGGTTTGAATACCAACAAATTTTAGATTTTTTGCGGTAGTATGTATGCACATGGGAGGTTACCTGGGGCTTCAGAAGGAAAAAATATTATGCAATACATAGTGTTTACAGGTACCTTCACAGTCGTGCCATATGAAAAACTCACAATTAATCAAGTATTCATGAGAAGCTAGGCTATACCTGAATAAAAGGTGTCTGTTTACGTCCAAAATAGTACCTTAACTTTGTATTAACCTTTACTCAAAGCCTATTGTATTGCTCATAGTAAAACTCCCCGTCGGTGTAATACTTGGAGTCTATAATTAGATCCTGAAGTTACAAATCTCCAGTACTATCTATGCTAGAGATATGCCTTAGCTAGAGGATAAAGACGCTTCGAGACGTCATAAGTTGCAAAAAATCAAAATTAAACTCGTGGTGTCCATTCGCACTCGGAACTGATGTGTGTCCTATAGATATGATATGCACAAGGAATTGGTATAAAAAAGGATCACTGCATCTCGAGATCCATCAGTTTCTTTCCGAATTCTGGAGGAACAGTCCACTTGGTATCTTTAAGTCGCTCTTGATTTTAAGAACGCCTGATTTGATTTTGCTAAGCTATTCTTATTTCATTTACAACAGCTCTCAACTTGAGAATCATGGTAAAATTTTGAAATTTGTAGTTCATTTTTTTAAAACATTCTTTTTCCGGACTATTGAAATCAAAATATTATTTCAAAATAAATGAGCATAATTTTTTCCTTTAGATGCAATCAGCATTAAAATTCGTAATCCTTTTTGGATTAACGGCCCAGTCCTTTGGACATGGTTTCAACAACCAACAAGGTTCGTACTCCGGATTTCCCAATCTGCAGGCCTCTCAAGAGGGAAATCGCTACGGCCGATCTCCCTATGGCCCAGGAGGTCAGAGTTCCGGTAGCGGCTGGTCAGCTGGAAGTGGGGGTGGAAGTAGCGGTGGCCCATCCTTTGGACAGTCTCCTGTGAAGGGTTCTGGTTCATACGGTTCTAGCAGCAGCAGCAGCAGCTCAGCGTTCACCCAGAGTCAAAGCTCCGGAGGATCTTACGGCGGCCAGCCCTTGGTTGGAGGTTCTAATCCTGGACCTTCTTCTTATGGCAGTTCCCCAAGTGGGCCAAAGCCTCAAGGTTTTCCCAGCAGCCAGCCTATTGTTGAACCTGCCAATGTTTTCGGGCCCTCATCTTATGGAAATGGTCCTGAATCCTTTGGAGAGCCTCTGCTTGGAAATCCCAGTGATATAAGTCCATCCACATATGGTAGTGGACCCGCAAATCCTGGTTTTGGTGGAAATAACTCCCCATCTTATGGATCACCTGCTGGTCCCAAAAATCCTGTAAAAGGAGCTCCAAATGTTGGCTGGTCCGGTGGATCTCCTGCTGGAGGTAAACCAGGAGGTGCTTCTTATGGCGGTGCTAACGCAGCTTCAAGTTCATTCGGTGGTGGCTCAGCTGGTTGTTGTGGAAGTGGATCTCAGCCCTCTGACTACCGAAAGCCAAAGTCGCAGTCACCTGGTAACTCTGGTTCTTACAAACCACAAGGGCAGCCAGGTGGATTACCAAGCGCTCCTGGTGGATCTTACGGAGGTGGTAAGCCTGCCTCTCCAGGCAAACCAAATATCTTTGATGTTTCGTCTAACGGAGCTGGCCCAAACTCTCCAAGCTCTTACGGCGCCGGCCCCAGTTCACCCGGTTCTTATGGAGGCGGCCCCAGTTCACCTGGTTCTTACGGCCCTGGCCCAGCATCACCTTCTTCAGCGGGTATTAAAAAGCCTCATGGCTCTGGTTCTCCCAGTTCTTACGGCGGTGGGTCCAGTTCAGCCGGTTCTTACGGTGCAGGCCCCAGTTCTCCCAATTCTTACGGTTCTGGTCCAGCTTCACCCAGTTCTCATGGCCCTGGTCCAGCTTCACCCGGTTCTTATGGCCCTGGTCCAGCTTCACCCGGTTCTTATGGCCCTGGTCCAGCTTCACCCGGTTCTTATGGCTCCGGTCCAGCTGCACCTTCTGCACCAGTCATTAAAAACCCGTCCTACGGTTCCGGTTCACCATCTTATTCTGGATCTCAACCAGGTGGTCTCGGTAAGCCTTCTGTAGGAAATTCCTATGGCGGTAGCTCTTCTAGCTCATCCGGCTATTCTGGATCTTCGACTGGTATTAAAGGAGCACCACTTGTAGAAAATGGTGGAGTTTTTGGTTCGTCTTATGGTGGCGGCGATAGCGCTTCCCTTGGGTCTTACGACAGTCCAGTGGTATCGAATTATGGATCTGGATCTGGACCTCATTCTTCTGGCAGTCCTGGGTCCTCAGGCGGTTCTTATGGTAGTGCTTCTGGAGGAAACCCCAGCTCTGGCTACAATAATGGACCTCAAGGTGGAGGTCCATCGTCTCACGGAGGAGTTGGTGGTTCAGGAAAGAACACTCCCAGCGGATTTGGCTCTGGCTATGGTGGTAGCAATGGACCTCAAAAGCTCTCAGTACCTTCAACAAATTGTGGTGGCGGCTCTGGCTCTGGGGCATGTGGAGGTCCAGGTTCAGCTTCATACGGACAATCATCAGCAGGTTCAAGTTCAGGGGCTGCATCCTATGGCCAAGGGAGTCCATCTGGAATAAAGGGAGTTGGCAACTCAGGGTTTGGAGGTGGAAGTGGAGGCCCAGCCGGTTATGGTGGAGGTCAGGGTCTTGGAAGTCAAGGCGGTCAAAGCTCGGGTTCCGGATGGTCAGCCTAGGTTGGGCCAGGTATGAAGAGACCGAGCTACAGATAACCCAGTGATATTTTATTTTATACTTGATGGAACATACTTTTTTGTACTTACACTTACGGTACATCATTGGTATAATAAGGAACAATATAGTAGTGCTAGTACTCTGTAATCACTCTTTTTGACAAGCCATTTGTATTTCTGATCACTTTGCAACGCATCCGTAATCTATACTATTTTTTACAATGATTGATTTGTAAAGTACAAAAATTATTCCAGATTAAGCTGCTACAAGTGTAAATACTTATATGAAACTAAATAAATTTCTATCTAGTAAACAAAAGTTAATGCATAAGACCAGAGTAAACAGTTGAAATTTACTGGGAATGGCTCAACAGTGTCAACTTGTTGACAGAATCAACGAAATTGAAAAGTTATCTTCAGTCATCTGAAAACTGTGTTGCGAGAAACTGGAAACCGCGACCATTGCCTCAAGAAAAATTACTAAATTTCCTTTCATGACAGCAGCCACAAAAATTACATTATCGAGAAACATCTGTACAGAACATTTCTTTCCTTCCCAAGCCACTTAATGGGCAATCGTGTATGTAATGAAAGCGTGTAACTCTTGCACTGAAACTTGAACTACCGGTGTCACTGATATATTTTATTTGATATTACAACAACATTAAAAATTAACGGAGCTAGAAATTCCCCATAAATTCAAATGAATAAAGGGGGAGGCTGTATTTATATCACTGCAGTGTCCAGATTGGATCACCTTTACATTATTCCCGAAATCTGAAACACTTCCGAAAATGCAAGAATGCTTTTCTGAATATTTGGTGGAGCACATCTTTCAAGTATCTATTTGTTACCCTCACAAACAAATAAAAATATATTCTTAAATTGCACTGTATTTCACATTATGAATTTTGTATTTTGAAAACAGATTTTCGTGGAAATTGTGACAATGAGACCAGCCTTTCAATTTTTTGACATACAACATTTTTTATACAATTCTCCAGAAAATAAAATAAAAATTGTAATAGTAAATAATTTAAGAAGAATTTGCAATCAAAATGAAAAGTACCAGAACATAACTGATTACCAAAGGTTTACTTCTTCTTAATTACTATATACTTTCCAAAATACAGAGAATAGTTAAATTGTTTCGTAATTTGTACGCCTAAAGTAAGAATTTTGTTGTCACTGCTTCCAAACAACAGTAGTCAACAAGGGCTCCTGGTACGGTCTTATTGCAAATACACAGACAAAGATATACATAACTACAATTCCGTCATGATTTGGAATTATTATTAGCCACTGCAAGCAAAGTATGGCATGTGAACAAGACGCCACATATGTACCTGCAGTATCATATTTTAAGATATTGACACAAAATCACCTACTGAATTTCCGGGAAGGAAAGTACAGAAATTCCAATGAAATTTAAGGTACGCTAGAGAAAGAAACAATAAAATTATTCTTTTTGAAAAAATATTCGTCATCATTTATTGACCCCTATACGATGAAGGATAAATGCAAAGCCGGGAGTTTTATAAAAAAAAATATCCTTTGACAAGTTAGTGGCAATATTGTAGATGCACGTTTAAGCAATTATTCACGTGTTTCAAAAGGAGTAATAATAATATAAAAACTTGTTTTGTACATTTTCTTCGAACGTAAACATACACGAATGGGCTCATGGGAGGATACTATTTTTGAACTGATTGTGAGTGTTTCATGCCCAAATCCCTAGAGAGGTTGAGAGGTACATTTTATCCTGCCAACACGAATGGTGCCAGAAGTGAAGTAATGATCAAATGTTACATGTTTACATATTAAAGCGTTCATGCTGATCGGGTCCTCTAAAAGCCGCAGGTTATTATGTATTAAATGTAATTATTAATCTCATGCGGGTCCTTGAAAATAAAGAATCATGAACAGAAAATTCTCTAATACTTGTTGATATTATTATTGTTTTATTGACTCAATGCTAAAAGTTATAATGTTGTGTGTACGTGCCCAAAATTCAGAAGCTACTACACGGATTTTGTCTTGAGAACTAATAACTAATTTTAATGCCCCATTACAACAAAATCAAATGTCTCAGACCCTCAGCAGAACTTCACAGTGTGTTGCATGGAATCCTGTTGCCCTGTAATTGTGCATAATGTTTGGATTTATTGTGGTCCCCAAAGGTGCTATTTCTGACGTTGTAGATGTCATGACATAGCAATGCTACTGTAAATTGAATATGCATGTAACCATTTTAATTGATTACCAAAAGACTGTAAATTGGGCCCAACAATATTGGCAATTAAATTATAAAAATAATTATACTAATAGCTCCTTAATTATTTTTGAATTACTACTTCGGAGATGGCATATTCAGAATTGTATAAAATCGGCACAAGCATACTTCAAAAGACTACTCTGCTTCTCGTTTCCAACATAGAAGCTACTCTTGTAATGAAAGGTTTTTTAGAGAAATCAAAAAATTTTGAAAAGTCTTTATTTCCTGTAGGAGTAAGGTAATACTACTGGAAACGAATATAACAATAAATGGGAATTTTAAAATAATTTTAAGTGTAAATCATCCTACCTTAAATGAATTTTGAACACAGATATCTTAAATATTTGTTGTTACTTCTTTTGCAGATGATCATTCGCATCCAAGCGTTTGTCGCCCTGGTAGGCTTAGCGTCTCAATGCCGTAGCCAGATATTGAATCACGAACGACGAGTGATTGAGCACCCACGTATAGCATCTCTCAGGAATGATAACGAATTGATTCCTTACACATACGGAAATTCTATCTCGTTTCAGTATTCGTATAACTACCGTCCGGAGAGCGGATTTTCACACGGCCAAACCAACAGGGGATCCGGGATTGTGTACGAGAATGCCCCACATGTATCCGTTGGGCACTCCATTTTTGAAGGAGAGAATACTAATCGGTATGGACGGACATCTATCAGTCAGCCCAATCACATTTTCCAAAATCATAGAAGAGCAGCAAATAATCTTTTGGAAGTTGCAAACAGCTTTAGTGGCCCTCGCAGTAAAAATTCTCAACTCTCAGGAACTTATAGTCATTCATCTCATACCGGCCACGGCCACCCTCATTTGCTAAGAGCTAACCCTGGATTCGTTTATTTTTTATCGGATGATGAAAACAATCAGGGTCTCATTCAGACTTCCCATTTTGCTCAACTTTTGAGGTACATCCCACTTAAATCTTTGCAGGGTCCGCCACAGTTTTTGCAACATACTTCTCAACAACCATCTGTCCACAATCACATCCCTCAGGCCACGTACGGTAATACTCCTGCAACACCAACTCTTCCTACTCAACATCCAAGCAGCCGAAGCTCTAACCATCAGGAATTAATTCATTTTCCATTGACGGTAACCAAGCGGACATCTCCCTTCGGAGCACTACAGCCTCATGGAAAAAAATCTTTCCTCAGCAATGATGGGTCAACAATGTCTAACGCATTTGGACATCTTTATACCTCCGGAGGCAGTGGTGACTCCAGTCAAAATCATCTCATTCGATTTGGGAATATACAGGCCTCCGACCACCCTTACGTCGCTTCCTCGTCCAGCCAGGCCTTAATTCCATCTCAGAATATTTTTAGGCCTGAAGTGGCAAAAAATAGCCAATCGTACACAAGTGCTACCGGTATTCATGAAACTCCCAGGCAAAGAAAATCCTTACCACGACACCGCATCTCTGATCCAAAATTTCAAACCTACAGTATTGCTACGGATGGCATATTAAGTGGTCACATCCCCTCTTCGAGTCATGATGGAGAAGAGAATATTAGACGAATTTCAACACAAAGTAAGTATCCATACTATAGCTCCTTATTGAGTGATTACCTTGCGGAACCGTACTCGAACTCGTACTCGAAATCGAAGCATCGAGTATGGACTCCAATCCAAGGTACTCGTACTCGCCACATATACGAGTACTCAGGAAAATACTTGAAATAAGCGACCGAGTTCCAGTTCAGAACCCGAACTTGTTTCGTACTCGCGAGTACGGAACTGTAAATACCGAAATCCCGTACTCGTACTCGTGCCGTGACTCGAGTCTTCATACTCGAGTATTTAATAATAACAAGACCACAATTGAACAGTGAATTTTTTTAGATTTAGAGTCGTGACTGGTGGATACAACGATTTTTTGTGATAATTTCATATTAGCGCCTTCGTCTCTTTACTGGAAATTCAAAAGTTTGCAACACTTGTGTGCACGTGTACGCGTACTCGTATATTGAGCATGTGGTACTCGAACTCGAACTCGATAACCCTTATGAGTATTTTTATTGGACTCGTACTCGTTTGATACTCGTACTCGTAAGTATGTGAAAAATCGTTACCCGTACTCGAAACCCATTTCGAGTATCGAGTATTCACAAAAATTTGACCGTACTCGACTCGAACTCGTACTCGTACTCGATACTCGCCGGTATACTCGAACTCGATAAGGAGCTATAATCCATACAATCCAGTTGGTTTAACTTCAATCAACTCACAAGAGAAGTTGCCTTATGTGAAGTATGCATCTGGGAGCGAAAATCCGGACAGTTTTTCTTCTGGAATCCACCAGCAAGGCATTGGTCCAAATACAGATATACGTCGAAACCCTGCCGTAGAGTCTACATCAATTGGAACACATCGCAGTGATACTATTAATGAGGGAAGATTGGATTTGGTTGGGATTTCCAGTCAAGTTCATTCCACTAACCATGATCGCAAGCGACCCAATCTTCCCAAAAGGTACAGATCAGTCCGTAATAGGGCTACTTTCGTTTCCTCACCAGGTGGCTTACAAGGCGACAGTCTGCCGGATATTCAGTCAAGGATTGACAAATCCAACCTCATCTCAGGGTCTCAAATCACCACGGATGGACTTGCTACAATACTTCCAATCCCCAGTTTTCCCAGAGTACGAGCCCATCAGCCATTTTTTAACTCACCTCCATTACTCAACGAACATTCCAAAAACGAATTAAGAAATACCGGAAATGGTTTCCGAAACGCCAACGTATAGACTCTACTTGTACCAGAAAATTTGCAAGTTCGCAGCCTTGTCGGATCTTTAGAAGAATCGAATTTACATACTAGAACTGCATCTCCAACTAATTTGAATGTGCATGTGACGTCTCCGTAGAAGCGATCAAGCCGTGTACTGTCTTCACCAAAATATTTTGAAGTGAGATAATTTACCTACTGATGCTTCTTTATGAAATTAACTACGTCTTCTGAGTACATCTTTTCCTTTATTGGCCATATTTAAATATAAAAAAGTGAAAATATTTTTTATTGACTTTCTTATGCTTTCTTTCCGCCGATTTTACAAAAAGAATGCTATCCCTGTATGTACACTGCATTTACGACTATTACGACAATTAATTATTCATATTATTTAGTCATTTTATAAAAATGTGTATTTCATCAGTCGCATAAAATAAAATTCATTAACCACCTGGGAAACCTGCGACATTCGCAGTACACACTAAGGGAATACCGTTGGCACCACCAAAACTACCTTGATTTGAACCCGAAGGAATGCCCAGAGAGCCTGTTCCTGGATTTCCTCCTTGTGAGTTGGCTCCATTGGAGCCTGGTACAGTAGAACCTCCAGGAATGTTTGAAACTCCAGGCATATTAGAACCCCCGGGTATATTGGAACCTCCAGGTATATTCGAAACTCCAGGCGTATTAGAGCCCCCAGGGGTATTTGAACCTCCAGGGATACCCTGAGGAGCGCCTCCCCCATTACCTCCTGGAACTTGTGGTCCACCATTCACAGACGGAGGGGCGGTCGGGTTACAAGGATCTTGGTAAACCACTGGTGATTCCAGACCCGGTGTCCCGACACCGGGCACGGAGGAAATAGGGACGTTGGGCATGCCTGGAACTGATTGCATGTCATAACAAAACCGACAAGTCCGTTGGCACGTAACGTTTGTCAATGGTTTTAAAAGACAACAGATGCAGGGATTGTTGAAGACATTACAGGAAGGCAATGAATCCTTGCATTTACTGGCTCTCTCTTCGTTTGATGACCAGTCTACATCAGAGGGAGCTACAGTCACAGAAATCATTCAAATTATTTGCAAAGCCATTTAATAAAAACTTTAATCTACAATTGATCGACTTACCAAAAATTGGCTCGAATAAACTAGAATATATATTACATACAGTGAGAGATAATACTGAAAAAAAAATCATTTCAAAAGTATGCCCTCACATGGTGTACAAAGTTTGCATGAGCGCCGGCACCGTGAGGTCATGACATTATTCTTGTCACACTGAGTGTCAATAACCTCATCACACTTGTCGTCAGGTAGTTCGTCAATGCATGATGTCCGATTGCTGAACTCTTTGAATGAATGCCCATCTTCAGCCACACTATCAATACTCGGATCCACATTTTGCAGTTTAACTGGGCAGATGTTCAATAACAAAACTATAAAAAGTCGCTCTAGTATCATACCAATGCCTGATTTACGAAAAATCATAATAAATAGTCACCAGCAAAAACACGTTAGCGGTTCATCCAAAGTAAGTACTGTAAATAGATGTTTGACTCACGATTTATTTTCGCGAAAATGCATAAGTGTTTACAGCTACACGGTTTCATGTATGCCACCGACCGAAATTTCCTCTTGATGAATTTTATTTATTCATGAGGCATTCCCAGGCAAAGATTAAAATATTGAGACACCCTTTCATAATTGAATTCCCGTGTTAATGACCCGCTTTGTTAAAATACTGTAACACAATAAAGATTTAATTTTGGGCAAAATATTTTAGGTTGTCATTGTTTTTGGATTTTGTTTGGTTTTAGAAGACATTCATATGTTTTTCATGCAATAGCAATGACAGCTATTTGATGGGTAATTGTAGGTAAATTTTATATCTGCGTATTATGGACAATCTGTTATCAGTAGAAAATACATTTCGAATCCAATGGGGTAATGTGATTTCATGCAGAAGCGAATGTTGAACGGAACGGAACTAACAATATTACCTGTATGCAAATATTAATTCTGTATGTGATTCCATAACTGGCATTAAATGTATAGAATGAAGTTGTCAGCTGTCACTATAAAATGCATAAATTGACTACAGCAGATAAACACAACTGGAAGACCTCCTTTGAGGCTTGAATTCAATAGCACGTACTTGTATTTCCCAAATATGTAAGACTTACAATTATGGACTATAGTAAACTGAGTAAACTCGCTGAAAATACAAATTCATTCAGTCGGGCATGAAATTATTTAAGCAGAAACGTTCTTTTATTCTTAGAACGAAGTAAGAAGACTTATCTGCAAATATTAAATGATCTGAATACACAATACAATAACATTTGCAAATCCTCCATTGAATTAGGGCAATTGTAAGCTAGCACATGTTATTACTGCTGGGCATATGATATGGTATTCCAGCTACATGTTATTTCAGAATAATCATTATACCGCATAATATACATAATTACCCTCAAATATGATTGTAAGTAATAATGCTGTGTTTTCACAGGACTGTACAACCATGTAGCTTGTTGCAATTTCATTTACTTGCTTCGGTTGCGTTATCTTAGGAAGTTTTGAATTTAAAGTGCGTACGTCCACTATGAACATGCGATAATGATTTTTCATCAATGGACCGCTAAAGATTTACACCAGTCAGGGTTAGAATTTGGCTGTCCATCTCTGTAGTAGCAATCTCCGAGAATTATTGAATAGTGCCCGATTTACGACATTTTGGAACTATTTCCACAATGAGTCCACGTATTAAAATATCAAAAGCATTAGTACGGAAATGTGTACTTGCAGTAGTTGCTTTGGGATTCGCTTACAGGTAATTTGTATGGATACTTCATTTCATTATGATTTAGCATTTCAAGTAATGAAGTATAATTTTGTTTCATCTTGTTGTGTTGTAATTGTTGACATGAATATTGTACATTGCTATGAAACTTTCCATTTGAGTATTTGATTTGAATTCTGAGCCTGGGAACGTTTTGGTTGCAGGGATGAGAAGCTGTCGATAATGGGTACAAAAACAAGTACACAAGAGCTGACTCTCTGGCTGTGGAAAATGATGAAAGTTTGTGATTTCGTCCCACGATTTTTCTCCAGAATTGACAGAAGTATTACAACTTTGCAGAAAAGTAAGACCAACAATTATGTACTGCATGTGAGGTACGTGCATTATGAAACATTATTGACATTGTGATATAATATCGATATGTGTAGACTTGCAACGTGGCACAAGACCAAGTCGTTGACGCATGGCCTATTGCTTCAAAGAACGACCTTGCCTGACTCATAGATGAATGGTTTTGATGACTGTAACAATGCTTTCTGACTTGTCCATAGGCAGTGAAACATAATTTTCTACATGACTGTTTTGACTTGCAGTACGTTATTTGGGGTTACTGTTACCAGGAAATAAAAATATTAGACCATGTTGAATGTTTTGCGTTATTGATTGTTCCAACTTATTATGTATAACTGAATTTAAAAATAAAATAACATTGTGTTTCTCTGTTCTACGAAGTTATTTGATTCCTACGAAAGTTTGCATGATACAAAAAAGAAAAATAGCACTCAAAATACGAGAAACATCGGTTCACTTTATTTAGAAAAATTTGGACTTTTATATGCGTTGGAAATGTGGCTTTAGTTAACAGGTTGAATTCTTAACATACAAAATAATAGGTCTGGAATCAAATAAGTTACGACATTGCTTTTGGTTAAAATCAAGGTGTGGACTAGACACAGGAGCTAGACTTGCTGTGTACCAAAAGCACTAGGAGTCTCTCCACCTCCGGCAGTTGCTCTCCGAAGGACGATATTAGATAACTGTAAATGAATTCATCACATATTAAAAGAGATTTCTTAACTGGGACAACACAGAATGAGACACCCTAGTAAATAGTGTCCGACAACTATCGTATGAAATTCTCACCCCTGTCTGAAGGATCCCCGCAGCATCACTTAATCCCGGTGTGTGACCTAGTTTGCATCTGATGTAGCCGTACAGATTAGCTCCTTGAAGAGCCAATGCGAGAAGCACTAGAATCTACCAAATCCGAAAGAATAAACAATCAATTAACTAAAAGCAATCATTCCACAAGTTAGACTTATAACCATCAACGCACTCACAACAGACAATGATATTCTACACCATCAAACCTAATCATTCAAGACCCTAGATGCCTCTATAACTGGTAACTACTACATTAAATAACTATTTCGCAAAGACTATCAACTTTTGAAAACGAACTCAAAGGAACAGAACTCTGCTCACCGTCCACTGAAATCTGAACGTAAAGAAACTTGTGAAAAACAACAGTATCCAAATCACAGGTGTAACGATCAACGCAGTCCAAAATACTCTTTTCTCTGGTGGTCTTCCGCCCGCTCGTATTCCCTTCCGACTTTCAAATACCCAGTGGCTGACATCATTTTCATCTACGTAATTCCACCACCTCAAGCCCACGAGAATCCTCCCTAATTTCAAAAATCAAAATTCCATTTCCTCCATCACATTAATTCAACCACACAAACTACCAAATTCATCTCAATACTCAAAGTTTCATACCTGTGATATTTTTGACAGTCCAAAAATCAAGAGAGAGTAGTATAACGACAGTCACAAAACTAGGTATAAAGCCAGCATTAAATGCGTTGCAAAATATATACACAAGAATTGCAGCGGAGCGGAATAATATGTGGAAAAATGCTACGACCGGATGCCTGAAATAAAATAAAAATAATTTCCATAGAGCCACAGTCACCGATTAACCAGCTGAGAGTCTCACTCTCAGCCCCTTCCCCTCCCCCCCATTAAGATTTCACTAAACACGTATCCAATAAATTCTTACTTTAAACGTTGTTTAGCATCGGGTCCTTCCTCTCCGAATCCTAATCCCTCATCATCATCTTCAGGTGCTGTTGGTAAAAGTGGCTGGAAAAATAAATTCCTACGGTTAGACATTTTCAACTCAATCTGCTCCACCAACACTAACACCACAACATTGACACTAAATCTCAATAGTTTGAAGAACACACAGCACCAGTGCAAGTGTTCGCTTTCAAAGCCGTCAATGGACTTGTAGGCGTCATCAATTTCGCCACCAAATGCTGAATACTTAATCAAGTTATGGGTTGTCTGAGGAAGAACTGTAATTTAACTACCTTATTGTCAACCATCTCAAACGTGTCCTCAAATTACGTTCCTTGGCTCCGAAGAGATTCTTTTAGAGTTAGGATTTATTCTCCGGTGAGGTCTGAAACAATTAACAATTACTCCCCAACAGTTCAAAACAGATGTAAACAACCATGTATTTACTGGAGATAATTTTTTTTTTTAATTCACCGAATATGAAAACAATACCGACACGTCACCACTACAATTCCATTTACTTCAATTCTTGATCGCGAATGTTTTATAATTCGAATGGGATGCTCAAATTTGTGCGGAATATCTCATCTTTGCTATGAGCGTACCACGTGCTACTTGTAAAAGGTGGAGCCTTTCTAATAATTGTGCTCTCTCCCCGTCCTTCCTTCGGTCCTTCAGTTCAAATAATGGTTAAGCTCATGCATGTAGCGTAACTTTTGAATTTCAACCATCAATATATCTGGAGCTAGAGCAGTACATATTCACATTCAACGATTCTATTCTACAATACGTGAATATGCGTGTATACGCTTAAATGCATGTGCAGTTACAACCTTAATATTGCTTTGCAAATGCTGGCTGTAGGGGGCGTCCACATATTAATTCCATCCGTTAAATTGATGACTTGGAAGCTGTCTTGACTTAACGGACTGTCTTACAATTAGACCTGGTTGGAATAGACTTGTCACTTATAACATTTATAATTATGTTTATTATTTCACAGTATTCAGTATTATTTTGATTTGTAAAGCTTGTTTACATTGCATGAATAATTAATCCTGGCTAGTCTATGAGTTTGTGAGTATCACTTTACCCCAAGTAAAAAATAATATGACAGCTGGTTACATATAGAATAGTAATTAAATTTACCATTCCTTAAAATATTTTGTAGGGTATTCTTTACTTCACAAATTATAGGCTGTCGTTAATGCGTGAGTACATTGAATAATTTGAGTTACTTACGTAATTTCGGGAATCTTGTGCCCTTGTGAACTCGTATAAAAGTTTATCTACACCAGAAATGTCCATGACATTTGAGGCTAAACTTTTATCTGTGAGAAATAATAAAGAAATATTTGATAGCTTTCGAAGAATTTACACAAGAAAGTGGTGGAGGATAAAGGACAGTCCATAAATTATGTTAACCAAAAATGTATATTCTTAGGGCAAAATGATACATGTGTCATCTTGTGTCATCAGTTCGACTTGTGAGGGATGTTTGATTGTGACCTGTTTGATTTTTGATATCAGAATTTCGAAATTAAAACTTTTTCTGACAGATTGTTGTGCTGTGAAGACGGCATTTTTAGCAAAATTTTAAATCGGAATGAGCACCATGCCTGAAGTGTCCCCAATGAATAGGTGTAAGTATTTACTTACCATGAAGGGGTGACTTGAGTTTACGTTAGGTATATGCGCGCGCGTATAACACAACGTAGTGCAAATCTGACCTCCCATACTCCTGAAACAATATCTTTGAAGTCGGCTGGTTAAGAATTTATAAGTGTATATTATAATTTATAATTTATCAGTGTATTTGTAATTGTAATAATTGGAAATCTCTACGTTACTCTAAATTGTTGAATACTTTCAAGTATACAGCAAAATCAATGAAATATTTTGTATCAGCTGGAAAAATCTTAACGACATACTATGGGACGAGCATTAGATGGAATAGAGAAGATGAATAAGTTGATGACATCATAGTGGATTAGTCGACCTTACTACATTGTAATAGATTTTATATTTTCCCAAAATCACCTCCACACTATTTGGATGCTGTCATCTGTGAATAGTCCCTACAGACAATTAAATTTTGAAGACTGCAATTATCGGCAGTTGTGTCAGCATTATTGACACTGATTAAGAACAGTAATGGTCATGAAATGAAGAGGCTCATTTTTCCAACTTCTTTGGTCGATATAAGCTACATATATAAATAATACATACATCCCACCTTGGAATGCGCACCCATTTTTGTCTCTGCTATTCTTATTACAGTGTCGTCCTGCTTTTACCAATATTGCTCTTAGGAAGCGCAGAGAACTGATGTTGATAAAATCACATGACAAAAACAATAATTAGTTGTGCATTAGTGGAATCAGCAGGGCTGACTTTGGCATGTGAGTACGAATAGTCACATACTGCCTGATAATTACCCACTATGCATTAATAATAATGCTCTTGTTTGGCTTCAATATTGCTCCGATGTTTCTTCCCAGAATCATTCCAAATAAACCAAAAGAACGCAAGAGACATCCCCATTAGTACTACATTGTACGAAAAGACGATCGATGATCATTTTACAATATTCTTCCACCAAGAAAAAGAACACAAGCAGACCAAAGTATAGTTAATTGTCTGTAAATTACCAGTTGGGTCATAGTAAGACTCATTAGATACGTGCTTTTAAACATGTTATGCAATACTTGAAGCTATTTCAGCGGATTACTCATTAGTTCAGAAAATTATTGTTGCTTTAAATTAATGGCCAATATATAGGAAATTATTATGTGACTCATGCATAGGCACGGGAAATCACGCAAATGTTGTACATTGGTATTTCCGGCAGTAATCAATATGTTTATTTCCTACATGTATCTAACATTGCGTACCTTCTTACAAACTAATTTGTTTACGTTTAAAAGGATGTTTAAGTTTAAATGGAAACTTTCCATGGAGATACCTATTTATGGCTAACGGAATGTTTGATTATTTTTGTAAAAAGTAATACAGGAAGCACCTAATTGGACTGCTTTATTTTTCTCCAAAAAGAAGTCTCCCACACATACGGTAATCATAGTAGTAGTAATAAAATCCTTGTATTCTGAAATTCCATGTATTTTTCCTGTCTGGGGCTTTAAGTATGCTGTATTTTGATATCAGAGAAATCATTTTCCCGAATTGACTAAAAAAAATCATGTTGACTCGACGAAAATCATTTTATTTCATGTCAACACAATGTCTTTACTTAGAACTTGAACTTCTGGCAGGTTCTCATAGTACATCCGATCATGGAAAAATTCCAACCCAAAGGCCAGGTTGTTGTCAGAGTTATGAAAGTAATAGCAATTATGATAGTTGCCGTGGGGTAAAATTTAACATCGCATATGTTGATATACTTAAAATCAAACCACAATACGGGTCATAGAAATCGCGATGAAGGGGTTGCAGGAGGAATGGATAAATTTGAAATGGTTTATCAATTATTCGTGATTAAATTGGGTTCAGCGGAATCCATTTTCTGCGACACGGATACTCTAAAATGACTCACCTACTATATGTAAATTATTAATAAAGTATACGTATTTAAATATCATGGGAAATACAATGATTGCCGTGTGCATATAATGGAATCCATTTTGTTTAGAAACCCTCGATTTTTAGTTATTAGAGAGCTTTCAAACGAAAACTAAATTTATCTTCAGACTAAACTCTATTTGTTGTATCTAATTCTATTTGAACTCTAATCATATGTACATATATAATACTTATTGTTAGGGTAACTGTCATTAAAAAGAATCGAATGGATATTTGTCCCTAACCTGACCATTACTGAACTGTATAACCTGAAACAATCGGGTTTTTCCTAAACATGTGAACACACTCCAATTGTTATACGGGCATTCAAAATTGTAAATATGGATGTCATTGTCTAACATGAATTTAAACGTGCGAATGCATGTCACTCATATTGTCAGTGCTGTTCCACCAAAGGCAAACTCAAATGAATTGCTTCTGCAGGTCACTCATTTTACTATTTTATTTATGAACTAACGGCATTGGTACTACAAGAAAACTACATGCTTAACCACTTGAATTTAAACTTTAATGTTTAAAGTTCAAATAAAGAAAAAGAAAAAAGAAAAATCTGTAAAGTTGATTTACAATAATTTCACTATGATTTACTTTGAATTAAGAAGATGAGGAAAGGACATTTTTTCGGAAAAGTACCACAGTAATTGCTCAATCCGGCCTTGATAGTTGAAGGATTCAGTCAATATTTTGAAGCTCCCAATGCTGACCCTTGTCAGATTTATCGCAAGTAACGGTCTCTGGATGTGAATTCCTGAAAACAATATTTGGAAGAAATTAAGGGTGGACAAATATTTTCAAAATCAATATCTTTAGAAAGATATTCTCACTTTGCGTGTTTTCCTTTATGTGCCAGGTCCTTTGCTGTATCCTTCAGTTTTCCAAATATTCCATGCTTTTTGCTAAAACCAAGTCAGTATTTATGACAGTTTTTGTAGCTATTTTTTATTATTACATTTTTATGCCATTATGAAACAAACTTACTTGAGGTTCTTCAGGCACCTTTCGCTTGCCACATTTTTCAACAAGAAAGAAGTTTTGTTCTCGATTTTGACAGCTTTCCACTTCTGGCTCGATTTATCCCGATTTTTCTGTTTTACAAGTTTAACAATATTAGCACTTTACAACCCAGTTTAATGTACGGGCTTCACATACATTAGTATAATCAAATACCTGAACATTGATTGTCTGCTCGTGTTTGTCTTCGGTTAAAACTAAGGCACCGTCGGGCAAAGAATCAACTCGATGTTTTAGGGTATCTTTCTTCTTTTTGAATTCGTCCCAATCCCAAGTTTGACGTTTTGGGAGAAGCAAGAATTTGTCCTCGTCAGAGTCTGAAGAGTTACGTAATTATTATAGAAAATAAATACATCCTTAACATAGTACTTATATGATTATATATATATTTCGGAAATATAATGAATAACCAGTTGCTACAGCCAGCCATTTTTGATTCCCCTCTTCATCTACAGTCTCCAAAAACACCCTGCTGCCAGATTCAGGTGAGCTGACCACAGAAAGGACCTGGAGAAATTTTATCCAGTTTTAAAAGAACCCTTAAGTATATAATGGTTAAAATAATGGACTCACAGGTGAAAACATTAGTATAGTCATGTTTTAAATATTTAGCTTACACGACGATCCGAATGACTTTTTATTTCGTACACATGTCCATCTTCAAAACCTTTTCTGGCTTCAATGGAAACCAGAAGACACAAAACGAAACCGAAAATTTGACTCCACATTGTTAGGTACCTGCACGGTTGCAAGTTTCAACTGATGGAACTAACTACAGGACAGGTAACTATATTTAATAATACTGGATTAGGAGTTATGAATCATGGGCAAGCTAACGACCTAAGTAGCTGATAGTCTAACCAACATCGGTACAATTTATCTTAATTATCCTAAGAGTAATTAGAATTACCAGTGATCGTTTTTTGTCGCTTGGGATTAAAGCGTCTTTTAACTACTTTGTCAATTCCGTGACGTTTTTCTGAGCAGTGTGATTCCATTTACTGCAGACATCATGTGATTTAAATTCTCATGATTACTGAAATTCGTAGATAGCCTGATAGCTGCATAATGTACAATTAATGACCAAAGCGTCTGTAATCTGATCAAAATGTCGTAAGTGGAATTCCTTGGCGTAAGTCCATAATGTATCTTATAATTAAAAATCTCATCATGTTCTCCATTTTGATTGTTTTCAGTGGTGATTATTTGGAATGTAAGATGGCAGGAATACCTGTGCAGGACTTTGCTACTTGATATGCAGTAACATGACTTACGTATAGTTACCATATAGTTAGCTACAAGTCCTCAACTTATTTCAGTTTCCATTCCTGCAAGACAACCTTCGCGACAGGGACAAGTTCATGGATAAAAAACTGACTGAAGTATTCCAATTTTTTGGGGCATAATACAAAAATAGACATGTTTGACGATGAACATATTTCACATATAGTGTATAGTAGTAATTACCAACAATAAGGTGTACTTGGTAACTTACAATAATTCTTACTTATTATTCTTCTTAATTCTTAATTAATTACTTCCCCAGGTTCCACAGTACAGTGTTGTAAGGATTTGCTTGTTGTAGGATTAAAGTAAGCGTCTGCACAAAATAGTCCTTGCAGTAGCGTTAATGACTGCTCTGTTGTGGCTAATGCAAATCCAACGAAATCCTTTTCAAAGAGATACTGCATATTTACCGGAAATCTATTATGATGTGCTGTAGGATAATTTATTGAAAATGTTTCTAGTAATTACTTAATTCTCGATTTACCTGATTCTTGACTAAACCCTATCTACGTAGACATCCCTATTCCCTATCTATCCAGACGCAACGAATGAAAGCCATTCGAGCTTGAGCAGTCCAAATATCCAAGCCGTCATACGACCGGATACTTGTACAGCGGAATTATTTAACGTTAAATCCAAAATGAATTCTAATTATTTAATGTGGTGGTATACTGTCGTTATCGTAACAAAGTTTTATGATAGAGCTGAGCTATTTAGTGATTCATGTTGTTTGTATGGAAAGGGGCAAAAATGTAATAGCTATCGCTACCATAGCTAGCTGTACTAAAAAGTTAGTCGGGTATTGGCCTTATTGGCTGTAATAGCCAGCAGTAAAAGTAAACTGGGTTTCACATATAGATGAATTCGTTGTTTACGAATATATAGATAAATCTCGCAAACGAAGGTTCTACGCTTTTCTTTCGTTAGAGCAACATCCTCTTGTCCGTAAATCTTTATTCTTTTTTCATGCATATGCAAATAGTAGTGAAATACTTTGTCCTTGCATCTTTATCGCGATTCAGCTTACCCATGCTCATAGTATAGGAGTATTAACATAATTGGTGTTGGTAATGTTGTTGATATCCTGAATCAGTCCTGAATCAATTTGCCCGCCTTGACTACTCTGTACTACATGTACCATTTCCGCTGGGTTGCGATGGAGTTGAGGTAATTATAATAAATTCAAGATGATATGTATGCTAACAATAAGTACACTGACGTGGGTGTGTTGTTGTGACTTTAGTAGGAAAAAAAAAGAAGAAATTGATACAAAATGTAGATGCGTATAATTTACATAGTAGAGGGATATGTTCTACATGAGGAGTGAACATTGTAAAAGATTCTATCCACTCCAGAAGGGCCTACAATAAGCTCTTTATGATTTGAGTAGAATTGAGGGAGACTGTGAAGAAATGAACTCCAGCTGGAGATGATGCAATTCCCATTGAAAGAAGCCGTAGTTTTCTTATTATGGATTCTCATCAAATGAATGGAACCACGAGCGTGTGAATGTTCCAGGAGAGGTTATATTTCCATTGAGATTTTCCTAAGGAAACATATGTAGTGTGTGTTACAATCAGTTATGTGTTCCTTCCGCTATACTTTCGCACACATTGTGTCCTTCTACAACCGTCCTCACCAGTCCTACAGGAATTACTGGAGCAACTACATATTTGACGTACAATCATTGCTCCAAATTAACTTCCCCTGTGTCAATATACTTTCGTATACATTTCCTACACACACCTTGAATCATTTTATACTCCGAGCCTCCCTATGTATATCTCATACCACTATAGTTTACGAGACAAGCGGAACAAAATTTCAATTCGGGAACAGATCTGACACCCAACAACAGCACAAAGTCCGAACGACTTAATGAATATAAAATCAACTTGTCAATCATAAACCGGAACCAGTGACACTCAAAATATGGTAGGTTAAACGGGGAAAATATTCCCAACAGCAGGAGTGCAGTCAGTAGTGGTTCTAAAAAATATTTAACCATCAAAGGGATTTCAAAAGATTTCTTAAGTAGGAGCTGAATGAATTTATTCCGATAATGCCACAAGTTACATTTCCAGTCTTTCGTCAGATCTGGATGATGAATAATGCGAACTGGTGAGCTTAGTTTTTCTCGAAGTGGTACAACTGAGCTTTTCATGTGCATATGGGAGTACCCAAGTATACATATGTATGTTCATAGTCATAAATAATTCTTTATTCAGGAGGAGTATAAACTATATCAACGTTTCCACTGGTAGGGTTTAAACTGAGTAAAATTGAGCTGTGAGATCTAAGGGTGCACTTATGTATAAAATCAGTAATATAATTATCAATAATGTACTGCGTTTATCCCAACATGCATGTACTTCATCTAAAAGTTGAGACCGCGCGAGAAAATAATGCAGCTTCCATACTCTTTCATCCTGTCACTTTTACTCCGGTAGACTCTGCCCTACCAGCTTTACACTGAGTGAATGGATTCAATTGAATAATTTGAGCGGAGTCAAAGCTAAAACCAAATCTTGACTTGGGATACTTGGGAGCAAAAAGGAGAGGAAACGAATATTCATCTGCTTCATATATGTATGCATGCTCTCGTGTCTTTATAAATCTCGACCCCATTCCATATTGTTCCTTCCAATTAAACTAATGTGTACATAGTCAGGAATTATGAGATGAGTTAGTGGCCAACTATTTTCGTCATACATTAGACAGCCTCTTGTGCAATTGAATATTGGCATACAAAGACTCAATTCTTCCACTCACTTAATAAACATGCTTCCACAAGAACTGGAGGCTCGGGAAGAGTGTGGTAAGGAGAAACAACCATAATTTGCAAGATTGGTGGACTTGTAAAATTTCTAATGACTGGATATTTTTTGTGACTCACAATTAAAATCTCTATCACAGAATTTAAAGTGAGCTTCCATTCAGTTGATTTTTCTGTAGGACGGACTATGTATATAGGAGGATTGGACTTTTACCCAATGTTTTAAAGTTGAGAGCTAATACAGGAACAATTTATCCTTATTGCTATACTTTTTCTCATGTAAGGGACAAGTGTGAGGGAGACTGGAATTTTCGAAGTGAAAATAGACGTTGACGCTGGAGTCAGGACTGTATGAAAGTATTTCATTTGGAAAAAACTGTTTCAGTGGATTGCGATTGGAAAGGTGGATCAAGTCAATGTAACGTAACATCTACCAATGCGTATAACGGGACTCGTTGATATGCATTGGAAGAAAGTTCAAAGTGTAGGACCAGAACCTTGGCGGGTAGGTAGACTACTGTGAGGTACATGTCGGGTATCCTTGGGATTAAAAAAGACGCACAATCGTGTAAGAAAATGGAATATAAAGAGAATGTTGTGAAGAAAAGTGAAATAGTTTTTAGATTGAAGAGCAACAGTCACCGCATAAGTAGGAGCGCATAGTGTCGTCCTCGCAGTGTGGGCACATGCAAAGGAAAAGTCGGATTGACAACAATTTTAAGAGGAGGAGAGTGTCGACGAATTTCCTTCCTGACGAGGAGTCCAAAAGCCATAATCCCGTGTGCTCATCCATCGACAGTCTGTGTCTTTGTTGTGATTGAGTCCAAACGATAAAAAAATACCTTCATTTTATTCAACTCTCAAGGAGGGAATTCCACTTGAAATGAGTGAGTAACTTGAGAGAGGAGGCATTCGCAAGAAAGACACGCATACTTACCCATCATATTTCTCTCTGTTTGGAAATTCTCTTCAGAAAGGTTTTGTAAATAATTAATAAGATTCCCAAAAAAAAAAACACAATTGTTTGTGTACTGAAAAATAAGTTTTTTTTTAAAGTGGCCACTTTTCCAGCAAAAGTTGATTTTATTTTGTCATATCTTTGTGTGTGTGTGTGTGTCTACATCTGGACTTATACTCAAGAGTAATTTGGTGCGTACGGAAGGACAAATATCATTTAATCGTGGTCTCATCTTGGCCCCCCGCATGTACTAAAGGTAAAAGTCTCTCGAGGATTTAAGAAAACATTTCGACATTCCTTGACAAACAAGAAAATCCTGTGTAAGCAAAAGAATGGTTGAAAAATGTGGCTTTTCAATTTTCCCCACCGGCTCATTATTTTTTATTGACCAGTGTGACAGGGAATTGCTGACTCGACAGCTGATATAGCATGTTTTCACGTCATATTATATGCATGTATTCCAGAAATTCTATTATATGATTTTACCTGAACAAGCTCTTATTTTCAGTTAGAGTATCACTTCATCTCCTTACTACTCTGCTAGCAGTAGATGCCTTCAGTACAATTCCACGAGGCCTGAAAATACGAATGATTTTCAAATTGGTTTCTTTTTATCGAACTTCGTATCAGGAGTTTTGGATAGAGTGACAATAATAAGCATCGTCAAGATAGTAATCTTGACGAAGGATATCCGAGTGGTCGATTTATTCCATGAAAATGTAAATTTGACCTCTTTTACTACAAAATTAAGCTTCCATGTACTGTGTCGGCAGATTCTACCACTCCATTTATTAAAGTTAAATCAATACAGTCCCGGTTATTCATATGCCTCTAAAACAACTTCAAACTTAGGACCACACGTTGAAATTCCACTGGATTATTCCTTGTCAAAATTTAAATAATAATCATTCAGTTGACATGTACCCTTTCTTAAATTGATACTCATAAAATGTCATGTGATAGCAAATTGTAGAACCCAAAAGCAAGGAACTATTACTCTAAAAGCTTTTCCCTTTTACATTTCACATCTATAATAACGCATAATTAAGTATAGGCGGCTGTGTCTTTCAGTATGACAGCGACGCTTATATACATACATATGTACCTACACGTGTACATGAGCTTATATTTCTTGGGGACCTGTCTACTAGAGAATTTTTATGGACGGTCTTCGTCCATAGAAGTAATAGTCCCATGGAAAAACGTAATCACTAGTAAACTCACTAATGATTCTTCTGAAACCAAAATAATTGTTTTACACGGGGAACATTTTAACCAGCAGATAGTTGAGTAATGCTCATAAAAGTATTAGGGTGAACACTCACTCTTAAAAACCTTGTTCAGTAAATAGGTAAGGCTTGGGTGGATGTGTTTCACTTACTACACAAAATGCACGTCCTTCATAAATATTCTTTAGTTCATTTCAACTGAAAACAATATTCGTTTCGAGTCGGAAAACACGGCTCAAATGCAAAACCACATACAACTGTATCAATCAATTGCACACAACGGAGGAGCTAAATTGACTCTCATCTCATTACACTACAGTATTTGTATTTAAGATACTTGTGTCACTTACTGTTAGTATAAAAATGTAAGTTCAGTTTGTTATCATATAGAAAAAAATAAACTCTTGATTGTAAAAGTCACTTGAACTACTGAACAGCAAATACTTTGAACCTTTTCCTAGGACTTTTCTCAATTTTAAAAAGAGGTAATAAAATTAAGTTTATTTTATCCCAGTACCTATATACCTTCCTACTGTATAAGTTGCATACATAAACTCCATAGAGTTCGTGAGAAGCAAACATGTCTACAGGCAATTCAATAGCTTCAAAAATCAAACTTGAGCACCTGTAATAATTTTGTTGTTTCAAAATTTTCCAGACAATCATTTCTGTTCTCAAGCCCCAGGTTGTTTATAGTTTGAGGATGTTCAAAATTCCTTCTTATAGATATATATACGAAATGTACACAGTTCGTCTAAAGGGTAATGGGTACAGTTTGGTAAAGACTTCAGTCACTGTCAGCTTTTTGTGAACGCTGATTGTGAGGTAATAAAAAATTGGGACAGAGCTGTGTACTCCAATGGCTACGCATTATTTCAGATTGTGTTGTTAAGTCAATGACTTGAAAAGAAAGTGTAAATGAATTGCTTGCAATGAGTCCTAGTTAGGGATCCAATACAAATGCTGTAATTGAATCAGTGTCACGTTTGTTTTGAGAGTTTGTTCACTTGCGAAGGTTCTTTCCAATTCACATTTTACTCTGGTGTCAGTTCTGATTCATCCAGCTATTCACAGTATTCAAATCAAATTTAGAACTAATTATCTGTATCTCCAACCTACAAGTTCCAAGAAAACTATGAGTGGTCAAGAATTTTGAAGAATATGAAAACTTGAGGGGTTTAAGAACCTCAGCTACTTTCACTTTCTTCGGGGTTACGGCAGAAGTTAGTCTAAAAACAAAATCAGATTTAATAAATTAAATATTGTATTTATTATTTCTACTGACACATTACAAGTACTTTTTAAATATGTCCATATTTCCCATGAAATTCGGCCACATACTTCAGCTGAGCCCCAGACATCATATTTAAGTTTTTTTTTGAATTTACATACATATCTATGCTTATATACATATCTAAATTTTACCCCTGGCTGAGGTCATTACATAAGGGAATACATCTGCCTGATTAAAATAGGGTTGGATGTTTTATTTCCCTCTTCAGTTATTTTTAAAACATGGCCTTTAAAGGCACGAGGAAAGGACAAGCAAATAATTTCCCACATTACATATTATGTGATTCTCACTGAAAAAATAATCCGCATTATTAATCAACATGTGTAACTATGTATGTACGGATACGATTCAAAGGTCTTATTTGGCTGTTAAATTACTGACACTATTCCTCGACGTCACATATTATTTTAGACCTTTTTGACCTTTTTAATCAAATGATTGATCTTGAGTTAATGTCTTGTCGCACTTGTACAAGTGTATAAGCTTACTGATCTAAGGCAGAAACAGAATCCCCTCCTAAGTTCTTTCAATTTTCCACAGTGTGTTATGATGTGGTGGAGTGTGGGTAAAGAGAAACATACATGCGTGGCATGTAATCTGTAATGTGTCCAACCATACTGGGATGATCGTGAGGTGCATTAACTAAGTCGCTGTTTTGCTCTTACTGTATCTATGTAGTCCCAGGCAATTAATTGAGCCCGTCCAACGAAATCGAATCTCAAGGAGAGCAGCATTTTTCTAAAGGTGCATGTATGCATTCATCCCATCTTCTTTCAGACTGCCTTTTCACATGTGTATAGATACCTCTAACAAACAATCGTAAAAACTAAGCTTCAAAACAGCAGTAGATTCTGAACCTTTCTTGATCCCATTGGAAATTCGCTTGTACGATACAAAGGAATGTTTTGTAAGAAGAATTAATCCTACATAAACAAAATTGAAAAATATTTTTTGCTCCCGTTGTGAATGGATATATATGGATAGCCGGTTAGCAAGTTTAATTATTATAAATTGACATTTAGCCCATTACTAGGATTTTTTAAGGCTGATGTACGCAGCAGGTATCATTTGTTGTCTTTTTTTAGCGGGATATTAATGCAAATTGTGCTTCATTTGCAGTTGTTATTGTCGCAGCGAGTTTGTTGGTCATTTTTTCTGCCTTAATTCACATAGCCAGCTTTATTCTTACTATCTGTACATACATAGGTGTACATGACCACAGGACAGAGCTTCAAGGCTCCAATGACTATTTCGTATTTATTATTTTGAATTTATTTATTGAGTTAGCATGGAACTTGAAAATCCCGTCGGAGCTTTTGTTATTGTAAGGACCATACATTTTGTGAGCTGATAGTCTGCGATTCCCCCCTCAGTTGATTTGAGTGCTAAGGAGGAGGACAAACATCGGTGCCGTATCAAGTTTAAGGAGAGACGAAAAATTATTCCTGACAGAAAATTACGCTTTGCACCAACAGCAGCTTACAGAGTTCCTCGGAGTGTTGGGAAGGATCTCCAATGATCTTTTGCCCTGAAACCATTTCTACATCTGATTATTTTTTATCTAGGCAGAAAATGTTGAAACCTACTCTTGCCTGGTCACATCTAGTTTTGGTTGGCTCAAGGCAAACCACTGTACAAACGACTGAAAGGGACAATTTTATATTTTGATGACATTCAGCAATTCGAAGAAAACATATTGTTTGTTTTTACAGTATCCAAGTATAATTATAAGTAAAATATACTCTATAACGGGTTTCCAGTTTTTCATCAATGTGCAGCCGGGCTACTTTTTGAGATTGAGAGGGGCTAACCAAATTTTAGGGTACACCCTTGGAACTTTTTGTAGTTAAGAACAGTAACTGGACACATACATTCGTTGAGTTTGTGTTGGTATAAATTTGATGGGGAAAGGTTCATTAATCAGGGACACTGGAGAAGGAAACTTGGAAACAAAACTGATAATCTCTCCGTAAACATTTGTTGTTGAACATTGTATCATTATTTATTCATTTACTCATTTCTTTATTCAGGCAGTGAAAAAGTGTATAAATTGATTCTTAACTGTTGCTCGACTTACTAGTGTGTGTAATTATTTGTTAGTCGAACCAGAAGAGCCTGGCTGTTTGTGAGGATCCCATTTAAAGCTAACGATTCTCTCTCATTCACCGAGCTAATGAATCAAATTGTAAATTATTAAAGGCTGACTCTAAACGCACTCGGAGTCGTACCAAGGAATTTTTAATCGGAGTTTTATTGCTACGCTTCACGGCAAGCCTGTCTAAGTCTAATAATTACATCAAAGTCTCTCTTGCGTGGGTCATTATCCGTTTATTCACGTTGTTCAAACTTTTGTTTTCCATTTCTTCCCATTCTACTAAATTTGAGAGGGCAAAGTGAAACTCCCCAGGTGAATTTTCCTACATTGTGACGGTTGCCACTACAAAAGTTTTGTCCTCCAAAATTTGTACACAAGAATATTTTTTCCGTTAATTTTTCAGTTAAATCTATTATCGTGCTTGAAAAAGTTTTTCTGAGTAGAGGTACTTTATAATTAATGTAATTCTGAATCAATATATTTTGATACCTCACAATATACTCAAGGCATATCATTTTTATTTAAAAAAAAAGTCTTACATACTGAACGACAGGGGAATTTTAAACTTCTGCAGTGTATCGTAAATGTGTGCATAAGATTTTTTGTGTTCTGTCTCTCTATAGGGGTATACAATTTCCAATTTCCGAATTCCAGCCATGGCTTCAGTATCACTGGAAAATCTCGTGCTCACAGAAGAAGAAACAGAAGCACTGCATGAAACCTGGCAATTGGTGGCTAAAGATCTAAAGGGCAATGGAGTTAAATTCTTTCTCCAGTAAGTGATATTTTTATGTTCTTTCGAATCATCAGGACCGTGTTGATGCTCTAAGCTATTGATCAATACCAACAAAACTTTTTAATCGTTTTGAATTACTTCATGAATTTTGATCAACAGTAAAATGAGCCTCTAAAATTGAAAAGAAATTCTTCCACTTCAATAATAATTTTCATTAAATTCTCATTAATTAATTTCTTGGATTGAATTGGAAAACATTATGAAGTACTTCCCGACGTTGTTTATGAATTGAACCACAACCACATGTTGCTATACTGACTACTGTAAGAACAATTTACGTTCTCAGAGCTCCACGGATGAAAAATGTGAAGGAGTCTAAAACTCTTTAAATGACTTGGAGTAGCTTACAAGAATAAGACATTTGTATAATTACATAAGTTGCATATTTACAGTACAATGATGAGTATGGAGTATGTAGGCTGCATAAATTCCTGCTGATGCCGACAACTCTACCACAGTATAATCCTAAGCTTGAGAAATGCTAAACAATAATAATTGTGTTTTTCCAGTTTTTTCCAAACCTTCCCAGAATATCAGAGGAAATTCAAAGGATTTGCTGATGTTCCATTAGTTCAGTTGGCAGAAAATAAACGTCTGAAGGCTCATGCTTTTACAGTACTAAATGCCATTAATGGCCTCATTGATAATTTGGACGATTTGGAAGTTCTCAACGAGCTCTTGTTCAAGACGGGACAGAATCATATTAAACGCAATTTAAAAATTAGTGACTTCCAGGTAAGGTTGCTTCCTCACATAATTAATTAGGGCGTCAAAGTTTATGTGAAATTAAATATTCATAGCAGGGACGAATAATTCTATGAAGGATAGTCTCCTCCTCCACGGAGGACATTAGCCAGCTGGATCATCCCTATTATTAGCATTCATATAATTGATATGTTTTTTTATTTACATAAGAAAGTTGTCCTTCCGCAGCTATCCCAGCAGAGCCATTAGAGCTCAATCCATCAAACACAAGTGACTGGTGAAAAAAATACCCATTAGACCTTTATTTATTTAGTTATTTCGAGAACTCTGTCAAATTATTTTGGCGTCAAGCTTCACTCAGCCGCACTTGTAAAAATATACTATATATTACACAAGGATTCACTTGTGTACGCGGTTAAATTCCCATAACTCTGTTTATTTCTATGGTTGAACATAATATCTTTTTTGTTTTAGAACCTGAAGGAAAATTTGCATGAATTTTTACAACTAGCCCTCGGAGAGGCATTCACTCCCACGGCATCCGTTGCTTGGAAAAAATTGTTGACGACAATGGTAACCAAAATAGGAGAGGGTTTGGAATCCAGCACGACATAATCTCGATGTTTAGCAGCTCTTATATAGAACAACAAGTTATAACTTTCTGGTAATTGTCAATGGAAATCCTATGTAGTTGTAGGAAATGTGGTGCTGTATTGAAGATTGATCCTGAACAAAATGTCATTCCCCTTTTTCTTATTACTAGATATTTTCAGTTATTACACAGTAGGGATATGAACAGTGTATGATGACCATCCTCTGACATTTCATTGGGGTTAATCTAAATAATTGATGCTTTATAAAACATTTTTGAGAATTTAAAACACTTTATGTTAAAAGCCCTGGCTAAAATATTTTAAGGAAATTAAACCTACAGAATGCTCATGCTTAACTCTGCCAGCTCCACTTTCAGCATAATTTCAGGGAAGTGGAGATATCTGTATTTCCAAATTCATATTATTTGGCCCTTTTTCTTTGAAATGTTAAATGTATGTAATATTTGTATGGCAATGTATTTAAGGATTGGTTAGTGTAAGTATAACTGTGTAGTAAGTTTACTTTAGATTACATGCGTGCTAACACGGCTACAGCCCTCATTTCACCCCTGGTGCGAGACCGTTCCGTATCATCTGTCTATAAACTCTTGTTCTCTTCAGTATATGAACAGCTTTTAAGAACAGATTGACACATTCTTCCATTTTCAGCTATCTTCAAAATAACAAAGCAAGCAATATTGCACATTATGTACATATACAACTCTTCAGGGTTTTTTCTTCAGATACGGGAATCATTTTTCGATTTGTGTGGATATTGACGAGTTTTATTTTTCGTGAGCTTTCAAATATAATCAGTAGCCTTCGTCAGGCTACTAACAATTTTTCTTTAGTTTGATATGTGGGATTATTCTTACTAACATTTATTTTCTTGTAGTGACTCTAAAAATTAGGATTTATTTTAGTTAAGTCTTTTACAAGTATACGTTGATGCAGTTTGGACGATGTTGTTCCTTCAGTGTCATTTATTTGTTTTACGGTTGGGGGGACAGGGAATTTGGCTTGAGATTTAGCTTTAGGTTTGATTTCTATGATAGGTTAGTTTTTGTCTTCAAGTGGTAAACCGTTTACAAATAGGATAATCTTTAAACTTTCAACGACACTGATGCATGTGCATGAACTTTTTAATATCAGTTTTGCTGATAAAAATTGTGTGGCTTGATGTTTGAAAAGTGTTCAATGCTATGTACACATTATTCAATTCTTTGGTGTATGACTCATTATTCATGAAGTTGATCGGATAGGTTCCTTCTATGTATGTTTTGCAAACAACAACAAAGTACATTCAATAAATAATCTGTTTCAAATATTGGCTGTTGGAAGCAATGATTGAATGACATTAAATGTTACCAATGTTGGTTCAACAAGCGGAGTGATTATTTACAAACACCAAAATGATGGTGCAATATTGTAAACACAGTCGTACAATTTATTAATAATCCTACTTAAAAAAAATATAATGTAATTCTTGTTTAGCGGAGCACTTTCAGTGTTTTCAACAAATGATAAATCTCTATGGTGTATGGCATGATGTATGTTCCTTGTCTTGTTAGTGATAGTGCAATTGTAATGGTCCTGTGTGTTGTGGTGTAAAATAAATTGAAATGTTAAAACTGCAAATTGTATTTATTACCTGTCATAAAATTTAGTTATGATTGGTCATATACAAAGTTTGTATAAAATTTGGAACAAACTACCAACAAGTTCATATTGGTCACGAAAATGCATAACCATGTTTGTTTATATTTAGCTGTTCAAAAGTAAAACCAGGTAATTTAACCGTCTTAATTTACCACCAGATAAAATGATTAATTTCAAATAATTGCTTGTCTACCATAAAACTCTTCTAATGATTTTGTTAAGACGACATGACACACTAACGGTGATAATGAGGAACACTATTAGGGTGAATAATAACAGGAAAAGTAAAGAGGGTCAGCTATTGTGACACTGATCAGATTACACTAGGGACGTATATGATCTAAAATCCAGGGAAGGAAATATGATACTCGTGTGTAAACTGCTGGAATGGTAGTTCCACATTCTTTTGGCCCATAGCTAACAACACCAAATTGCCAGGTTCGGCTGGACCCAGCCCTGCCATTAAACACATTTGCCATCAGTGGTCCTCCTGAATCTCCTGAAAATTTTCCAAAACCATTTCATTCAAGTATAACTTATACATTACTAAAAACTCCATGGTCAGTTAGCTAATTTAAACAACTCCGTTCAGCTCACAATCAGAGAAATAGTTGTGAAACATTACTCACCTTTGCATGAATCTCTTCCACTTTCTCCTCCCGCACAAAACTAGAACCCATACAGACAGTAAATTATTATTGATGAAATGAACTAAGCTTCCATAATATTGTTTGGTACTTAAGTAATGATTAGATAGTACTATTTACTACCAATTTCATAAATATTCCAATGTTTGATTCCAGCTTACTTGGCTATTATGATCAATTCTGGCCATTCTATGAGAGTCAAATATGCTATTACAATCTTGCTCCGTTAACGCAGGGATGTTAACCTTTTGCAAGACGGAAGACCCCTGAGAAGAGTCTACATAACAAAATAAAAATAGAGAATAATTTTGGTCGCAGGATTTGGAGTTGACTGTGTGCTTTTGAAATCTCTTACCAAATCTGGTTCTGCCCCATCCCGCTATAATTGGACGACTTGTCTCAAGTCTATATTGGGTCAAAATATCTCCATAAGGGAGGCAAACCGGCTTAACAAATGCGGCTTTATGAATTGAAATAAAATGAAAGATTCATAAGTAATTGCATATTGTGACAAGTACAAAATCCAATTTACATTTTTACAATTTAAAATGAAAAATGTAAGAAAACTTAGTTCAAAGGAACTCACATGACAAATCAGCTGGCCTACTCATGCGAATTAAAGCAATGTCATTATCATGATTTCCAGTAGAGTCATAGCGCTCATGTGTGATCAGAGTTTCCACGGGTATTTCCTAGAAGATAGTAATTTCTCAGTTAGCCTATAACGAGTAATACCTACGTAAATACACCAGCCTTCTCATCCAATACCTGATATTTTGGAGCACAAATGTAGTTTTCACAATCTGGATTGGTACTTTCATCATATTCACCTAAGCGTATGTGGGATCTGAAATGCACGGGTGTGGAATCACATTTTAGAGTGAAACTCTAGTTATGTGTATATAATTACTACAAATTGTTAGGCTTAAGGAAATGTAAACTACAGCTTACACAGAGAAACCTGGAGGTAGTCTGGAAATACAATGAGATGCAGTCAACACGTATTGAGCATTAATTAGTGTTCCTCCGCAGGCTAACTGATATCCTCCAGATGGGTCTGTCAATTGAATGAGAGTTTAAATCAAAAATATTGTACTCCATGTTAACGTAAAATCTCCATACAACAACGTTTCGGTCCTATCGGGTTTTCGAGGTAATAACGCATTGTACAATAATAACAGCTCCATTACCGTTTACGGTACATATTGTAAGTAAGCAGTGCTGAAACTGTTTTGTAACCTTTGAAAGATAGTAGCGCCATCCATGGGAAAGTACCCAGGCCAGCATCTGTGCCACCAATGATTCGATCACTACTGAAGGAAACACCACATGATTGAATTGTTGGTAACAGTGGAAAATTGGGATGATTCTCTATTCCTGCATTCGGACCATTAAACTTTGTTGTGCCTCTATCTGGAATTGCATTGTCTTGTTGAAATGCGGTCGGTACTTTCAAGGAAGGTGTTTCTTCCATTGATGTAGCTTGATTTCGTGAAGATACGGATGGGTGGTCATCTTCTGGTGAGCAGCATACAAAAGGCTGGTTCCGAACAAAATTACATGTGGAACGCTGCAGAGTTTTCACTCTTTCAGCGTTCAAAGGAGCTTCACTCAGTATATCTAACAAGCCCCCACATTTCTCAAGGGGAATACAAGATCCGAAAATACCCATGGGAGTAATACACTCGACGTTGGAGCCTGTACATTATATAAATTGAGGATTTTCAGTAAGCTTTAATTTCTGAAAATGCAATAAAAACTTTAGTTTGGACTATACGTCTTACTAGGATTTGACTCATAGGTGTCTGCCATGGACAGGGTGAGTGAGACCAGAAGGATTATTGAAATTTTCCAATTTAGAACCATCTTCGATTGTAATTATTGCAGCAAAGTAGTTATACTCTTCACATGAAATGTATGGCAAGGGAAACTAAAATTATGTTCGGCCCGACGGATTCACGTTGTTCGACAGGGATGGATGTTGCAATAAAATGGCAGTTACCTTTAGTCAGTACTTGAGTTGCGCTAATAGTGGTCTGTTACTATTCCTGTGGCTTTTAAAATAAGGACAAAACCAGGAGTCAGGATACAACTTTAGCATGGACGGTAAAAACCATACAACTCGTAAATTCTCCTTTAAGATAAAGCTCGTCGAATTTTCTAGTCAATAGGATAAGCAAATGACCATTAAGTCCAGATTATGTATGTGGTGGTGTAATTAGGGAAGGTAGTAATCTGCTCCAGCTCCTAATACACGTGCCTCTGGACAATTACCAGTATTTTCATGGAATTTGCAAGTATTTGTATTTATACGTACAGAATAGAAATAATCAATAAGGCTAATAGCATTCCCGTGGCCACATGCATTCAGGTAACAAAGCAATGAACATTTAGTAGACCATAGGTACATACATATATTCAGAATGATATAATTAAATCCACCGAAACTCACTACTGAATTCTGAAAAACGCACTTAAAATAATAACTGTTTAGTTTCCTTATTTTTGAAAACTGCTCCCCTCAACCTTTTTTTCAAAGGACTTTCAAAAGAGACTATTTCATAGTTACTATTTTTATTTCAAGTCATGTTAACATAATTTTTTTTAAACCACTATTCTTGTCATATTTATCGAATGGAAACAAAATTACCTTAAAATAATACATATGAGTGCAAGGAACATTTGAGAAATAAAAACAAAATCGTTAATGTATGCTGTAAAAACACTGTTCGTATCTTTCTACGGAGCCGAGGATGTATGCTCAATGTAAAATGTACAAATAAAAAATCTCGGTTCTTTTACTTCCGGGCCAGTAACTCGGTTAGTGGAAACATCCAAAGACTAGCCTGTTTGTAAGAGCAGCAACCCGGAACTTAGTATTTCATTGAAACTTCATTATATGTATGTCTTGTAAATAACGGGTTGGAAAAAATATGACTCAGCTCAAGATCATTCATTTTAATGCATAAATAACCTTTTCAAAACCAGATATTTTTCTGTGAGAGCGTGAACACAAGGTAGACACGGAGTTAATATCACATAAAAATTAATTAGATATCTAGTTCATGTACACATTATGTACTTACGCCCTCTCACGTTCATGTGAAATGTTTTGCTAAGACAAGAATTATTACGTATTAAAAGAGATTAATTTTATATTTTATTCCTTGAAAAATTCTTTCATGGAAGCTTAGTCCTGGGTTTTCTGAATAAACAGCTTTTAGTGAATGTGAAGATACAAACTGCAATCATCAGAACGATCATGGTTATATCCATCATTTTAATCCCACGTTTATTTGAATCAAACGATGGAGCTAGTAAATTCAAAGAGTTCAGGAACTGGATGTGCATATGTGACTACTAGAATGAAAGGTGAGTGCAACGTTTAGGTAACCTCAAATGTCGGTATTTTTTATTTCTATAAAAAATATTTTAGAAGCTAGAATCTTAATAATTACCCGTGGTAATATTTAGCTAAGTAATTCTTGAATTAGGGCAAGTCAATTACTTAATTATATGTGCATCATTCTCCATAATAAAACAATGAACACCGAGATTTTGCCATTCATGAGTCACACGCACACCTCAGCATTTCAGCTTCGGGCCGGATTTCGATATAATGAAAAGATGTGAGTTTAAATACCTTTGGAGCAATTACCAACATACACGTCAGCTTTTTAGTAAAAAAGTATAACTTTTTCATGTCTCCCCGGATTCCATTATACGTTTTGTTTATTCCAGAATGAGATGAGTCAGAGGACGGAATGCCCGTGCAAAGCTGAATGTTTATGATACTTTTTATTAACGTGGGAAAAAAGCATAACCGAATGAGAAAAAACAAGCACCTTTTGAACGCATATGCAGCTCTAGGATTTTATTATACTATGTACGCTGGTCATTGTGCGTCAGTGCTTACAACATTTCAATGAATAATGCAGACCGTACAAAATATTTACATTTGAGTTCTTGAAAAATACAGTGCTCGTCACAACTTACACCAACTAGTAGGAATAAGTGTCCAAGATGCAAAGTCCAGATTCCAGGGGGTTTGTAAAACCATCGTAGTTAAAACCTGGTGGACAATAAATTGACTCTCCTTCTGAGAAGTAGTCTAATCCAAAATCATCTGGATCACGCATGATGTAGCCATTGTAGCCATAGTCTGATTGATAACTTGGTCGCTCGTAACGGTTGGGTCGGTGTTGTGTCACGTAAGTGTCAAACAATCGACCCCTTCTAGATGCCACTGAGCCAATCTGGAGAACATGAGAAAACGATGTACACATTTTGACTAAGTAAATTTATTATAAACTAAAGTTGCTAAAAATCTGGAACTGATACAAGAAATTCAAGAAAGGAGAAAACACAGAGAAATATAGGAAAACACTTACTGGAGATGTCCCACGTCGTGCTCTTCCAGGATGTCCATAACCAAAATGAATTGCAATTGTGACAAAAATGAGCAAACCCTTCCAAAAATGCATTTTTACCTTCAAATGCTTTAGCTAGCGGGAAAAAATACAATAAGTAAAAGAAAAAAGTTTTTGTGAGGGTGTTTTGAGCTATACGTCTGTTTTTGGGTGTTATTCGAGCAGTGGTTAAGCATGAAGTTGCCTCAAAAAGCTGACAATAAATGATCTTTTATCCTCAGAGACCTTCCAACCAATAACAACCAACCCTGACAAAAGGGATCATTAAGATGACATGAGGTAAAAAGGACCCATTTCAATCTCTCCTTGCATATGCTCTTAAAATTACTGTGGAACATGTGGGAAGTAAGGAACAATCTGTAGGTAAACACATTGGATGTAGGTTAAGTTGAAGGACATTTTTACTACAGTATTTGGGACTGAGTCTGACCCCAGTGTACCTGAAAACAATTTTCCGAGGCGATAGATTTGAGAAAACAACACCAGTGAAGTAATTGTTTGCTCCCCAGGGTACCATATTGATCTTCCCAAGATTTTAAGATTCTAGCTTCATTTGTAGCTACAGGTATCACTCCACAATTGTGTTTGAGTCGAGCCATGATGATGTTAATTAAATATTTACAAATGATTAAATGCAAAAAAATCTTTATTATCCAAAATTGTTGAAAATATTGTCGGTGGTAATAATATGTCCTCTAAATCTAGGTCAAATAACAGTAAACTGCTTATTCATGTGGATGTCATGTATGGGTAGAAAAATAAGCATTTCAAGCATTGTCTCCGTCATGAATATTCCCAAAGGCTTCCCAATAACTGAAACTACCAGCCCCTGAACTTGATTTTTAGGCCAGAGTTGAGCCATGGCCCTGAAAAACAATTTTCAATCCCTTTCTTCAATTATTATTATCCTTGGGACATTGACCTACGGAGAGGAGGACTGGAAACTTACATGTGCACGGTGACCATGAAAGTGTGGTCGAGAGTGGTGAGGATGTGTACTTGACATCTTTACTTTCGGTGGAACGATGATTCTGGAATGTCCATGTATTTCAGGGGCTGGGTGAGCGTGACTTGCAGCGGCTCTAACTGCCCCTTCCATGATAACCTATTTCGATAATGCAAAGGAATGTATGAAACAATTCTTGCTCAGCCAGGACTACACAAATTTCTACGATACTAGCTGTCCCAACAAGAACTAGTCTCTATTTACTTACCCGGTGACGCATACTCTCTTTACTATGTTTCGCATGGGGATGAACAAAGTGAGAGCCAATGCCTCCAGTTGACTGAAGTTTGATCTGGAAATAAAATAACATTTAATTTACCTGTTAGGTAACATTTATTTCCTCAAACTAGTTCTCACTACCCATTTTGACTCACACTTCAATTTTATTTTATTAAGAGGCTGACGTCACATTAAATAAATATAACATACTATTGCAGGAACTATTCCCAAGTAAAGGAGATAATAGTAGGATTTAACTTACATGAGCTGCTCCATTGTCCCTGCCATGACCATGAGTCTCGGGATGATGGAACAGAGGATGAATTTTCAATGGTATGGCTGGCCGTCTGGAAACAATGCTGGCCTCGGAACATACAACAAGAACAATCAAAAGCCCAATTACCCAATTCATTTTCACGTGTAATTCTCTGATTTAGTTCACGCACAGTAATGGTTTCGTCCTTAAGCTTATCGTTTGAAGACGCTCCTCATCCAATTCACACAATCAACTATTTGACAAAATGAGAAATAAATATAGTAGTGCATGAATTGTTGTTATCTTCAAGTAGCGGGTGTTGTTTACAGATAAAATGCAGGTGAACTGGAATCATTACACAGGGTACGCGTAAGGGACGCCTAAATATTTTTTACAGACCTCTCATGCATGGAATTCCTTTGTAATCCCGAATCACCACAAGAAAAAAAACATGGAACAAGTTCAAGGGGAAAATCCCAGCTCTTCCTTCCCTGCATTGCATAGGCAGGAAATGTAAAGAAGGGAAACCAGGTATTTACTTCAGAGACCCATCATTGTTGAAGTATTAACCGTACACGGGCACACATGCATATCGTGTAGAATAACAATAAAATCATTTCATCCTCTACTATACTAAACCAAACGATTTATCTACCTGCCCCTACAGCATTACAGCCATTTATCTCTTTAGTATGTACTGTATAAGAACAACAGTCGAGAAGATGCGTGATTGTTCCTAGCTCTTCTACACGTGGACCTATCCCCTATGTATGTATCTTGTTAGGCCATAAGTTTTATAAAGAATTTCAATAACGAAAATTACCGTGAGACAAGTAATGTTGACAGACTTTCATTTTTTTACATACATAGGAAGTTTACATACATTTCGACATATGTAGATAAGAAGTAACTATTACATAGGTGTTCATTGTAAATAGTTCATACGTATCATGAGTAGTGAAACTGATGAAATATTTCCAGCAATAAGTCCATAGCAAATGAATTTTATCAGAAAAGTCTTTTCCAAGAATTATATAATGAAACGTAATGAAGTAATATTTAGCAGTAATTATATCGTAACTACTGCCTGATAACTATTACCTAAAAATTTATTTAAAATTTATTTGAGCATGCTAAGATGCCTTTTGACCTCAATATTTTTTACATGGATTAAGGGTTTTAAAATGAGAGAGAAAATTGTTTACCCAAAAGCACTAAGTAGGAAAAAACAGATGGTACTCACAATACGTACAAAAGTAGGGCACACGAACCTTAAGCCCTAACTGCAGAGGTCATTCCGTTTCATCTTTCGGGATAAGTATAACGGCGTCAAGTCAAGAAACCATAATACATAATTCTATGCATTTGAAAAGGAGGGAAATCTACCTGGAAAAAATTTTTCGCTACTTGGAAACATATTTATTCTTCAAGTAAAATATTCTATGCTGAGATTTCATTATACTTACAACAAAAGGAACACTTTAAAAGCTGTAAATCCCTTTGCATGATTTTCAAAAGCACTTGAGGCTCCCATCCTGTGTTTTGCTTCGTAATTATCCTGTTAGTGTGTCAAAAATATAGGGAATGCGTCTGCGGGGGGAATAAATCTTAGTCCTACCTGCATCTTTAAGGGGTCCCTACTTTATAAGTCGCTCTAGTATTTTGCTTCTTTTTGCTGTTTTCACAACCGAAAACAGGACACATTGACGCAGTCGGCAGCATTTTACTTTCGAACATCCGACGGAAAAGGTGGTCTTTAAATTTTGGTCCTCATCTTAAGAAGAAACGGAAATAAACTTTAACATGGATAAGGCCAGCTATTACTACTTGGCTGTGCTGACGGTTTTATCTGTGTCCACTACAGCCCATTCTCGAGAGATAATATCGAAAAGTAAGTTTTACAAAAAATTTCCTTAGATTATTTTAATGAGTTACACTTCAAAGATTTTAAAAGGCAGACTAAAATCATCTTCATCATACCAGCTTGAGTAATATTATTCCATTTTTTTTTTCAGGGCAGGTTAACGTGGAGGTAGATCCAGTGACGGGGTTGACAAATATTGCTCTAAATTCCAATCCAGAAGATGTGTCTGACGATCAAGCCGGAATGTTTGAACAAGAAGAAGATGTTGGAAGAATCAGTCCGGTGAAGCCAACATTTCTGGAACTGGAGGAACCACATTTGACTTTGCTGGTCGGTTCATTAAATATCCCTTCTTCGAACTTGCCCTTAACTTCTGGAGGAAATGACAAGGAATCCATTGAAAATGTTACTGTCACCAAAGCTGTCGTTCCATCCTTGGTAATTATTTCCAATGACAAATTACTTCTGGGTTCGGGGGATGCGACCAGTGAATCAAAAGTGCCCGAATTAGATGTGACGCCGATTGTACCCCTCCGATCTCCGGAGCTAGAAAAATTGGTACCAGTGCGAAGAGGCTCTAATATGCAAGTATCAGAGGTTAACAAAATTGTTGCAGATAGCTTAAAACAAGCAACTGGGTCATTAAATCTGGGCAGCATAGATGTAGCCGGGTCTCCACTAAATCTGGATTCGGTGTTACACAAAGGTAGGACTCAAGGAGATTTACCAGGTAAAACTTCGTTACAAGATGCTACATTGTTTAGGGACGAAATTCCAATGTCTCCAGCGCCCCCTACAATTCCTCCGCCTGTAGCAGAACCATCTGGTTTACTTGTAGAAAAACAAAACAAGCCTTTGAGTAAACTTCAAACTCGCGAAGAACCAACTGATACTGAGGGAGAGGAAAAAGAATCGGCTCCTGTGGAAGAAGTTTCACCAGTCTCCGAATCTATACAGACACCTGAACCTTTAGATTCTAAGTCTCCTAGAAATAAACCTAAACTAATCCTGGGAACCTCAACTGAACTCCCTGTTGAATCTACTTCCTTGATTCCCGTCGACTCCACAACAGTTTCATCCACAGAATCCACATCTGTGGTTCCTTTGGAGCCTGTACCAACTACTGAAGGAGAGCCTGGAGTCCCACCTGTAGAATCTAGTACTGTCCCTTCGATTGATTCTGAACTTCTGAATTCTACATTAGCACCTACAAAGGAATTACCCACAACGTCAAATCCGGAGAATCCTACTTCTACCTCTCGACCAGGCACTTTACATTTAGGAGGAAGTTCTGGACTCAAACCAGGAACACTACCTGCTGAAGGGCACGTAAAGCCTTTGAATGCTACTGAGTCGGGAAATTTACCAGTAGTTTTACCAGGTTATCTGAAGCCAGAAATTCTAAACAAATTACCATCGGACGTATTGCAGAACCTAAATATGCCTCCTTTACCATCACAAATCCCTGGTGGTCTCCCGGGCAAACCAATATTGCCAAGACCTACCTCACCTCTACAGGGAAACTTGCCTGGCGGCATTCATGAAAGACCGGAAAATCAGCGTCCACCCATACCGTTTCAATTTCAGAATTTACCTGGACATGTGCAACCGTCCATGCCCGAGAGCATTCCAAACGGCATGATGAGACCTCTCAGACCTTCACATTTTGGGGAAAATTTCCCGAATTCGCCTCCCAACCTACCTCCTGGTATCCCGCAAATGCCGTCTTTTCCGGGTAATCCTCAAGGAATAGAAAACCTTCGGCCACCTCCGATTGCACAAAACCCTCCTAATTTCCCTGGAATCCAAAACATGAGACCACCTAACCTCCCATTTTTACCCGATAATGTTCAGAATTTACCGGCAAGGTTACCAGGACCTCAGAATGCAGGATTTGGAGATGATTTCCGGAGACCTGGAGTTCAAAATGTCCCAAGACCGTCTCGTCCACAGGAAACTTTTACGCCGAATGGAATTCCAAACGTGAGGCCAGGGGGACTTCCGTTTGAAGGGAAGGAGAGTGTCAACGGTCCTGGCGTCACTCTGACGGAACAGGCTCCAAACTTTCAAGGTTAGATTTAAACAAAATTGATTCTTGTAGACTTGGCTCGCGGTCAGAATGCTGCAAGCATACCTGATAACAAAATACATGCTGTTCTTCAAAACAATAGCCAGCTATAGGCAGACGGTGTGTTTCACAACGGATTGCTTACCTGCAGTAACAATCTAATAATTTGATACCACAAACTAACAATAGGACAATTAGTACATTTTAATGATTTGATATGTTTCAGGTAATGTGCCAGCTCAGCCAGTAAGAGGTTCATTTGCAGATTACTACGCAAAGCCTCAATGGACACCTCAACACTATATTCAAGAAACATATTCAGCTTGTAGGGATCCATCCGTGTAAATATAAGTACTTGCATATAGTATTGAAAAAGGAGATTTCTGACATTTTTTTATTGTTAATATTGCAGTGGATGATTTCCCGAATTTCCGAGTGGTACCAGTGAAAAGAGACGCATTTATGCAAGCTTTCCGACCCTCCACTAGAGGAAACTACCTATGGCGATTGGTTGAGCGAGAAGTCCTACCTGTTGGAAGTAACGTCTATCGACACAGCAGTGAAGCAGGGCAAGAAACGTATAATTTCCGTAGCTATTACACTCCTTCCTTCCGTACACCTTTGTATTTTCAATGATGACTCACATCCGATCTTGAAATTTTTTACAATGTTATACTTCTCCTACGACATGTAAATTAATCCTACTTCCCACTATTTTTCTGATAACATGCAAGAATTGGCAACATGATGATAGCGTACATACATACATAAGAAGGCAGTTTACCTTTGAGAATAAAGTTGTTGTTTTTCTTAGGAATATCTTTTGATCTAATTTTTTCGTATTCCCCAACATAACAAGCGGATTTCCTCCATTATTTTATGGTGAAAGTTGGGAACTTCCTCCTATGATAAGTAGTACAGTAACCTAACTTCGTATAAACTTGTAGTTGTAATAAAAATAAATACGTATAATTACTCAGGGAAATGCAGTGGGTACCCGTGGGTATGAATACCTGGAAGCATTCAGACCATTAATTGCAAGCTGTCTACTACATCATTTTTATTGTTCGAATTCATTCACTCATACGCTCCAATAAGTATATTCCATATTAGTAGTATTGGCATGCTCTATCACGAGGACACACTGTTGTAGGCTCGGTGATTGTAAGAATTCCGTCTCCTGACACATTGGCTGTTATGCACATACATATGTATGTGTGTAGTGTGAGTACGTTCTAAGCTTATTTCTCGCGGAGTACCATTCTAAATTTACTTCAACATGAAAAACAAAATATTGTTGCCATTTCCATTTCAAGGTAAATCATCCTTGCTTATGATGATATATTAACAGTTGTTTCCGTGAGAAAATCAAAACTGGTTTTTCATAGTCTACGATTGAATAAAATAGATGCTGGTTGCACCGACTGACTATTCTAAACAAATTATGAGTCACCCAAAAGGAGGCTTATGGCTACTTGAAGTGCAAGTTCATGGGGTATATAATATTTGCAATGGTTACAAACTATTATAAAAAAATACTACTACGAAAGGTGAACCATTCAAAACAAACATACATGCAATTATTTATAGGATTCTGTCCTGTAAATTGGGATAAAAATTAAGTCTTAACAAACTTCCATACGTGAACAACTACACATTTATGTTGTTGATACATGTGTCGCAAGCGCAAATGTAGTGGGTAACTTACGCTTTCAGTGAAATGAGTTTGTCGAAATAATGATCACATTTCACATGCGCTTATAGGAAGCTACGACATTTATTATTGTGAAAATATTTTATTTATTTATTTCAAGATTGAAATGATCTACATCATTAACACTGACGCAAGAGTATTGTAAAGGTCCTTTTACGTATAGTTATTACAGATGGATATGGTGCAGCAGACTGGATGGAATCTTTCGTTCTCATAATGACTCCAGTACACTTAAATGGCCCACGGCACACTTGATGTATCATAATTCGTCATAAAAGAAACTTCACACCCACTCTATGCATTAGGACCTTCGAGAAAAATCGTGTCGATGAGAGAGTGATGGTGACAAAAACTCGCTCAGAAACTCATTATTTTGTTCTTGTTTAACAATGTAACAATTAAATACCATTTAATATTTAAATAGTTTATAATGTATTGTGTAATGTTTATGCACATTCAAAAATGCTATATTGTAACATAGGAATAATTAATCTGAAACGAGTTGACATAAGTTATGAAGTTACACGGTGGACAACGGCGGTTTCTTGTGGAAATCAATATTTTACCCACACAGCCGCTGCAGTTGACATGGAATAAAATGTTGGAAGTAGAAATAAATTCCTTCCTTAATATTTCAATATTTTATACTTATTGTTTAAGCAAACAATGTTATGTTTACAGAACAGAGCAGCTACCTACTACTCTTGTCGATTAACGTAATAGCCAATGGGGTTCACCTTTGTTATCAGCTCTAAAAACTTCGTATAGACGGTATTTAACCTAGGTAGTTGAAAACAATATATCCTTTGTTTACTAAGACTCGATCGGAATGGAGAAAACGAGGGAAGGCACTATTGTTAACAATAATTTGGTAAGCTTTATAATTAAACGCTTACGTAAAGCAACGTGTAGTTTGCATCCGTCTTATACATAGTCAACAAATTAAAACAATACATGCTTAAAGTAATGTAAATTGTAAAAAATACAACACAAAAACAAGTGGTAGACACAATCTTAACAACAACATGTACGCTTTTAGTAGTACGTAATATGCATTGGCGGCTCCCGTTGCAACTCAGGTAATAATAACTATTAGTCCATGTAACCCACTACTACAAAAGAACACCAAAAATATTATCATTCAATTAATGCCAGTAGCGTAAAAACGAAATACCTACCAATAATAACGGACAAATAGCATGGCAATAAATTATTGAATTATTGTAAAAATGACTACTTCCGTCTTAAACGAATATGACTAAATTACTTCAACAATAAAAAATTATAAAATGAAAGTGTATTTGCAATTTTCCTACACTACAAGATAGGACCATGTGTATATACGAATCAGGTGTTACTTATTTTAAACTGGAAATATGTCACAAATACGCTATAGTAGGATATGATAATAAAGAAGATAACTCAAATGGGAAATAAACCGCATCCTGTAACTTGTGAGTTCACTTATTCGAGCTATTATTAGTACAACTTATAATAACCAAGTATGTGTGAACATTGAATTAAAGGGAAATAACAGTAAATATATGGTGCTGTTCTTCAAGAAAGAAATCACTTCCTTTTAGAGGGAACACTATTTTTCGAATCGAAAATCCGCCTTTTAACTCCGGAGAGTAAATTGGCTGCTGTATTGGAGGTGCTAGGAGACATTGATGAAGTTGATGCTGTAAGGGATGTGTCAGACAATATTTTGCTTCCTACCGATTTACTTCTTGAACGTCGTTTTGCAGCTTCTGCCGGTCCTGCCGCTATATCTGCTGCTAATCTAGATCTACTTCTTGTAACCACACCTTGAAGAGCCAATTCAGCTGCTGGATTTTTACATACTTGGTGTTGCTTCGTATCCTTCGCAGCACTGCGATCCACTTCTCTCTTCTTCATTTTCGTCCGTTCAGCTGTCACCTTGTTCTCCTGACTTTCGGCCGTTTTATTTGTGACAATCCACCAGTAATTGTTTTTAATTATTTCAATTAACCCGGGGGGAAGTTCCAGACATTTAAAGATTGACGTATTTTTTGGGAATCCAATATTTTTTCCGATAGAGAGTAGCGACTGAATTTGTAGCGACGACGGATAAGAGCGACTAAAGATTAAATTCATGCCACTTCTAGCTGCTGTACTAGAGATCATAGGGAAAAGTGTGTGACCTTGTAGGTTTCGGAAAGCAATGCCTAAAAAGTTTCAAATGTTGAGTTATTAACACTTGAAGAAATTCCATTAGCACACCTGTCCTTATAAATCAATATTACAAATACCTAAAGGCTTTCTGTTAAGGTAAAACTCCAGAGTTCCTGCCCACATGTCCAAATGAACACCAATAACAGCATATTGACCAAAGCGTTCGGAGTACTTTTGACTTTTTCCGGCATGATGAATATCACCGCTATAAGATAAACCCCAGCCGTGTTTGTCCATCCCAATCAGACTAACAAAACTGTGAGAGTATCCGTTAAGATCGATCTGATCAGTTCCAACTCCAATCATCTAAATACACAGAATTGTAATTAAATGTAATTGTAACAGTAGAAACCACGGACATTTTATAGCTGCGAGTACAATTTCATCACTCGAAACTGAAGCAAGAGAAGAACAACTCATTAGAATGCAATACCCCCAAATACTTAATATTTAGAGGTATAGGTATTAAACCAACTGTTAGCAAAACTAAAATATCATTTCATCATTTCAAGTAATACGGTATTAACGTCTAGACTGGCTATCGTAGAAACTGAAGAATAATCTAACCATGTCCGTTCCATAGACTTCAGTGGACATCTCGATTTCCCAATAATGGTGGTAGCCTTTTTGTAGAGCAACTTCACCCCGAACAGCAGCAGTACCAACACTGAATCCAGGATTAAAAGTTATATCCTTACGATTATTTTGGAAGATAATCTTGCCAGACTCCAATCCACCCCAGCTCCATTCGTGGACTGTAAATTAATAAATTAGTAATAAAATTATTTAGTTATTTTTAAATTGAACGGATGTAGTGAATTAATAACCATGTAAAAGAACTTAAAAATACTTAAGAAAAAACCGTCCGGACAAGTTCAAGGCTGCATTCGATGCGTAATAAGCACCTACGTAATACTGTACTATATATTACTTGCTTTTCATATTTCTCATTCCCACACCAAAGCAAAGGTCAAAATATTTTCTACTCGCTTCTTGTCCCTAAAAAAAACTGTCTTAGCAACATTTACACAGGGCAATGGCTGAACTTGCCTCATCCAGATTCTCATTGTTTAGTTAATAATAACAATGATTTCCGCTTGTGCCTATAATGTGTACAACATATCAGAATCAACTTCAAGTTGCTGACAATAAATTCCAAGTGTAAGAGCTTTCTCAAACAAACTGCAAACAAATACGCCTATCTTGGAGCTTAGGTATAGACTATAAAAGAAACAAAATAAAAAATAAAATAAAATCCTCATTCTGAAAACATTTGACATAACTCTTACAAAACACAAAATACTTTGAACAGAAAAGCCCAAATGGTGAATCCCACTTGAAAACCCTACAACCCAAGAGTCCTATCTACAAATCCATCAAATAAAAATATTCACTTTAAATTTCTCTAACCAAACGTTGTATGTTGTATGCCCTAACGAAGGTAATTTCCCCCCAGAATTTTTTATATCCTTACCCGATCGTCTCCTGCACTCCTCACAGACAGAATGTTCCATCTCAGGAGTGCACTCACAAGCCACGATTTCCCTCGTCTGGGGTTTAGCCCGGCTGAGGGGTCCTGCGGGTGCCATGGTTCTCCACAAATTCCGACTAAGAATATTCCCTCGATTATCCCCGCTATCAGGTAAGATCTGCAAGTTCGGGAGAAGAACCACGGGATTGCGATTATCCTGATTCGCTGAAGGGGCAATGGGACGTCGCTGCATGGAGTCTTTTTATTTGGACTTAAAGTTCCGACTAAATAGGTCACTCTGTAATCTCCCCACAATCCTCTTGTTTTTAATGCACACACGCAACAGTCCGTCCGCTCAAAATGCTCTCACATTCTCCCACATCTTGTAAACCTTGACACTATACAGTTCACCTTGATCACACAAACTACCAGTCCTCTTACCCAACTCTCCTTTCAATTCCAATAAAGATCTTGCCTTTGTTGACCACTCAACTCCTCTATCACTCCACTTCTCCACAGTGTAAACCTTCCCTCAAACAAAACTTCCAAACTGGAAACTCCCAACCCCGTACGGGTATAAAAATTCACTCCTTATATATAAGTAATTCCACCAACGGGAGAAAAAAAGGACAAACTTAAAAAAAAAGAGCTTTCAAACGTCTCAAATGACCTCCAACTTCCAATAAGTAACAATCCTACAAATAATAATAACCTTACAAACAAACTGTATTTATCTCTACGAACCCCAGTTAAATCATGACAGCAGCAGCCCCAAGAGTAGTAATCACTCACCAAGTCCCAGCTATGTACTAACTCGGAATATAAACTGAAGTTAAAACTGGTCGGAAATCTATCCTAACCCTTTCGTCCTACATATTTACACAAACATCTACCCCACACACACACACACATACACATCTACTTTTTTTTTAATCCCCACTCTTCCTCAAGAAACTTCTCACACATTCAAGTCCTTCAAAAAGTTTAATAACAATTTGCTCCCCCAACTCTAATAATTATTTCTCTGTTCAATGGACTTGTAAACAGCAAAGTTCAGTAGCCGCTGCTGTCGCACAAAACTTTTCACCGATCTCCAAACTTGAAAAAGTATGTCGACACACTGGGTCCACTATTAAATAGCTTCAAGACTCTACTATACATAGACACACACACACACTTGACTTCTCCCTATTACTTCTTATCAGAGATTCAATGTTAACCTTTAACAACTACAAATTCTACTCAGATGTGTGCAGTTCTGGTAATAAGTACTAAAAAGGCCTAAGTATATGATAGCTCAGGAGCACTGGTTTTTTTTTTTCAATACACTAGTACAGGAATTGTGCATGTGTGTGTGCACTGTGGACAACGTGCAGTCAGAGTGCAAGCGAAGGGAAGGTATTCACACACTTTTAAAACCAACAGCTCAAGAAGAAAGAGCACAACCAGATATTCTGCTTGAAGTTCAAAAGCAGGCAGAACAGAATATGAAGGCAGAGCAGAGAGAGAGAGAGAGATACGACTACACTTCTATAAGGTGCTGTCTCCTCAATTGAATGGCACTACTATAAGTCTAAGTCAGCTATAATACTCCCTTGTATGTACTTCACTATAGAGGAGTTCACACACATACACTCATACACTGTTCTTCACGTCTTCACCCACAAACTCGTACTGTATGTACGGCTAGTGCTGAGAGTGCTGTTGGTAGTGCCTAGTGTCAGTTTCTGGCTGTACATCGGACTTTCACTCATGACATTTAAAAGATGGGGCCCGCACGTCCAAACCTTGCCCTGGCTGACGGAGGCGCGAGCTTCTGATTTCCAACAAGTCTCGCGATCCTCGCATATCGGAAAGGCTCATACAAACTGTACAAGTACAAAGTGAGGATAGGGAAAGAGCGTGTACAAACAGCCAAATGAGCACTGGTAATATCCAGGCGGCTCATGTAGTGTCATTTATAAGGAGTGATCATTGGGCTGTGAGTGGACTGTGTGTGAGTTGGCTTTTTAAGTATATGTGATTTATGGAGGAGGTGAAGTGTAATTAGTTAAAATTGACACCGGTGTCTTGAGCCCACCCGGAGTGTCTCGAGACAACAGAAGTTCGAGGTAAATTAATTCTTGGACGTTACTTTTTTAGTTCTGTTGGTGATTCAGTTAAGAGTATGTATGTATGTGTGTGTGTGAGTGAGTGTATATAGTGAAAGAGTATTTTGTTGGATTCTTTTAATATTCCGTGAGGACTGTCGTGCAGTGGCAGTGTGCAGTCGGTATGTATATGCAAGGAGGGCTTATGAAGTATTAAAGTGTGGAGACTGCATTGACTGCATCAATAGAGGATAGAGTGTGAGACTGTGAGAGAGGATTTGTTATGTAAGTTTTTGTTGGAAGGACGGATTTAAAAACGGGAAGTGTACTTACCAGGAATTACAGTAGTAAATAATTGTAATAGTAATGTGAGCATGGTTTGTTAAGGGTAAGGACCTGGTTTCCATGGAACTTGACCCTGTGTGTTACCCTAAGCAGAGAATTATTTGATTTGTTTTACTTACTCTCTGGGAGAAATAATAAGTGTAGGAATAGTATACACACACGAGCGGAGATTGTCTCGTTTGTGTGTTTTGTATGTATAGTGTAAATAAGTAGATTAGTTCACTTATTAATTTGTAAGAGGAGGTGGACTTAGGTGTTAAAGTTAGGAGGGATGAGGAAGTTTTAAAAGTTTAATGATAATTTTTTTTTGGGACAGTTAACCGGAGCTGGAGAGTACAGATTCAGTAGGAATTATTACGAACAAGACCAGATCATCAGTATGAGTATCAAATTTGGATAAATGGGACAACTCTTGACTCGCTGGACAAGCCTAGAACTGAGGCTGTGAGAGTGTAATGGTTACTTTTAATTATGTGCAATGTAGTTTGAGTCGGCGGTGGAAGTCCTCTCTGTGTGAATTATTAATGTTGTCATTATGCTCGGATGGCACCACCTTTCAGTTTCTGTTCTTTTGTGCGTGACTGAGGTCAGATGTTATTTTGAGTGTTGAGCGAGGTTGGAAGTATGTGAGGCAATTGAGGGAATAATAAGCAAGCAGACAGAGAAGGGATTGGGATTAGGTGAGGTTGGGAAGTCTTTTGAGGTTGGGGCTTGTGGTGATTGTTTTTATTTTGATATTTTTTTGGGGATAGTTTTGTGGACTTTTTTTTACCACGTTTGGGACCTTGAGGGACTTTTTGGGAGTTATTGGGGAAGGTTTAGAAAAATGTTTGGATGTAATTAGGCTTTGGAATAAAATGAATAAATAGTGGTTGTGAAAATGCAGTGTTGATAGGGAAAGATTAATGTTTAGAGTATCTAGGAAATTATGTGGAATGCCCGCGGTTTGAACGTTGTTTTTTCCTGTGGGCTTATATAGCCCTTGGTGATAATAAATCTTAGGTTGAATGATTCTTATGGGGTGGATTTTATGCTTAATAAATTAATACCCATTGAAGTTAGGTAAGTTGTGTTTTGTATATGATTTAGAAGTGTAGTAGATTATTGATTGTCAACCTGATATCTCTTCCTTGATAAAGGAATTCATGGGCTGAATAGATGTAAATATACATACTAACAGGGAGGGTTGATTGATGGAAGTAATTGAGATTTGTAAGCAAGCAAAGGATAAACTGAAGGGTTTTGATGGTAGTGTTATTTAGGAACAACTGACTGGTGGAACTCAAAAATGGACCTCGGTGTGTAAATTATGTATTGGTTGAAGATCAAATAGATTTATGAAAATTTTTTTGATCTTTTACAGTAGATTAACATCTCGTGGCGGGTAACCGATAAGATGTATTTACGTAGTCAATTGAGACGGGATGTCAGAATCCTGCTGGTTGGGGAGCGTCAGGTTGGCAAAACCTCAGTTATACTGTCTCTTGTGAGTGAAGAATTTTCGGATGAAGTTCCATCTCGATCAGAAGAAATAACAATTCCTGCTGATGTGACACCTGAACTCGTTCCAACTCATATTGTTGACTACTCTTGTAAGTTGATCTGAAATGATCGAAACTTTATTTGAAAATTATAGGTTATGATGAGAAAATACTTTTTGAAGAAATAAATATCAAACATCAGAATATGTTAATACTTAGGTGAAGAGCAGATCGAAACTGAGTTAATAGAGGAAATTCATCGTGCTCACGTTGTATGTGTTGTTTATGCCGTAAATGAGGACGAAACAATTGAAAAAATCAGTTCGTACTGGCTTCCTTTAATTCGGCAAACTCTTGGCGAATTTCACAAGACTCCTGTCATTCTAGTCGGAAACAAAGTTGATCTTGTGGATTATACTACAATGGATGTGAGTTGCGGAGAGGTTACAGGATTGTTGTTAATTTACCAGGTAGAAAAAGATAGATTAAAGAAATCATTCTATATTTATGTTTCAGATTGTTGTTCCTCTCATGAATGAATTTCCTGAAATCGAGACCTGTATTGAGGTAAAAATTGTTATCATGAATTCTGTGCATATTAACAATAAACGTAACTCAGTAACTGTTAATGAAGTTTTTTGCAAAAAATTGTCCAACATTCAAACCACTTCCATTTTAAGATAATCAATTTTGTGTTTGTGTAGTGCTCAGCAAAAACGCTCCGGAATGTATCTGAGCTATTTTTCTACGCACAGAAGGCAGTTCTACACCCGACATCACCGCTGTATAATTCAGAGAAAAAAGAGGTTAGTTGTTTATGATCCAAACTGTGTGCAAACAGCTTCATGTACTATTTTAGTAGGAGAGGTATTTATGTGACAGTTTCAAAATTTTGTTGATTTACAAATAGCTGACTGATAAATGCAAACGAGCATTGGAGCGAATATTTCGAATCTGCGATGTTAACAATGACGGAGTCCTAGATGATATGGAAATGTACACGTTTCAGAAATTTTGTTTTGATGCTCCACTTCAACCTCAGGCTCTTGACTCTGTAAAATCAATTATTCAACAAAACTGTGTGGATGGAGTATTGAATAACGGAATTACATTACCAGGTTTGTTTACACAACTTTTATGAACAATTTCTAGGTAACGTATCCAAAGTTTCATTTGTCCCAATGCAATTTTTATGTCAAAGGTTTCCAAGTCTTACATCAGCTATTTATTCAGCGGGGTAAACATGAAACCACGTGGACAGCACTCCGCAAATTTGGCTATAATGACGAACTGAAAGTTTGTACGGATTACTTATGTCCATTGTGAGTTTGAAATTCATAAGTTGAAATTAATATGAATGGCGAGATAGTTTCGCATACATTGTTCACACTTATTATGTCATTATGAAATCGTTTCAGATTGAGTGTTCCATTTGGGTGTACCACGGAACTTAACCAAATTGGCTTCGATTTCTTCACTTCTATATTTGTAAAGCACGATAAAGACCGAGATAGGGCGTTAAATCCTGAAGAACTCATGAATCTCTTCTCTATTTGTCCGGGAATCCCTTGGCCGAAGCAGATGTTTAAAGGAGTTCAAACAAATGATAAAGGATGGCTAACTTATTCTGGTTTTATTTGTCAGTGGGTTTTAACAACTCTACTCGATGTTAATCGAACCATGGAATACATGGCGTACCTCGGTTTTCCAATAACTGAAGACAAGAATCAGTTGCGAGCCATTCAAGGTAATATAGGAAATGAGTCTGATTATTTTGAAACTGGACAACATTTGATACGATAATTCTGTTAATTTTTATTTTGCTCTGTAGTGACACGGGAAAAGCGCTTAGACCTAGCAAAGAAGCAGTCAACTAGAAATGTTTATCGCTGTCACGTGATAGGAGCCAAAGGTGTTGGTAAAACCACATTGTGTCAGGGTCTTCTTAACAGATCGCTGCAACAAGTCAATAAAAATGAAGATTTACCAAAGCATGTAGTCAACATGGTTCAAGTTTATGGCCAGGAGAAGTACTTAGTAATGCAAGACATTGACCTTAACAGAGTCTTAGACATACTACCTACTACGGAAGTTATGTGCGATGTTGCTTGCCTTGTGTACGATTCGTCGGATCCCAAGTCTTTTGAGTTTGTTGCTCGGACATACCTGGTAAGCATATCTGTATTGATGTTGACGAGAGACAAAATAAACTTTATTTACAATTGACATCCCCATGATGCTTACCAAAGACAGTGTATTCATTATAACTGTTTTGAAAATTGAAAAAAAAAGTGCTATTATGTATTAATTCTTTTGAACATTACAATGCAAGTGTCTGTGGACAATACGATATGATCCTCTTATTCTAGAAATAAATGTCTTTTTCAAGCGACTTAGAAACTTTGAATTTTGGTTTGAGGCAGTAGGCAGTGCAAAATCATGTAGAAGTTTATGAATGTATTTAAATCATTACTAATGCGACTTTTTCTGATATGCTACTTGCAGAATTATTATGCAGCCCTCAAGATTCCTGTTCTTATAGTTGGCAACAAGAGCGACCTTGGCGAAGTAATGCAAGATTACATCCTCCAACCAAGTGCATTCTGTGCCAAGTATAAACTCCCTCCACCCCAGAGTTTCTCATGTCAAGATAACCCAAACAAAGAGATTTATGTCAAATTGTCAACTATGGCCGCTTTCCCGTAAGTCTAACGAATTGTAATTCATTTTTGATGTTATTTTTGAAACGTGAAATCCGCCCGCATTATCGTCTGCAGACGGCTAATTTCCGTGGGGCTCGTTAACTAGATCCGATTGTTGATAAAAAGGGGGTCTTTTAATTAATTGGAAAATAATTTTTATGTGCAGTCGCTTCCAAGCGGCCTGGATGCTATTTTACCGAAACAGGTACAAACTCGTATTATTTGTAACGCTGCATTGCCTCTAACTCACTTTATTCTAACACCATGTGATCGTTTGCATGCACAACGTATTCAAAAGTTTTGAAAAGTCCTGACGAGAAATAAATGAAGCATGGACACAATCAAATATACCGTGTTAATTAAGTCATGCAGCCTTACTTCACATGGCGATGTAATGTAGAGTAAAAATATCCTTGCCCCTAGTCCCATTCTCTCATCTCTGTCTTATTGCTTATCCTTACGATTACTTACTATTTGTAGTTTAATTAAAGTATATCACTTGCTACACTAGCCCGATGGTCTTATAAACCCCTTTGTATACATTTTGGCAGTAACCAAAAATTAAGATAGTAATTTAGCTTATAGATTTATTGCCTGCTATTTCCGTTATTTGATTCTTTATTTTGTCACCAGTTTTCTTAAAAGTGAACGTTTTTATTGTTTTATTCTAGTCACCTGCGGAAGTTAGGATTGCTGCCGTCAACAAATAGCTCATGGTTGAAAACGGGTGTGGGAGTGATCCTAGCCACAACCGTTTGTTTTGTCGTCTATAAATTATTCAAGCCCGCATCAACTAGCAAAGTCCTCAGTTTTCTCAAGAACACGCAACCATCTCATGCTCGCTGATTGTTAGCCCGTTCGCTGTTCGGTGATAAAAATTCCAGGAAGCTGAGTCAGGTGGAATTGACGGTTGTCTATTGTGGCATTAACTTCATTTTCCAGTATGTATGTCTTGTCAGCCATGTCAGTGTGTATGGAAATAACATCATTTCTCAGTGCCCAACATTGAAAACATTATAAGGAGAAAAATACATCCTTCTATCAAAGATCTCCTACAATCTTTATTTTAAAATATGAGCAAAATTTCACATCCAAAACCAGTAGCCAGTAGCGTCAGGAGCAAAATACCGTACTCGTAGCAGCATTACATGGAATGCATGTTTGACCATTATCAGTCTATAATGTGATTAAATGGATCCGTGAACTATCCTAAAAAACTAATTGAAGGCGTAAATTTACTGTACAGCAGTGATGTTATTTTTTTCACCACTTCCGTAGATTTGTTAGCGCGCTCACCGTATCCAACTCTAGACTAATAATGAAATTAGATTTCCGTAGTCATATGTCAGGCAGGTTGTAATGTTGTATCTAGCCTAATTGTTATTTAATTTATGTCCCTTCACGACAACAATATATAATTTGGTTAAAGCTAAAAATGCTCGGTTAGAAGCAGTCCAGTTTTATGAAGTAACATGAACAATGAGTACACGAGCATTTTGTTTGCTAAACTGAGCTGGTAGAAGAGCGCACACATTGATGAGTGTAGTCAACTTTGTAATATTGATAACACCAGCTGATGAATAAATTATTTGCGAATGGAGAACTCAGATGAAGAAGTATCTACTTCAGTTTTTTCGAATTCTTTTCCTACCTGTATAGACTGGATATGAGATGAGGATTTACCACAAAGCGTAACGTATTAATCAGCAACAAAAGCAACTTTGGTAATACACACCACTTGGTCCCTCATGCGTGGAATTAGTTGCTCTTCGCAATCTTGTCTGTATATGTAGAGATTATTTCAGAACAGAAAATTAGCAGGATGTATTCATTCATGAAATCTTCGAAACGAAGCCTTTGTAGAATTTTGTATTACGCATTTGTTTTTATTTTTGTTCCATGTTATGTTAGAATCAAAAACTTTCTGTTTGCGAAATATTACACCGTATGAAATATTTAGTCATTGAGAGTAAACAATAATGTGACTTTTAGTGTCAACAGAAAGTCATGTAAATCAATAAACGTACGTACATAAAGTTACATATAATAAAAAATAATGTTGTGATAACTAAGGGAGTCTTAGAGCAAGAGGAAAATTACATTATTATGAAAAACTGCATACATTACATGTAACTATAATATTACTCTGGTCAACACAATCAGACTTGTGTAATTAATAAGATCATCTTTATCAGATGAAACGTAACATCACCTTTTAACACAATCAGCTTGCTAAATTATCTAGTCGATATGTTCAGTCTACTAAATATAACTTACAATTATACACAGCCAAATAAACAGGCCGAAAATAGATTGACCAAGATTTATATTATCTGCAGTAATGCTTTTTCCTCCAAGATTGTGGAAACGGTTCACAAAAAATAGTAATATCTATACCTACGTTGTCTACGTACACACTCGAATGTACCTACAAAACTAGCAAACATGTTTGCCGAATCATTTGAAACTAATACATATACATCCATATCATATGCGAATTACTATGGTGACTTGATCTGAGTAGATTTGGTAATCTGTACATAATAAGCCCTGTTTCCTCTCAATCAGTTATGGTAATATAAAGTAGGTTTTAAAAATTTACTATTCACTTATGTAATGAGTATAGAAACAGCCGAAGTTACAGTACACTACTTAATCACATTAACATCTGAAGGTAATATGAACCAGAGTCACATTGTTCGAAAAAATATTTTTAGCCTTTAAAAATTTATGTATGAGTATCGTATGCCGGTGAAACTAATATTGTGCCTCGACAAATCTCAATCCTTATGGCTGTATTGTTGCTGTGGTCTGCTTCAAAACTGACACTTTTGTCTACTAGAAGATGTGATTTTTAGCTTAATTTTCAACTCGAACTATTATAATGAATGATTGATCCACATTTGGCATGCATTACTTGGAGTTACAGGCAATAATAACCCTCAAGTTTCCTTAGGAGGGCTGAATTTTCGCCAAAGCAAGGGAAGCACAGAGCGCTTGTCTCTTGCAACCAACTAAAAAAATCAGATCGCTAATTAAAAAGGTATAAAAATTCGAAGCGGTGTAGGTAAAAATACAAGGTACAAAATATAATGCAAGGATAAAAGACTAGAGGAGCAGATGGTCCATGGAGGAAAGGGGATTGACATTTCAGAGAATCTTGAGGATATTGCTGATTAAGTTCATAGCTATCGATGACATTACTGCAGTCATCACAGAAAGCATGACAAGGAGGGCATTTGATGCCACCACGGTGAAGCCAATTGTTTGCAATCAGTTGTATCTTCAGCTCTTGACCAGGATAGACGCATGTGAAAGATTTGTTGGTAACTAAAATATGCAGTAGTCCGTCTTGACATGTGTACTTATAACAACCCGAGCCCCAATGTTGCCAATGTCTTTTCTGGTTGCATGATCGCTCTTCCCACATATCTTTAGTATGATAAAAACATTTAGCACCCTCCCCATATTCTTCCAGGGCAAAATTTTTATCCGGTTCGGGATTATTTTCTTCGTAGAAGCAATGGGATCCACGAATAACTACATTATTAGCTCGCCATATAAACTCTTGGACATAAGGGCAGTAATCTGCAAGTATGACGGATCCACCATAATGCGAGACGTTTGCAGTATCCACGTTTGGCAACTTTTCAAAATTTTGGTACTGGGCAGGTACAGGTTCTGAGTGCTTGACCAGGTTACATAGAGCTACAGAACTATGATCTTCAGTGCACTGCGTCTCTAGGGGATCCGATTTGATTTTATTACAAAATGGAAGGGGGTCATGATGATTTGAAGTGCTATCCATCCAGTCCATACAGGACTTTTTAACGAAATCACAGCCTAAAGAATGACCCCAGTTCAACTCCTGAGCCATGTCATAGTTTGCGCGGTACCAGCCCGTATCTTCCATGAGTGCTAGGGTAATGCGTGAGTAAACAGGATTTTGAGTATGGGTCCCAGTCATGGCCTCGTTTTCAAATATCCGTTTTTCCCAATGAGTGAGAGCTGTGCCCTCGCCACCCTGATCCTCCAATTCAGCTCCTTCAAGATCACTGCAGTTAAAATGCTTGCGTACTTCTTCCACCACTTTTGGTGTAACGATCATTTGCATGACCCGAGAAATATTCCTGTCCTTCACCTTCCAATCTCGACGCTCAACCGCACGAATAATTCGATCACTCCATTGTCTGGCCTGCAATTGCTCATTCAAAGGTGGCTTTCCTTTAGTATCTCTCCGTGTGAGAGGCTCACCATCATCATCCCTAAAGAATGCGTACAAAGAGACGGAAAATCCAAGAGCGTGGAGAATCTCATGTTTAACAGTGGAAATGAGCGTGTCCAACTCTTGCAGTTTTGTACTTATACTCTTGGGACAGAGGTTGGCGTGACCAGCAATGGGTCTGTCCAACGCTGATTCCTGCTGACAATGAGCTGCATATGCAACTGTGAAACCATGCTTGCAGCGAAACGTTTGGAGGGCCGAGACATAAAAAACAAAATCCGCATTTCCTATCCCAGGACCAGCAGTACTATTTGCTAAAACTTTACAATTATGTCCAGATTCATCGCAAACACGGCAAGCATCCAAATGCCCTTCGGGTACTTGGACCTCCCCACACATTGTTTTTGCCTCACATTGGAGCTTACAGTAGGGATGGGGATCATCTGTTTTGTAGTAAACTTGTTGATTGGGACATCGTCGATTTAGTAAAATACGTCTCTCTGTTTTCCGCACTTTCAGAGCTTTCTGCCAATACTGGATGGCTTGTGGAAGAACGGTATTATTTATGAGATCTAGTTGTTGCTTGTCTAACTTGTACACACTCTCATCATAGTGTAGAACTATGCGTAAGGGTTGGTCTATACTTCTTTTTCGAATCACATGGTACGGCTCGGACACAGCTCCAAGAATCACTTCATCAGGCCGTGGGTATCTATGGCTACATGTGGGAATGTGATGGTGTAACACAGGCTGAGACTGAGAAGGGACCGATTCACAACTCGCGTTTGGAATTATGACGACCACAAGAAGACTCACGGATGCCAGGCGTATCAACAATTTTAACAGTATCACAAATTCCTTTCTGCTCCTCTCCCAACTATTAGATCTTATTAGCCAAGGCGAAGTTCCTTCCATATTTTCCCTTGGTAGTGGAAGTCCAATCTCCTCAATGGCCAGTCCAAGTTCACTCTTGATTGACTTGCGGATGATTCCAGTTCACCTTCACCTACGTTAACAAACAATCAATGATTTCACTTTACATCCTTCTGTCTCTCTCCTCCTTTATCTCCCCATGCACAAAAACTGACATTTTTATTAAAAACACGCCTCATGTAAATACACCTATAATAGCCCACAATAGCTACAGCTCACTCTCAGAGTAAGTACATCATGCTCCTTCAAATAGCTACTCCGGTCTGTGCGAGAGTCGTGAATCGTGATCATGATTCCTGAAAAAATAACTAAATGATACGTCTGTTTACACAGCCGCAGCGGATCACGAAACGATTCATAAACGGTAATGACACAACAAAGACCGCAGACCAAATTGCACTCGTTTTTTTTTGTTTGTTAATTATACCATTTGTTCCCAGCCTTGGTCGTCCACAGCGTCTAATGGTAAGTAACAATGACGGGTTAAACCAAACAGCGACCCAACAACAACAACAACAACCGTATATTCCCGACTACTACTTCCTACGCCTACCTTCCTCCAACAAACACTGATGATTGATTTAAATTTGAGTGCAATAATAATCCTAGAATACAGTTTCAAAAAAAAAAAATGAGGAGCTCACTCAAGAATCATAGTTAAAAATGTTTGCTTACATGCATGTTAAGTATATGTTGTACAATTAACCCACTCAGAGCATGCACAATTTGATGAACATGTTTCAGTGACTGCTGCGTTTGTGTGCAACAAAGTATCGTTAACTTACTTTTTCACCCATCCAGTTATTAGCTTGATCCATCCTCGATGCAACCTCACTCAAGGGATAACTGATAATGAAGTAAGAAATCTCAACTAATATCTCAGGATGCCCCTCTCTCTCTATATATATCTATATAAATTCAACAGTATTTTTAAACTCATTGTTTAGCCAAGTAAAAATTCCTTACTTTACTCCTTCTCCCCTTCTGCATTCTTGCTCAAGAACAAGAAACTACAGTATACTCCAAGAGAGCTGTTCTGTGTGCTTTGGAGTGTGATTTGTGAAGCCTTCTCAAACTCCTCACTCAACAATACCATATCTAAAGCTCTTGAGAGTGCACCGTGGCAATTAAAACTTAATGAGAATATGAGCAAAGAGCAAACAACTGTAACCAGTGACTGCACACGTTCCTCCTCTCAAGATTTCATCTTCCCAGTAATGCATTACGTAACAGAAAAAAAATATTCAATATCTCCCTTTGGTCCATTTTTACCAGAGTATAAAGACAGACTCACTTACTACTACTAAAAAGTTCACCTTGTGAAAACACTAACTGTAGAAATTTTAAGGACACATGTTACAAGGAGTATGTCAGTGTCACAGTGTGGCAAAAGGGGCAAGATTGTAGATTATTACTATTAGATGGATTTTTTATGAAGATCCCAACCTGACGAGTCCTCTCTCAAAAAAGATGATTAAGATAACCATAACAACGGTGTAGACAGTCAGGCTTGACAAAATTCCTCGATAGTGGAGGAATATATTCTGCTAATTGATTCAGAGCTTTGGGAGAGTTCTGGGCGAACTTTGTTGTTGAGTAGAATGTGGGGAATACATGGGAAATTGTTTTTTCCTCGTATTTCCCAGCTTGACTTGGTCATTGGTTCTGTTGATTATAGAAATATCACACACACACCCAAAGTATTCAGAGTTACTGCGGATGCCGGAAATCAAAACAAAAAATGTTTCTGATCAGAGGGGCAATTTAGGGGGGGGGCTCTGTGTATAGTTAGTACTAGAGGTGGAAGGACTGTAACAATTTAGGATCAAGGATTAATCCCGTACCTTCGTTGACATGATGACAAAGTAGAATCCAATCCTGTGACTGTGTCCCAAAGAGATGTTTCCCTGTCCTGTAAAAATGACAGAATAGAATCAAGTTGTCAGAACATAGTAGAGATTCTTTTGACTCAATAGGAGCAGAATTATACAGAGTCCCAATGACAATGACTGACTCAAATCATATATCATTAAATTAAAGTTTCTGTGTATAGACTGTAAGCATTTAGGAGGATAAATCAGGCTGGGAGCACCAACCATGACTGTATGTTCTACTGAAACACCACCCATGTGCTCAAAGTCATGAAATGACTGTCATATATAGGAATTCCCAGAGGGGAAATAATTTTTATTTAAACTTATACATTCAGAGAGAAAAATGTTTATAGAGGAAACTGGTTTAATTGTGACTTACCTCTCCGGCGTAATATAAGTGTGACTATACCACAGAGTTGTTTAAAAATGCTTTATTGCTTTAGTGGCTCATGTACAGTATAGGCAGAATGACACACACATGCACAAATTCCATTTGTGCTACTTATTATCGTAAAGCATCTTCGGTCTCGGTTAATGGACAAGAACAAGGCGGTCAAATGACCAAATTGACGACGATTTCCTTCTGCCGTCTAATTCCCTAAATAATGACTTTACCTGCACACAGAGAGTAATGAATAAAGCTCATTTAAAATCAACTCTTGCTTGTTGTTTGGGTTTAAAATTATTATTAAAGAATAAATTAGTTTTCTCCTCGGAAAGAAAAAAAAACCTTCACGTTACTTTGATATCATTCAGCACTATTATTTTTTTCCCTCTCTCTCTCTCTCTCCCTCACTCACTCACTTTTTGGGTATAACTGACAGACAGAGAAGAGTCATGCAATTTACAATCACGTATCAGGCCCATTCACCAGGTTCACAATACCAAATACATAGAGGGGATGCCAAATAGGAAATACGAAACTAATCAAAAATTTGTGAAGGTATGGGCTTATTACGGTAATAATTGTACTTACTACAGGACAGTCCAACCCACAACTAATTCCTAATTACAGCATTCATTCCAACACCAAAATAGAAACAGGTACTTTTTTCCCTATCTATACCCTCAATCACACTGACAGAGACAGTCACAAACACACACACACACACACATCACACACATCACATAAGTCCACATCAAAACAAAAACATGAGAGTGTACATGGAAGGAGGAAGTATGTAAAAAGTGGTAGTTCTTATGAGGGCTAACAACAGGCTTCACTTGAGCCCATGAACGTCCCAGTGGTCCCAGAGAGGAAGAAAAAAAAACATATAACAACCTTAACTTATTGACAAACCTACACAAGACACACATTAGTGAGTAAAGTGTGAGTACTGCTTATTACTCAAGTTGGTTAAGTCAATAGCATGGAAGGGGGAAAAATGCATGAAGAAACCTTATTAATATCCGACGGTCGTATACCTTTTATTGAGTGTGAGAACTTCAAAACTTTCTAATGGAAACCTGTGCTGCATATTTCCATTAAAAATTACATACTAAATGAGCACTGTATATATATACTGTTCCTTGAAGACTGTTCCTTGTATTTAAATCGCAGACTCAGTCAGCGGCGCAAAATAATAGTCAATAATGGTCTTTGGCGTGATGTGATGATGCTGATGATTATGGTGATGACAGATCCGTAAATATAAACAGCTTTATGCTATATTGCTATACGGTTGTTATTTTTTTCTTTTTTGTGTGTGTGTGTGTGTGTGTGTGTGTGTGTGTGTGTACTGTATCTCTCTGTGTATACACTCACATTGTCCAAGCACCTTTTTCTCCTTTTGAGAGGTTGATAGAGTTTAGGAGATAGGAATAATAATGTGTGTGGGTACCTCGAAACTGCACATAATTACAGATTGAACAGGTAAGTGTTGTAAAAGTGTATCTTCTCTTTAACACTTGTGCTTTCATTGCACATGTAAAAAAAAAACGACGAGTCTTCAATTTGGAGGCCAAGCTAGAGTCCATCTAGTCTTCCGTGGCAAAGTTATCAGAGATTTCCTCTGATGAAAGCCATCGGTAGGGGCACTCACCAAATACGATTGCATAAAGGGAACAAATAGGGGGAAATTTTTAGAGGATAGTTGAGGAATAACAATGTCACAGAGGTGAGGATTTGTACAAGGGACAATACACAGTGTGAGAGACAATGACAAATTAATTGGGTCTTGTCCACAATCTAGGATAGTTATGGGGGATTGTGTTGTTATTAGTAGCATTCATGCGGAAATGGGTCCATTCATATCGTCACTATATTTAACACACGGTAGTAGAGTTGGATGAAAGGGTGTCATATAAAGGATGATACTTGTAAAAGTAACCAGCATCCTTATAGTTTTGTACGTTGGGGAAGGAACTTTTTTAAATCCTTTACTGGCAGAGAGCATTCACAGGAGACATGACTCTTTTTTTAATTGCTGGAATTATGAGCACATTGACATACTAAGCGGCCAAGGGGTTATGGTAGTCATAACCAATGTCTGAAAAAACATTAAATAATAGGAGCTATTACAAATTATATACTCTGAAAGTTCTAACCGAAAGTTAGAGGAGCTTCATTTTATTGCCGGCAACAAACCATTTAAAAGGTTGTCCAATTATTTCCCTACATGCTCAGAAAAGGATTTCAAAACCACAATCTTGGTCATATGAGAAGGAGTGAAAGGGAAGGAGATCAAACTTTCCTAAGGAAACCGATTTTTTAACCCATTACTTCACGACCACGTACGTACTTTTTTCCCCTGTAACTTCCCTTCAATATACAAATAAATAAGGTTTAATCGGTCATATCAAATTTCCGAGTGTATGAGTTATCGCACCGCACCCTTGTTCTTTTAGAGGATTTTCCTCTTCAAGTTTTCGAATAAAGTTTGTATATGTATATGCGTGTGTGTTTGCATGTATGTAATTGTATATTAGCCTGAATGAGTACCGAAAAATTAAAAGTAGGATGTGGAGAATGAATCCAGCGTTTTGCCAGAGTGTTGGTCATCGTTTATTAGCTTTATTATCACTGCATGTGGGTAATTAAGTACGTACTATACAAAGACTCGTTAATGGTTTTATGGTTGCAACTTTCCTTCGGACGACTTCCATTAAAAACCCAAAGTAGCCATTTAGTACAAGTCATCCGCAATCACTCAATTCAGTAAACATTATTCATTGACACGCTGTCTCTGTTGGTAAGGAGCAGTGGGGAGAACCATTCATCCAATAAGCCATGTGAACAGTAGTTAGAATTTCTATTAAAGGGTTTATTACAGGAAGGTAAAATTTTATTCCACTTCTATTTCATCCCCTAAACTATCACGTAGTGCTATTGTTTGGATCTTTCTGTGATGTTAGCTTTAATATTAAAACAAGCACTACTTAAAATACTCACCCATTAATGATTCCACGTCTTTGTCTCGGTAAGGTACATATAACAGTACATATATGATATAATTCACTCCATTAGTAATTTTAAAAAAGACATTTAAATTACTTCATGACTTTTACACGCCTTTGCATTTTACTTCTAAAATAATTCCGTGTATGCACGTCTTGATTATATCCGGTGTACATTGTAGGGACCAACGACGTCAATTAAAACCAAATTAAAAAAATTAAAATATAGCACATTTTTATAAATATATTTTCGCCTTCATTTTTCATCGCATTAAGTTGTCAGTGCTAAATAGTTTGATTATTTATTTTTTCTCAAATTACTAATGCATTATTTGATTTCCAAATAGACGATCCGTCGAGATAAAAAGAACAAGAACCAAGCCCTCTAAGTTCCTGTAAATTTTGTGACAACGTCAACTAGCATAAAACAAAAGAATAAAACAAATCTGTCCTACCTAATGCAATGGTTAGGAAAAAAGAAAACACAAAACAGCAGCTATTTCCTGAATGTCAACAAAAAATTATCCTTTCAAGTAGCATCAACAAAAAACAAGAAAGGTCTACAACACAAACCATATCTATGTATCCCAGTTAAAAAAGCTTGCGTCCCATATTATTTTTTTAAATGTTAAAAATATGCGCAAGAAATTAATCATGAACATCAGCATGACCTTGATTTTCTCACATTGTCAGTGTATTCAGCATTAAAAGTTATTAGCACGTTCTATTTTCACCTTTGAACAAATGCTTACTTAGTCAGGTAATTGCAGCTTACAATATCAGATAAAACTCGTCTCGTATTGTTTTTGTCAGGAACAACAATGGAATTTTTCTTGCTCCAGAAAAGAATGAGTTCGTTTTAAAATATTAAAATGGTACATTTCTAATGGAAATATGAAATATGTATGCACATATCCACATTAAGCTGGATTTCATGTCATGAGAGAAGTGATTCTAAGAAGTTTCCAGTTGACAAGATTTCCAATTTTTTAAAAGGTGTCCTTTCAGTTTTAAAATGTTCCCACGGGAAATGATTTTGACGAATGATTGGAACAAGCCGAGAGCATTAGTTTGTGTATTTATTTGTTGTTGTCATTTTAATAAACCTTAATCCCTTGCCAAAAGTATTTTGGCAAGGTAATAATGGATGCATGAATTTGTTCCAGAACAAGGACAATTAAAATTGAATTTAGATTCTTTTATTCCATCTTTTTTGCAATAAAGTTGGCACTTGTACTGTTCTTCAATGAACCCCTAATCGTGCAATAAGTAACTTGATTGTATGGAGTGAAAGCACGGAGCAAGACAGGTGCATTATGCTTCGTCTGAGTCTACGCTATGAGAAATGACAAGCTAGTACTTACTAAAAATGTGATAGTGCGATCGTATGTTTGCGCTGAGGCTATGTATGTACATACATGCAACAGGATTCCTTGCTCAAATTGCCATACAAAAAGTCACAAAGCGCATTGGAGGGCTTTACTGCTGAATGAATTCTTAGGATACTCTGTATGTATATACTTGTATATTTCCCATTCATTCAGCAGAACAACATTTAATAGTTCATTTTTGCAACTGTTTGTCCAAGTGCCAATTCGAACCAAAATAAAAGAAATCACTGCAAATACTGCTACCTTGTACAGCGACGCTTTCGGGATCTTTAAAAAGAAACAGTTGTGGTACGACATTATTTATTCCTCATCAGAGATAAACCTAATTCTTATTCTAATTTTGGCGTTAGAATTGGATTTTCCTTACAAAAAAAAATCAAATATAAATCAATTGAGGCTCTCCTAGTATCATTTCATATGCCATATTTTAATTTCGGGTAAATGTTATAAAGATATTATAAATTATTTATTATTTAATCAATGGCTTCTTTCCCTGCGAGGTTGACCTCAATAAAGCATAGCATGCGTTATAGTGAAAATGTGCTCGAAACATTTTACTAACTCTTAATAAATTAAACTAAGCAAGCCTTCTCAGACGAGGAACATACATAATTTGATAAAATTATGAAGCCTGTTGAGTATAGTAAAGAATAATGAAAAAATTATTAACTTCATTTTCGTACGAGATGTGAAAGAGTGTTAGTGAAAGAGATTCCACTGACTCGAAACATTATAATAAATATTCACTGGGGAAATCAAGACGCTTATTTAGTATGTGAGCGAAAGCGATTTTAATTACCTTTCGAATTTCAGAATCTCTTTGCACTATGAGTCAGCTGTATGAGAGAATTTCTGCGGTGGAGGATTTTGTTGTCATGTGCAACTCCAAATTCGATGGATTCGGGAAAGAATTGGGAGACTTGTCTACGGACGTTCGCACTGTCCTGGATTGGATTTCGCAGCACTTTGGTAGGTACTTTCTTATATAGAAATGTGTAATTGTGACACAAATCAGTTGGAGAAAAGGATAATTTGATTGGAATTGCTTTGTAATTGATGATTACACAGGGACGGAATTAGAATGTAGCCGGAATCGAGTACATCCTCAGCGTATTGAAATTGAAATAGTGACAACTCCAGCACCATCAAGTAATACTGCTACAGTTGAAACAAATACTGATGGCCCTTTCACCGTTGGGGATCCCATTTTTGACAGCAGAAATAACATACAGAGAGATATTCCGACTGGTATCGTTCAGGGGGATGAGATTTCCCAAGTTGATGATGAAAGCGTTCACTCAGAAGCTTTTGATGATGGTAACAGAATTATGAGCTAAAAATTACGCCTCAAATCATGAATCTATGTAATAGCTCACCTTCAGCTCGTAAAACAAGTATGATGAAAATGCTATGATCTATGATCCCATTTCTATAGTAACTTTTCTTCCAGACTTTCTGAAAATTAATACACCGATCTAGATCTTTGTAAGTTTTTACTTCGAGATCGGACCTACCACGAACAAAATTGTGATGCTTGCACGAACAAGCGTGTTGGAAATTTTATGGGCTTTCCAACGAGGTATTCGTCAACGTTGTAGCCAATTTTTTGGACAATTTTGTAAACTGAATTAGCCTAAACTGAATATTTTTCTATATTGTAAGTAAGGGCCCAAGCCAATAGTATTCTCTATGTATTTTCAAAATTTTCGGCCAAATGGAACAACAGTTAGACGTTTTTGTCACTTTCGAGCACTATAATCATCGAATATAGGCACAGGCTACTGAATAAGCTAAACAGCCTGATGATAATAGACAGTTTACTACCGAAAGCTTGCGTGATTGTAAAAAGTTAGTCAATTAAATTCCACGTAAACCTAAGATAGGAAAAAAATGTATCTTGTGAACTAAAATGTTTGGAGAATTTTTTCTCCAAAACTTAACTATAACCTGCCCCTGTTGAACATTCTTCAAGCTAGCCACAGGCAACTCAAACAAACAAGCAGGAAATTGATGTTTTACTACTCTTTGCAACTTTCTCACTTCAGGTTTGTTCGAGGTGCCAGATTTCTCCCGACGAGCTATCATAACATAATACATACCTTACAAACTGAAATCGTATTATCATCAACAGTTTGTTACTCTCGGTATTAAAAAAAATGATTTTTTTTATCTTGGCTTTACCTCACTTTTGTGGTCACTGAGGAAAAATTTTGAACTTTCTGTAATAGGTCGACGATGCTTTTTTAGAAAATCTGGAAGGAAATTTGATACAAAATGAGGCACATATCACATTTTTTCCCATACATCTTTGAGCTACTTCTTCAGCGAAGTATGTATGTTTTGTGAAACAGTGTGAGACCAGGTCTACATAATGATCTCGTTTCTTTCTCAGGTTCTGATGATATAGTGCCTATTCCTAGCCCAAAACCGAGAAGACGTGCCCCACCGAGGAATCATAGAAATTCGACTGGTGCGACAGGTCTAAGTGTTAATGAAGATGATACAACAGAAGACTCTGACCATATTGTGTCAAGTAACTTGGTTGATTTAATAAATTTGCGGCCATCAAATACAGGTTAAAGATAACTCTGATTACAAATAATTCGTTTTTGTGTATGCGAAACATAAGGGGAGCGTGGTAGCTATAAATTCAGTACCATACTTGACAATAATACAGTACTGAAATTTTTAATTTGTATCTTGCTTAACTATAGTTCCCAAGCGTGGCCGTCCATGTAAACCGATCCTTCAAAATAAGAAAGCAGAACCGCAGCCAAGTCAGTGTGATCAATGCGGAAAAATTCTGAAAGACGCTGGCTCTCTTCGGCAACATAAAGCCACTCACAAAGATGTTCGTCCACATGTCTGTCCCGAATGTGGAAAAGCTTTCCGGCGTAAATTTCATTTGAAAACTCACAGTTTAATACACAGCGGAGAAAAGAAGCATCAATGCGGATATTGTGGAAAATTATTTTTACTTCCTAAGGATTTAGTTGCACATGAGAGGATTCATACGGGAGAACGCCCGTACAGTTGCAGTATGTGTGTGAAGTCTTTTAACCTCAAAAGTCACTTAAAAATGCATGTTCGTACTCACACTGGTGAAAAACCATATAAATGTGATCTATGTGACAAAGCATTTAGTCAGTCTAATAGTCTCCGAGTTCATAAAAAAGTGCACTTGAAAAATCAGAACAATGCAGCCAGTGCGGGTAAAGAACTTGCAAGTTCACTAAGTACCACAGATGTGACGTCCGCATGTGCGTTATCAACAACCAGTAGTAATATTAACAATAATAATAGCCAGTACCAGCCCGTAGGTACCCCCCTAAGACCACCCCAACAGCATTCACAGGGTCGACCAAGTACGAGTCGGGAAAGTAGTGAGCCAGTTATATTTGAAGTTGATCATCATCAGAATGTGTATAACAATTCTGTTCCAACCAAGAACGGTCAGTTACCTCAAGAAACCGCAGCTTCCCATTTGAGGACTGCTGCTGCAGTTCCCTCACACCATTCCTTAATATCTACTAAGTCTTACCACACAGAGAACCAAATGCAATCAGCTAATACTGCTGTGTCTAAATCCGGAGATCAATTAGTATCATCTATAAGAAGCTCTAGTTTGTCATTTTCCAATGATAGATCACACATTCTTGTTCCGAATACTTATCAAACTCCGAGAGATTCTGAAAATGAAAACGATAAATACTTTTAAAGGTGTAGAAAAGTTGCTCTCGATTATAGTATTCTTAGTAGTGTTGGGTTTATTGATAGCTTTGTTGTAGACAGTGTTGAAAGGTTCAAGCAATCACTTATAAATTGAACTGAAAGCAGATTTGTTTTTATCTATTGAAAATATGTACAAGAGGAATTTGATATAGACCTAATTATTTAAATTGTTAGTACGGGGTGATATCTAAAATAAGGAATCCGGTGCATTGTTGTTTTGGTTTCATGACTTTTTATTATATATAAAAACTTGTACACAAGTCATAATTATTTGCTTATAGCAAGAGTTTACAGCTTGTTCAATTGAAATGAAGGCAGTTTTTATAACTACTAACAATAAGGTTTGGTGGCAGTTACAGCAAAATCTTGCTATTTAAAAAATAATACACCTATATATAACAGGATATAATAAAACCATCTTTTTACGTATTTAAGTAAACTGACTATATCTTGTCCGTCAGTAAATTCACAATGCATGCAGTTGTATTCATTATTTTGGAAACAGCGTTTTCTGTCACTCATATTACTTCTAAAAATAGTTTAGAAATGACCACATTGCGGTTTAAGCATTTAATGTAAGAGTCGCAAGTAAACGACGTATATCATGTACAATTATTATTATTATTAGTTACGAATTAAGTAGGAATCGATAATTCCACAAGTCGGAGAATAGCCTTATGCTGCTTCATGTGCAATTACTGACTGACTACTAGCATTACAACATTCTCGTGCTACCACACCTAAAACATTTGCAAATTATATATAGTTTGTTAGTAATTTATTTAATTCTTAAAACTAGCTGCACCGTAAAATCAAAAAAATCAAACATGTAAATTAACGTTCAACCATTGAAGAGAGTGCAATGACTCAAAGCAGTACAAAAATCATAATAGCTTCAAAGTTAACAAAACTTTTATTGTTTAGAATTATATAAATAAAATACTTACATTACTAATATTGGCAACTTAATAATTTATCCATGGTTGAATACTAGAAAAGCACTTTTGTCAATAAACGTTAGTACATACATGTTATTTATAACTGGACGATAAACCCGGGAAATTTGTGTATTGAACACATGTTATCCGCTCGATTTCTTTCCACCTTTTTACAAGAAATAATCTTTCATCTGTATTCTGTATTAGGAACTACTTAGAAAGCCACCGCAGACTTTATTTACTCATTTATTGTAAGTATGAAGTCGGTTGTCATAATGACGCAAAGCGACCGTATTACAAATCACTCAGTGAGTAGCCTCTGCCGTATACACTTTTAATTTTCCCTGCAACTATACATACGAAACGTATTGAGTGTAGATGTGTACTATATTTAATCTCTGAGCAAGTTAAATCCAACTTTAACCCAAAAGGCACATTCTTCCAGTTTCAACCCGAAGTTCTTTGAAGGTTTACATTTTGAAGTCGAAAACGTTTGCAGAAGTTATCAGGTTCACAATAACGCTGCAACCAGAGTCGACACTTGTGATTACACGACTTTTTAAGTGCTTAAATATTGCTGACCTTTCCACCAGCTAAAGATCCTTCAGATTCAAAACTATCTGAATTTAGCTGCAAGAAATTACGGTATTTTGTTTTCAGAACTCGAAAGTACGTACGTACATTATAGTTTATAAAAGCACTTTTCGTAGCCACAAACTCACCTGACTCTGCGAGTCCCATTTTGTTGGATAGGAATTCCAATCAAGTGGACAAAGCAATTCTTCGGAAAACTCATTACTAAGACGCTTTTTCCGAAGAGCGAATTGTGCTTTCTTGGCAGGCTGAAAAATAGTGAGTATTTAATAACATTAAGTATATTAAAAACCTGAATAAGTTTATACTTTATTTACAAGAAACGGATACCTTCACTTTGACTGTTGGATTAATAGGAATAAAGTCGGGAGCGAGCTCGGCCAGTCTCTTTTCTTGAACTATATGTCGTCCAATGAGCTCATTAAATTGCAAACTCAAATGTCTTCTGAGTAGTGTCTTATTTCCTGGGATGGACAGCAATGTAGCCAGAAGCTCGGAGTTAAACCGTGGTTCGAAGACTATTAGAGCTCCATGAACGCCTTTGCATTCAAATATAATAATTGTTAATTTGAATCGAATTATAATTTTGCCATTTGAATGGTTTCTAAGTTTACCTGAACCCCTCAAATTAGGTGCATATTCAGCCAAATCAACTGCCTTCAGCCATTCCATAACTCTGTGATTAGTCCACGTCGCTACATGTTTAGGGTCTTTGGTTAAATTTTCCCCTCCTAAACCAGCAGTAGACCCACGACGGCACAAGCAACTTGGATGAAACCGATGAATCCGTAGTATTTGAATTCCGCGTTTTATACAAGAATGATGCATCATGCTTGTCACCTTGAGACTGAATAAATCTTCGGCAGTTAAATGGCTCAAAATCCTGCCATCAACACGACCTTCGGCAAAGGCTTCTTTATACTGTGGCAAACCAACATCATCGAGCCAACGGGTCACCCAATGGTAGTCCAGTTTTCCAGCATTATCGTCGTCGTCTGGATGCTTGAGGTAGTGTAAAGCCAATCCCAGTTTCTTTCTGTGCAAGCCATTCTAAACAAGAACACGCCATTCAAAGTTGAAAAACGATAGTGCTTCAGTTCTAAATGTCTTCACGAGAATAGAAACCTCGTCAATTTGATTGTATACAGGAGGAAAACAGACAAACCTTAATACTCAGTTCCTTTTCCAATTCTTGTGTTGTTGCATCTAGTAGCTGCTGGCCTGATTTAACCCAGCGTTTTACTTCATTAGCATACATCCCTAATCCAAGGAAGTTGAGCCAAGCTACCACGGCTTCAGAATCCCAGGAGGTTATTGGGCCTTCGGGCCTGTTGAATTTAAACACAATTTTACAAATAAACATAATCTTGGCTTCTTACAATACATACTCGAATTTGAAACCATATATATTGTAAACATGAACTGTTTAGATTAAAAATAGACAAAAACAACGAACATTTTCACTGGTGTAGGTTCTTTGACCCATCCCAGTCGAGGAGCTGCAGTTGCTCGTAATCCACCACGCACGAAAGTATTGTGGCTAGCAGGTTGATCTCCGTGTGTTTCCGGCACAACTTCATTATCCAGCCCACCTGAATTGCTACGTTTCAGCTTACCTAAAATTCGCAATATTCTTCGAGACTTGTGGCCACCGCCACTAGTACTCTTCGACGAGTTCGTAGCATTAAGGGAAGCATTCCCACGCCTTTGCCACTCATCACCACCAGCTGCAAGTTCCAAGTACTACATTAAGTTACTGCATTTTAAACAACAAAAATGTTCATAACACCTTCCTCTCCAATTTTCTTCTAAACTCATGACATGAAAACTACAAGCAAAGTTTATTCAGGGATACTTGTACTTTCATGACCAGGTAATAACAACTGCGAACTACTTGATTGACTGCTGTTACTTCAAAAAGCTAAACTATAAGTAATAGCGTAAAAGACCCAGGAACAGTTAAAACAGTGTTCACGGCAGTTACGCCTCGTATGAATGAACTGCGATAGAAGTAGTAGCATGCTGATGCAGTAGCCAGATGAGTCAGTGTAAACAATAATGTGTATGAATACATCTGTTTGAGGTATGCATGTCAATTTAAAACAAATCACAACTAAATTATAGTTAATTTTCCTAAACACTGAACAAATGCACACCACATATTACTTCTCTACTGCTTTTTTCAGCACCTGGCATATAGGTCAAACATTTTCTTGCTGTATCATATTAATAAGCTACTACAACGTCTAGAAAAATTGGTTCAAGGACCTGCTTGTCCTTTTAAGCATATGCACGATGAAAAAGCGTACAAGTCATCACCAGCATCAATAGCTTAGGGTATAGCTGTAAAGCAAAAGAGTTACTTAGACAAAGGTGGTTAACTCTTGCAATTTGTACAGAACAAGGTAAGTGACTCCCAATAATTCACCTAGATTAGGCACAGATGTACTTCTACTACCGACAGTGCTTGTGTTTTCGTATACTGGGCTAGCAACCTTGATCCCTTGCAAAGCATAAGGCCTCATTTGTGGTGTTTGTGTTCGTGGTGTAAGTACACTGTCATTTCCCATAGTCCCTATTTGTGGAGGCAGACTCAATTTATATTGATGCTGACGCGACTTGTCTTGGTAGAAAGGCTGTAAATGACTATTTTTCTGATTACCGCCGTTCTGACTGAAGTTCACGCTGATAGCATTGATATTACCACTGCTAAGAGAGTTGCATTTGGTAGAGTTGTCAACTGGTAGATTTACGCCACCGCCAGCACTATTGAATGTAGACAATGCTGCGGGTTGGTTTCTCCTAGGAAGTGTTCCGAAAGAACAGGTCTGGTCAACTCGACGGTATGCATTCGCTGGAGGTGTCTGTGAACATACATAAAATATCATACCTGAAGTTGACTTAGCAACGAAAAATTCATTCTAATATCCCCACCATTATTATCAATAAAAACCGTAATAGAACTGTTGTTTTATTTGGTCCGAAGAATACCTGGACACGCTGTTGATGATGTTGTAAGCCCTGACTACAGTCATTGGTCAAACGAAGCCTTTGACCTAGCTCAGAAGCGGTTTGGGCTGGCGATGTTCCTCTTGTTCCTGGTGCTGCTGGAGGCTTATCCCAAATTCTATTTTCAGCAGGATAATTCAAATCTGTCAGAGATCTCCCAGTTCCAGTACATAATCTGCCTTTCAATTCAATATTTTCCCTTTCTAAGGTGGCTTGTTTTAAACGAAGCCCTGAGATTTCCGTCATGAGTTCTAATTTTTGGGTCTCCAGACCAGATCTTGTCACAAGTTCCTGTGTAACACGAGATGGAAGAAATGATTTCTAGCATTCCAAACATTCGCATATTTATCATCTGCCCGAATATTTAACGAAATGATTGTACAGATCGTAGAAACCAAGGTATGTGCATACTCTTTGTAGCTGCTCCTCTGTCGTCTCCAGAATATTCTTCTTATCATCCAGAAGTTTCTCCAAATCCTGGATTTTGGAGGTCTGAGCTTCAATCTGGTCAGATAGAACGGAAACCTGTAGATGCAGCGTGTCTTTATCGGATTCCAAACGCAACAACCTGTCTTCATAGTCAAGACCGAGCAAAGACCCCTGAAAATCCATAAAAAAATTTCGCTATATTCCAGCAAAAAATACAAACTAACTGAAGTTAATAAAACTAGTTCTATGGTCCTAATTTTCCATTTAAAAAGCTTGGAAAATTTGAGCAGTTTCTTTACTCCGAAATTTTCCAAAATGCCAACACAAACTCAGTGACAACTTACCCCTAAGGTACCAGAGCCTGTATCACAATGATGATGGCAACAATGACATCCGATAGAGGTAAGTCTGTTGGAACTTCTCGGAAATGTCTTTGTGTTACAACCCAAACAACAATTACCCAATTCCCAATCATTGCAAATCCTTCCTGCACTACCCAAATAATTTGAATCAACTGATGGACAAAGGGGACTATTCGGCCGACTACTATGCAATACATGACTGTAAGCGGCAGCAGCAGCTGCTGCTGCAGCCGCCGCGGTTTCATTATTAGTTCCTAATAAAGACGTGCTCGAATCAATTGTGTACGGATGATAAGATGAATGCCGATTGCTTGATGTAGGTGATGACTGAGGGGCAGAAATTACATCTCGCTCTAATGAAGCTCGAGCCCACAAATGTTTATTTTTACAATTTTTTGTAGGGCCAGGATGCCCTCGAAATGAATGATTGCCATGGTGTAGTTTTTTCCCGTGATGATCAAACTGATAACTTAAGTCGAATCCAAAGGGTGAAGCAGAATTCCAATCTGGATCTGGAAGTGATGCCGCATAATTTCTTTTCACATTAGAAGGTTTTTTACGACCATTCTTGTGAGAGTTTTTTCCCGAAGATGAATTTTGAAGGAAGTTGGAATCCCCAGGATTTCTGTCACAAGCTAGAGATGTGCCTGTCATTTGCCGCAAAGGTGACAACATAGATCGACCAGAGCGTCCCTGCTTATTACAAGTGTTACCAGCACCTTCACAACAGGTCCATGCCGGGCATCCAGTTGTACTACATGTTGGTCCTCTTGCAAATGTTTTGTTGTGTCTTAATGGAGAAAAGCCACGCTCCTCTTTGTCTCTAGTGCTTGGTGAGACCAACGACGGAGGCATGGGAGGAAGTCCTACTGATGTTGAAGATAAAATGCTGCGTTCCACGCCGGTAACTTCGTCAATTAAAACATCCTTTTTGTCATTAGATTTTGATTCTGGATTTCGAACCACGGGTTTGGGTTTCACAGCCGGTTTCTTATAATTCCCAGTTCCAGCTTTGGAGTTGGAGGTGCTGGAAGTAGCCGGCATTTCCACAAAACTTGGTGTAGCAGCGGAAGACTTCACAACTTCTGTGCCTTCACTTCGTCGCGGTTCATTCAGCAAAGTTGACAATCCCGAGTCTGGCAGTAAGAAATAGTGTTACACTTTCGGCAAACTCCTCTGATTCCGTTTAAATCTTAAAATATGTATTAGTAATAGAAATTAGTCGATTTTCTATGGACACGGTTTTTAATTGTTAATTAATTAACAAACACTTATACTTCTACTTATACGCCGTTCAAATGAATACTCCATGCAAGGATTGTCAAACTAACATCTTTCCAAAAGAAACGACCAGGACAAAGTAATCATCAATTTCTCGTTAGTGCTGGTCATTCATTAGTGAATGCATTTCGATGGCCAAGGTTATGGTTTCTCGTTAAACAAGTGAAGTCAAAAGTTGACTACAACATATGCGGAGTTAGCATGCAAAAGAGCTAGCCCATGTATGACCACATACATTTATAGCATTAATTTTAATTTACCCATTACCAAGCCAATTCAACCAGACAACTTGAGACTCGAATTTACTGGCACAGATATGCGTAATTATTGATGATTAACATTACCATGCTTCATTTTGGAAACGAAAATACTCTTAAAAAGCTAGACGCAGGGATAATGGACTCATGTAGATATGTATTTCTCAAGCAACATAATATTTATGACTTTATTCAACCCCGGTTAAATTACGCTACTGAAGGTTTAAGGCCAAATTAAATCGTTGCAAGCCAAAAGTTTAAAAAAAGCATCTAACACTAAGCGAGGTTATGTGTATACAAAACGTGTGCTATAAAATACGCTTCAGTAGTGCGGAAGTAACAAATATGGAATGCCGTAGGAAAATTCTGTGAAGATAACGGAAAAGTAAACAATACCAACAAAAGATTTACGGGTATACAACAGAGCCGGAACACTGCGGAGGAGTATACTTTCGTATAGAAAAAATCTCAAAGCAGTAATAATTATTATGTTTATCACATCGGGAATTATTTTACTTAAGATATTAAGACCTTCATATTTGTAAACTCCAAAACTACATGAGCTTACTTAAATGTTTAAAGTCAACGGATGGCATTTTCTGCAGCGGTTTACTCAAGCAATCTTTCAAAGGTTCTCCCTGACTCAGAACCCCTTGTTTTGCTTTCTTCCCACTCAAATCAACTACTGTAGATAAACATGTTACTTTCGAACTAACGATTTCTTGTTTTGAATCCACCATTTCCGTCTTTCCACTGTCCGATTCCACAACCACACGCTTTTGTGAAGAAGCCACAATGCTTACATCCCCAATGCTAGTGGTAGGGGAAAGTCCAGTAGATTCGTAAGAATCTGAAGGACAGACAGAGCTGTCCTCCTCGTCTTCTTCCTCTTCCTGGTCTTCTTCCGACCCCTCCCCGTCTACTGATTCCGTTGAACTTGCCGAATCTTCATTATCACTTGTTTCAATTTGATTCTGAAGTTTCAGCGACGCCATTTCAGAAGCTTTTCCCGTATGACTAGCGCTTTCTTTATCCTTTGACAACTTCACTGCAGGTTCTGCTCCAGTTTCAAAGTCTTCCTTAACAACAAGCGGCTCAAAGCCTGAGTATGGTCTTGAGGGCTCGCTCATTCTTTCAAGATGTGTAGATAAAATTAACAGGTATCAATTATTTTTTTTAAATATTAAGTTGCTGGGGGAAATATATTTTCTAAGGTCGAAAAATGTAGTGGTCAATTGGAGTTGCGTGCAAGAGAAACACGTGTTTATGTATGATGTACAAAATTATATGTAAATATGTAGGTATGTAAAACAATGTGTGAAACAAAATATTTCTTCTTCTGTGCAAAATGTAGTCTCTGTAAAACTTGAACGTCTCAAACCAATGGAGAATGTATGCTTAAGTCAATACGGGATTCATGCAATAATACGTCTGAATAAATGAATACTGACACAATAAATTGTTAATAATTTTCTACATTAGTAAGTTTCATGATTAGAATCATTTCTCTAAAACTCCTTTCGTGATAAATGATGTTCACATAGAATGTAGTCACACCACACGCCACTACAAATACACAATCGTCTATACATTTGTATTAGAACTGGAGAAGTAGTTACTGAGCAAAGTAAATGACAAAAAAAAGTATATGGTTCACAGCGAGTCAATCATGAATCTTAATTAAACTGGATTTGAACAAACATCAGCTATTTTACCACGAACTACCTTGCATGGCATTCAAACCGGTGCGGTGAGATACAAAAAGGTTTAATATATTATCCACAAAATGTTTTATCCTTATTAAGCTCTCAGAAGGCAGACTTCTATGATAGTGCGCTTCAGTACTCACTGGATTTCTCTAAGCAAGGGATTATATGGTATGAAGCTGCGTATAATAAATTTTAATAATTTTGTCACTGTTGGATCAACTCCGAGCAATATTTTCATAACAACGAACCGTAGAATTCTGACATGAACAAGGAATAGAACCTAGATGTGATAATGCGTCTTCGTTTAGTAACAGAGTAGAATTTTACAGTGCACGTAACAAAACAAATGGGGTAGGGAAAACTGAAAAACTAGCTCAAAAATGTGATCCTGTAAAACACATTTCGTCTCAAGTTCCTCCCTTCATTTATATTTTTGTTTCTATGTTACTACTGGAGTAGATATAATTACTTAGCTATACACAGGAAGCGAAAAAAATTCTGGAAAATAAATTGAATTTGTTTTTATTGATGCAAAGACCAGCGACACAGCACGAATCACGTAAGTAAACCTTGCAACAGAACCAAAACTTTTTTCACACTAGAAAAGATTCTGAAATCACGACTCCTCGATCATGTTTCCTCACTCCTAATTTAAAGTTAGCCAAAGCCATTAAGAACTTGTGGTGTATAGATGTAGTTTTTTCCCATAAGATTAAAATTCTAAATTCATGTTTCCCTATATACACACACTCCGTCACTCTATCACTACTTCACTATTAGTTGCTCAGTAGTTTATGGTCGTATGAACTTTGAAGGGCGTCGGGTATACAGCGGAACCCGGGTTCTTCCTATCCTTTTTCTTCTTCCTATGCTTCTTCCATACAGGATTTCCACACTAACTTCGTCTCTCACAGTTGAGCTGAACATTGAGCAGTTAGAATTTCGTTTACTTACACAGACTAAGAATAGAATTTTTACGGTCTTCTGTCTGTTTTCTATACAGGCAACCAACTTCTTAACTTGATAGGAATCGGCGGGGTATACTGCCTAGACCGTCAATATACTCCTATAACTGAATACCTCCTGTGCGTAACTCCTCATGTCAGATTCATCTTTCATTGAGATTCCGCTTATCTGATCTTTTACCCTCGTATAATTTTTCCTCTGAAATCAAAACAGTTCTTTTCAAGTTGGTGGATTATATTCCATTCCCTATAGATATGGTTGTATTTTGTGCGTGTGTGTGTGTGTGTGTACGCATACCTTCAGTCAAACTTTCAGAATACATTTGAATCGTTTCTCTCCGTCTTCTCCGCTTATTGTGCGGGCCAGTCTTTATGTGCAACAGTATCTCATTAATGAATGGTCTCTCAAATAACACTAAACATTACCATTCAAACAAATTATATGTAAGTATCCAAATAGCCTACAATGATTTAACTATAGGATTTCGGAACACATAACAAAGACAATGTAATAATACGAAGGTGGGACTTCTTACATATGTAACAAAGATAAAGAAATCCAGTACTACATGAAGATATCTGTGAACTGTTAGGAAACTAATGCACGTTTGCTTCTTCTTATTGTTAGTGTAAACATCAGTCACCATAAGGACCATGTTAAAGATTAATGAAATATGTAACTTTTTAAACACATCAGATACAAGAAATATAGTCAATTAAGGAAGAACGTTGAGTGAAGCACAGACTTTGCTGTTGGCTCCGAAGACTGATATTCTTAATGGGTTTGCCGGCCAGCCAGCTGTGATTTTCCTCCAAATAAACCAACTATTGCAGGCTACAAATGAATGCAGCGAGAGTAAACCCCACACACACACTCACACACACACTGGAATAATACAGACTACAATGTTACTTTAACAGTTGCTTATCTGCCCGCATCATGCAAGCAGAAGTATAGTAAGTAAGCGCATTATTGATGATTGGATCAGTCATCCAGCTGCTCAAGATACGAAAGTTAAACATACTGATTTCAAGATTTTAAGGTCACAAAACAATAAGTAACAGACGACTGTGCCATGTTGGTTCAAGTTACATATCATTATTAAAAGAAAGCTTTTAAATGTATAATTACACATAATTATAAAACAGTCATTTGAATTCCTGCGAGCAGACGTGGAGAAACTTAGTACATACAAGGAATATTTATAGTCACAACAAGATGACAATAATCCAGGCTACAGCAATTGAGTGGATAACCCACACGTTTCCCCATTGTGTACACTGCTGTAGATGATAATACCCAAGAAAATGGAGCCATGGTCGTTGGAATGCGGGTTTCTACTATCAAATGTAACTTTCATTGCACACACACATTGCTCGACAGGATTATTATTTAATTCCATGTGTAAGAAAAAAGATTGATACGAACCCAAGAACTTTAAGTATAGTAATGGAATGAGACTAACGGAGCATCTATTTTTATCTGCCCAAAAAAGGGGCAATCGAGACTTGGTTGAAAAATAGTAAGTCATGAAGATGAACCATAGACATGTAAAAAGTTTGTAGCATAAACTTAAAACTGAAGCATTACACCCTTTCTGCATTCTCACGAATGCTCGACCAACTAGTGCTCAGACTAAAAAGCATGAGCGCTGAAGAAACCACACATGCAGACAACGGAATGAAACTGATGGCACAAGTTGTGCATATTTATTTTGGTGAAGTCGATGAAATAGATAAATTATATACGCCTGACTTTCATCCTCACAAAAAAAAACATAGAATCCAAAACATAGGGAACGACGGTTGTTGCCAATGAATTACCAGCCATTACAAAGTGAGACCATCAATGGAGATTTATTTGTGGACAAAAATTAACCGCATCAGATAACTCAAGATGGCAAACTCGTTACCATCCCAAGAATAATTCAATGGACGAAATAAATGAAATGAGGATGAGCAGCAATCATATAAACTCATTTCCTGGATGTTTCGAGCTGCTACTGTGTAATCAATTTCAACACGGTCCAATATAGGAAAGTGTTGAAAGCAACTGCTTCATTACGGGGATATTGCCTGGTTACTGGGACCTTGTTTCTTTTTTTTTTTCGTTCGAAGGTGTAGAACCGCATGGTTGGATTTTACCGGAAAATTCAATTAACTACGGCTGTTCTAGGCTACCAGTAAACGACGTAAGTGCGACAGGGTAAATGCTATACAGACAAAGTTGATAATTTTATTGACAATATATTACCTTTAAGGACCCATAACTCCTGCTCTTAAATTGGGGCATCATCCAATAATTGGGAACGGAGACGTCGGGCATGCTATTTTTATCCAGATTTTTCATTTCTCCATTAAAATCCTGCTGTAGATGCTTGTAGTGACTCCAGTCAGTTGAACTGCTACTATTCAAACCGTTGTCATAACTAGCATTAAATCCATTACTTATGGGTGGCTGGTTGTAAGGACGCGGATAATCCGGCAAATGTCGACCACCAATAGCTTCCCTTTTCGATGACTGGAAAGGGAGTGGAGGTAGAAAGTTTGTATTATTTACATAGTTCTTCTCATATTCTTCTACAGATTTCAGTCGATCGTAAATCGAGTCTAGACTAGAGCTCATTGTATTACTTAAGCAACTCTTGGTAACTGGCATCGTGGGTACATGAGTCGGGCTTGGACTTCTCTCCTTACTGCCTGCTGTTGGCATAGATGAAGGTAGATTCGGATGAGAGCTTAATGGTATGCCATGATGCACCTGTTGCTTCCCAAAGCTGTCATATCGTTTCGCCCCAAAGGTGTCATCGTCAGTGAAATGAATCGGAGGAGCTAGAATGTCACTCGGGAGGTTATTTACTGGCAACACCCCGTCCAAATTCATGGATCTTGCCTTCATAAAATCTTTACGACGTCCATCAGATCTTCTGGCAGGACGTGGCGGACGTGGTGACATTGGAATTTGTACAAGAGATGTACTTGGTTCCGTAGACATGGATCTAGATGATATATCTTTACTGGGGGTATACTCTCGATTCTCAGGTACTCCTGATGTTCCATAATTGGAAACACGTCCACCGTAAATTTTGTTCTCTGACTGATCCGAGTCGCTTAGAAAATTTTCTTTTCTTAAAATGTCATTTAAAGTGGACAGAAAATCCCACTCGTCTGTCGTCTTTGACATTGGAGAGGTTTTTGCGCCGCGGTATTTTACTGCTTGATGCATCCTTCCAGAAGGGCTGAACTGACTATTGACGAAATCTCCACTTCTACCCACACTTCCAGCCCGACTATTGGATTGACATATGTCGATATCATTTTTGGGTTCGGACACACTTTTGATTGCAAAGCCACCGGCGTTCACAAAACTGTTCGAAAACCAGCTGTCACTAATTTTATTGCCAGCTAAAGATGGTACATGAGAGGTAGGATTCGGTGAGCCGATTCGGCAAATATTGCCTCTCAAATCAGATGTTCCTGCTGATGTTGTTGGAGATACAATACCATTTGTATTAAAATTGGAACTGAATTGTTTCTTCTCACTTTGCACAAAGGGTATATTTTCATAAATTCCATATGGATTTGATTTGCTCATTATTTTTTACTATGTTCTCGTATCCAACTACTAATTAGTACATCAGAAACAACACCTGCTGTTCGTTCTCTCTGGTTGTAAAATTGAAATTTGTCTGTTACTCTCGAAGAATCGACCCGCCGAGACAATGCTATTTGTAGTCGTTGGGCAAACGTAGCATTGCAAATTGCTATTTACCTTGCAAAAAAGTTTCTTTTTAACAACGACATTCAAAGCTAAGATAGTTTTGTTAGAAGCTATTTTTAAATCATATCTTCCACATTGATGATGACACTCTATGCGGTAAGTAATACTAGGACTCTCTTAAGACTTGCCAAATGTTGACAGACAGTTTCCAGACACCATTGTAATCTAGCTTCTTACTATGCCCACACACTTAAACGTGCTGACTGATTTTCAAAGACGGTTAGTTCTCATAAATTCGTAAGAAAAGCTTCCATTTGTGAGATTCGAACACCGAATAGATACCCGTAATGCGTAATCAAGCAACTTAATAAAACATGCTCACGTCCACACCTTTTTCGAAACACAAAGACCTAACTTTCACTTCTGCACTGGTGCTATTCACTTTCACCGGAAAAAATGGCTCAAATGGGAATTACAACCTAATTACAACCTGAGACTATTCCATGAAGTTCCCTTTTCATAGGTGAGGAATTTTACGTACAAATCAGATTCGGAGATATCACACACTTATTGATTTATTTATGATAGTTCGATTAAAGGAGTAGCCTTACCTAACATTCCTTGCCTTTTAAGTAGCGCATTCACGCTATGAATGTTACAGAACGTAGATCATTTCATTTGAAATGGCTACTTGGAGGAATTACGACGAATACTGAGGGAAATCTAGGGAACGAGATGAGTAAAAGAGCAAAGTAATGTTGACATTGGAGTAATAAAGGGACAACTACAAGATTACAGAGGGAAATCGTAGAAGGTATATAGAAGATGTAGAATACCGCGAAAGTTTATGAAATAAGACGAAGGCTGCGTACTGTGGATTTTTGCAAGTTTTTTCTTAGGTTTAACTGGTTGCTCGTACATTTAGATGTATAATTTTAGAACAGATTCCGCAATCACACCTAAGTTAAAGGGTAAATTCGACTTAAGATTATTTTAGACAAGTGGTTCTCTCTCACCGAGTTGTTCACTCTTTGCAAGCAGCAACTTGCTCTTTCCCTCAAACTCTACACAGCTGTACGAGTAAGTGCACGTAGGTATCTTTATAGTGGGAGTCCCAAGTATTTTGTAGTAGTAAAATATCAAATTGTTATTCCTTTAAATCTCCTGTGTCTTTAACCTTATGGCTTTTTAGCTCAGGGACTACAAATACATTATATAGGGAGTATAAAAACAAGCTACTCTTTTTGTCTCGTCAGAAAGAAACAAGCTTTTTCCTCCGGAAGCCAATACAAGTTGAACATTTCACGGAAAATACTTCACAATAAGAGAACTATAAAAGTTGGTGGTGGAAAGGATTTCAAAACTGAGGTTATATACAAAAAGAGATATTGGATTTGGAAGACGACACAAGCACACACGGGGAAAACAGGGAATTCACTCTGACTTGTGAATCTCCAGCAAGAGACAGTTTTACTACACGAAAATACACTTGTAACGAGAGACAACAAGCCAATATTAAAAGTTGCTCCGTTTTTCCCACTTACTGGCTTTGCTTACTGACTTACTTCAGTTAGCTACCTATGTGAAAATATTGCTGAGCTTTACAGCTTATGTGGAGGATGTTACAATTCGAAAAGGAAAAGATGCTTAACTGTTTAAAGGCATATAGCACATGGTTGGGTATACTTTGTACACCTTATTCAACGACTGCAGATAGGCTGATCTAATCCCCGGTGGAGCACGTGAAACTGACAAAGTATAGTCGAGGTTGACGGCCCAAGTGTGCGGGTGTTCGATGCCAACCATTTTCTCTTACTTACAACTGATTTCCGTGAAATGTACATAGGGGAAAAAATTAAAACCCGCTACCTCGAACAAGAAACGCAGGAGAGAAACTCATGGTGATAGGAATATAGCGACAGCCAAATACCAAAACCTATCATGTACCCCAATCCCAATGGTTGAACACTCAAAATATCATTTAGAAAAAACCTATTGGGTATTTTAGTCTTTGATATAATTCATTCTGCGTGCAAAGACTGTGACGTTTCCCTGATTGAGAGTGCCAAGGAAAAAAATATTAGGCTATAATCATGGAAATCGTAAAACCATCCTATAGCATAACGACGTTCCGAATGCCGGATATACGTCGACAGGAGATAGAAAAAAATCTACGACCTCATGCGCTTTCCTCTCTGGAACCAATACTTCATTTTCAGTCATCGATTCAAAATAATTGCTGTCACAGCTAATGCCATACAGAAACCCAATGCTAAAAAATTGGTCTGTCATTCCAATACGAGTACTTTTTAGTTCCTTCTAATACGTCCACGCTAAAAGCAAATACCCATTAAAGCCGAGGCATATTATATGCCCGGGGTGCGGAATTTATGAACACCAATATTCCCCGTGAATTGTTCACATGCCATAATGAATATGATTAGACTCAGCACAACAATCATGAAATAATAGTCTGTTGTTCACCAAATCAGTGAGCGACATCAGTTAAATACCAAAACATCTGTGGCGATGAAAAACAACGGTAAACCATATTTTAATATTAGAACGAAAGTACACTTGATGCACGAGTACACGCAGATGTTTGCCGGAGAAATTACCGAATCACACGGCTCTTCGAATGACAAAAAATAAATTCAGCGTGACCGTGCAGTGAAATGACGACGTCAAGGAATACTCGGGAGGTTTCAAAGTCACACTCACTGAATAACTGATACATTGTTGTTAGCTGTTACGCGTTACGCATGTGATCCACATTTCAATTTTCATAGAGTAATTTATTAACAGGCATTCTAATTCACGAGTTTGCACGGCATTTGGAAAACCTTAGCTGAATTGTGAAGTGCTTAGGACACTAGATGTTCCCAACATGATACAAGTTTGTAGAAACGGGAAGAATGTTAAGGATGTGTACTTACCTCAAGTAAATTAATTATTTTTTGGCACCAGCTCTTTAGAAACAGTTGATCGTCTTGAGTGAGTTCCAATAACTGCCCACGAACAAAGTCCCAGTCAACCGAACTTCGACGTATAAAAGGAACAATACGTTCAGCTAAATACCAATCCCCAGCGCCAGAGTAAACATCCGATAGTTTCATTTCGGGTAGGATGAACGCAAAGAGCATTAGAATGGAAAAGAAAATAAATACTTCCCAGTCATCTCCGGCATCATATTAACTTTAAGTGATCCATCAAATGAGATTTCTACATTTCACCAATTCACACTTCGACTTGCGAAATGAGACTTTACACTATACCTATATCTATTTCCAACACATTCATGACAAAAATATGTTCAGTACATCTGTGACATGATAACAAGACCTGTTTAAGAGATTCATTCCCCTAATCGTGGAAACACTTCGTTCTCAAAACATATCTCCCTCATACAAAATATCTTCAAAAATACAAATCTTCATTAAAATCTGTCCTAGATTACATACAACGAAAAAAGATATATATTTTTTTTTGAAATCTCCACTCCCCACAGCTGCTTGTCTGTCATTCTCAGCCTCTCAATAGCAAGCGTTCCACAAAAGTAGCATTTAATTAAAATACTATACCCACTGCTGACTACTTCTCAAAATCATTAAAAACCACAAACAAATAGCGAGCCAGGAAATTTACTAGAAAAATACACACAAAAATATTATTTATTGCACTTAAATATCGTCAACGTCACCCGCAGCAGCGGCGAGAAATGAATACCCTCAACTAAATATTCTTCAAATTGAATTCTTCCTTAAACAATCAGTCATTTTCAAAAACACACATATTCATACACTCAAATCAAATAATAAAAAGGGTCTCACCTTCCCGTAACTTCAGCAAATCCATGGTACTTAGAATCTACACCGAAGAGTCGTCCGATAAATATATTTCCGTTAGGTTCTGTCAATATTTACAGTTTCAAATACATAACCCAACCACTAGATATATATCCTAACAGTAAGTCATGTCCCATTAAAAAAATATGTGATTCACTTCCCACTAATAAAATTAATTTGAGTTCCCCTTATATATTCTTTCATTCCAAGTAAGGCACGTGTTGAGCTCAACTTCACATAACAGGAGTATCAGCTGCCTTAAAAAGTCATTTGATCAAGTGTATAGAAAACACCAGTCTTAAAATCTCAGACCGGTAAAAACAGTTGGTACTAATACACATTCCCAGCGTCTATATTTATACTCGTGTGAAAAATATATAGTCTCATGGAAGGAGATGTGATTCCGTCCCTCACGTCAAGCAGATCTCCATACACACACACTTATTAATTATATGGCTGGAAGAGTTTTTTGTGCACTTGTGATCTCTGATCATCACAATGAGATTCTCCCATAAAAATAATAAAAATCATTTGCTGACCCAACCCAAGTCCATTTCGTTGGGGAATAAACAGGATATATATGTGTATAAAAAAAAAGAACGATGACTTTAGTAATGTTTCAACAGAGAATCCAACACTCATCATCAGCTTATAATCTCTCTTATATGTACTTTATACATGTACTTACACCCATCATTTTGGCAATGATGAGAGTTTCGTTTCATGTTTCGCTGAACTTCCTAAATTCCATTTCAATTACACATTATTAAACCAGCACTCAATAACGTATACAATAATCCTATTTAAGCACGTACTTATATTAAGGCTATACAAAAATGTAAATAAATTGTTTACGTAAGTATATTCGACTATAGTTACTGTTATTATGTGATGCGATGGTGTACTCGTATATAAAAAAAACTACAGTGGATTGATTATAGTTCCCTTTCAACTTCAAATTACAAGGGAAGGGAATCTAATAAGTATAAAAGCTACACAAAAAGTTAGTATTAAAACAGTAATAAAATATTCCGTGACTCAAAATTCAAAAATTCATGGAAATAAATAAATAATAAATCTGCCGTCATACACTATATGTACTTCGACACAATGTTATGTTTACCCAACTCAACACGGCAGGGTTGAGAGTGAGAGAGGGTGAGCGGAAAGGTGTAAAGTAACTATACGTATGTGAAGTATATGTGAGTATTAGAGCAGTAGGAACGCGGGGATTCAAACAAACCTGACTCTATGGTGGGCGGTGTTTAAATCTCTGGCATTGTGTGTATATCGTAGTATTGGGTCGTGTTTGTGTGGCCAGAAGAATGGAGCGAATTTAAAAATTTAATTAAATTGTCATGTCATGATAAGTACATATATAACGGAACATACATACATACACATGTAGTAATTACAGAAAAAAATAATTAAATGACGGAAGTGAAGTAAAAACTTGTAAGGTAAGCCTTTAGGTAATTACTTCATTGAAAGAAAGTAGTTAACCAGGGTATAAGTATTAAGTGGTTGAGTTTATAAGTCAGAGATTAATTGTAAGACAATGGATTTTAATAGGATATTTAAACGAGCTTGAGTAAAATTGTAGATGTGATGTTATTTTAAAAAAAGTTTGTTTATTAGTTTTTAGAGGACGAGCGGAATTGAATTATTGCTGAAGGATGGCGGTTCTTTTAGCGGCCTTAGGAAAAACTCCGGGAGGACATCAGCTGATTGTAAACAGTTTGCTGAAGGGAATTTGTGTGAGGAAGGCATTGTTGAATTCAAGATTACTTTCAACAAGTGGAAGTGGAACGGATGCCGGTGACCATGGCTCGACTGAATTTTATGATATTGTGATCGCTGGCGGTGGCTTAGTGGGTACGAGCTGTGCGGTTGCATTAGGTAATTTCTAAACTATGTGTGGATGTGTAGAATTTGGGAATAGGATTAGTAAGGGACGTAGATTTGTTGTCCGGGATATTTTTCTGTATGGATTGGTGAGTCGGGGGGAATAATTATTGTTATTTAGGTCGGAGCCAGATGTTTACGGATAAAAGGATTTTACTGCTAGAAACATCCAAATCTTTTACAACACTTGAGTCAAAGAAGGAGGGGGAGGACGAGCCGAAGTTTAGCAATAGAGTTTATGCGATTTCTCCGGGATCCAAATCGTTTATGGAGAAATTAGGAGCTTGGAAACATGTGTGGCGGTCGCAGGAAGTGCTGTCGATGCAAGTAAGGATGATGGATTTAATTCGTTGAGGGGAATAGATTCACATTGGGAGTGTGAATGATGTCCATATCATGAGAGAGAAAGGGTGAAGTCTTTGATTTTGGAGATGTTGTAATTGATTAGGTGTGGGATGCTCTTTCCGATGCCAACGTTACATTTGCGAATCCTGGGTATTCTGACCCTGTAGCTGTGGTCGTCGAAAGTGCTGTACTTTCTCATGCTGTTGAAAAACAATTACAAGGGGTAAATTTTTATTTTTGTGTAGTCAAACTCTTATCGGAGGAAATAATCTTTTAAAAGTGGATCTATAAAATTCAGGTGGGAAATGTCACCACAGAGTTCGGTTGTAGCTTGCAGGATTGTACATTTCCTAGTATTTCTAATCCAGAAGAAAAAGCTACGGTTGTTCTTTCAAATGGAAAGTCTATCTCAACTGATCTTGTGGTAAGTGGGAATGCCAGTGATCAAATAATAGTTATTAATTTTTAAATGCTTTAATGTCTCTTTTTGTATGCTTACAGATTGGTGCTGATGGCTTTAAGTCGAGGGTCCGCCATTTAATGGGTTCTGCTTACTTAAATGGAAATTATGATAGAATTGCTATTGTGGCGACATTGAAACTAATAGAAGTATATTTTCTTCATTACTAAATCATTTTTGCATGAACTTAGCGCTAAGTACTGACATTTGTATCAAAACATCTTTCTAATAGGTAAATTTGTCTGTTAGAAAACTGAAAACAATATTGCTTGGCAACGGTTCTTACCAACTGGAGGTCCCATAGCTTTGTTACCCGTAAGTACATTATATACTACTACTTCTTGATAAGCAATTATTTTTTTGAGTTGCACGTCATATGTTTACATTTTGTTTTTACTTCAGTTGTCATCAGAGTATAGTTCCTTAGTTTGGAGTACCACACCAGAAAATGCGAAGCAGCTCATGAACTTATCGGAAGATGATTTTGTTGATGAGGTGAATTCTGCCTTGGTAGGTTTTTATGTTTTAGCTATAAAAAATTTGTATACCGATCGGAGACATCTGAGTAATAAGTGTTACTTGAATTTGCAGTGGAAAGAGTATCCCCGTTCAACTCTAGTTCAACGATCTTGCGAGTTTATATCAAGTGTTCAAGGAAGGAAACCTAGGTTGCTTCCTCCGTCAATGTCAGACATTGTTCCGAATTCTAGGGCAACGTTTCCGTTAGGGTTTGGTCATTCTGCCTATTACGTTAACCGGCGAGTAGCTTTAATTGGGTAACATTTCCAACTTTTACATTACAAAAACTTATTTATATTATCTTCTTTTCCGTCATACTAAGCATTAATTTTCATTTTAAATTATCGTTTACAGAGACGCAGCTCACAGAGTTCATCCTTTGGGTGGTCAAGGACTAAATTTAGGTATAGGTGACGTGGCTTGTCTTTTAAAAGTGCTTGAAACATCCACAAGTGTAGGCGAGCATTTGGGTTAGTTCCACCCGTATTAAAACACGTCATCATTAACTATTTTTGTTTTACATCATTTTTCATCATTTTTTGCAAAAATATTTTTTTTGACAAATTAACCGCAGTTATCCGTTTTCACGGTTTTCTTTAGGAAATTTGGAAAGACTTAAACATTACGAGACGGAGAGACAACGTCATAATGTGGTAGTACAAACCGGCGTCGACTTTTTGCACCGCCTTTATAGTTTCGATTTTTCTCCGGTGGTAGCAGCAAGGTCGATCGGCTTATCAATTGTAGATTCGTCCGATGTTCTCAAAGTTAGTAAACATATTTACAAAAAAAGTAAACATTGTGTAAAAATTAACTAATCTAACCAATTTCATTTCATATTTTATTTACAGAAATGCATCGTCGCACAAGCTAGTGCGTGAAAGATAGACGGGTGGAAATATAGATTTTTATTCTCAAACAGTGTAAAACAGAATCGCATAAACGTTGCATTCTGAAACAGTCCTTATTTTCATCCACTTTCAATGAAAATAGTGTCCCAGTCAGTTCCAGGAGCAGTTCTTGCAGCCTCAAAATCTCCTGCGTAAATACGGCAAGTTCCTGAAGATGAGTAATCAATGAAAGCTTGATTCCACGACATGATAATTACGCTACTAACTTATAAAATATGGTTGTTGGGATCGAGGTCATATATCGACAATGAATAAACTTACACTTACTATGTATAGTATACCTATACCAAATTCAACTTACTGTCGCCAAATGTAGGGTTATTGTAGAAAACGCAGTTATTTTTTAGATCAAATCCAATCACCAGTATATAGTGTCCTTGGTAGCAAGTTCTAAAACAGCATGAAAAAACACTGGAACAGGCCGATGAGCAGTCAAGACATCGTAATAAGTTTGAATTCACCAAGATTATAGCTGGCCCAATCGCGTAAACATGTTGTAAAATACTTTGGATGTGGGTTTTTGCGACGCAAAAGTTTATGCCGTTCTTAGAAGCCAGTGCAAACCCATTCAAAACTCTGGAGGTATCCTGTACGAAATTGGAATTTTTTCTCCAGTACAAGATGCAACATTTTCAAAAATGAAATGAAACAACATGGAAAGACGCCACGAGGACAAGTTTTATCACCTTGTCAATAGAACTTTTGTAGAATGTATATCGTCTAAGCTGAGGATCAACACCAGGGAATCTCGTTGCAAAGCGGAAAGGTACAGCAAAGTGTTTCAAGACATAGCATAAATCTATCGTCCAAGTACTAAAATGGTTTTCAAAATCACAATATCACAAAAATGAGTGTACCTTTAAATGCTCAAATCGTATTTAAATGTTTTAAATACGACCAATCATCGAAGTTTACCTCTCATTGAACTGAAAATGTTTTTTGTAAAAATTCAGATTACGATAGAGATCGTAACGATCATGCACTGAAACACACATAGCAACACATGCAATTCCACAATCCCAATTGTAACGCTGCTTCCATGGTAAGATATGTCTTCTGAAAACTGTTTTGCCATTTGCAGTCAACTCCGGAAATATTGATATTTCTTCTGCAATCGATATTTTTTCACTAAAATGCAATCGAAATTCATTTTTAGTTTCTCATCGGGACGCTATCTATTTATTATTCTTGCTTTTTAAAATATCTTACCTACTCTCGTTCTGGTTTAATAATTACTTGCTCTTCCTTCTCAGTGATATTATTGCTGACGAGATTAACCTGTTGACTTTCATCCATGAGGCTGTTCTGACGCATTCACCCGAACTCGTGATAATAATTATTATTGTTGCTGCTCATTCCGAAAAAGTTGTTAGTGCATTTTAGCTACAGAAATCAAAAAGATTACTTTGTTTTGGCTTACTTCGAAAAAGGCAAATTCACAATCAATAAAAATGAATATTCTTAATACAGTTTACAAAATGGTTCTCTAAGTCCAGTTATTAAACTGAGTTAAATCACATTGGCAACCAAAATTCATACTAACGGTTAATATTAATTTTCCTTGAATTATGGCTAGCTATAACGTTGTCTATCCTCACTCTTTGTGAGCCCCGTGGTTACAAACAAGCGTGAAAATCGCACCAGTACAGTATTTATTGCTTTAAAACCGCAACATTTTCGACCACTTGCTTGCTCCATTTTTTAATTTTTGGATCGAAATGACCCGAGTGCTTCAATTTGCTTCATTACATATCCATATTCATGTAATTATTGCTGCCTGTGTTGTTACTTTTATTACCAATGACGTAGAGCACGCATCACTTGTTTTATAGTTCAAAAATAATAATTATTGTTCAGGATTTACAGCAATAAGCTGATTCACAATACTTGTGGTGTACGAATAATTATTGGCCATATAAATATTACTTGAAGAATATAAAGTCCACAAAGACATGTGTTGTAATGTTATATTCGTAATCACAGTAGCAGAGAATTTGCAAAATTACATAGTAGGAAAAATAGCCAGCTTAGGAAGTTTGGTTACTTTGAGGGTCTACAAAAACCCGGAATTTGCAAGATTAATATTTACTGGATTCTTAAAAATTAGACAAAGAATTAAACGCATTTTCAAGAAACATGGGGTTAAATGAATGTTACTCACGTTACTAATGTATCTATGTGCTTTTGCTTCCTCGGCGTAGCTTGCCTGAAATATATGGTGAGAAGTTTGGAAATGTTGAAAAGCATTTTCTAACTGAGATTACTAGGTAACACGAATTATATTAAGCATTTTTAAAACCTATACAATGACTATAACCTTATCATAGAAAATGACACATGGCAATAATTACAGATAAGGATATGATTTTCAGCTTTAATGACCAATGATACATACATTTTTGGAATGCAATAATTTGTTTGCTATGTGATACGAAGCTTTATCAGCTGTAATGGTGCTGAAAGTAGAAACGATATGATTTTTATCGTTGAATTTTAGATGGATAAAATTAAGCACTTGTGTTTATTACGGAAACTTTCTCTATTGATTTATTCCCCCATAGTTGCCTTTTATGAAAGTAGTAGATTTTTTTTAATAATATTAAGCATACTATTGGAAATTGTGATGGGTATAAGTACGACTGGAATTGCGACGTAAAGATTTCAAATGTGATCAATTTGATGGCCTAAATTTATTTTATAACTGCTCCACCCTGTAATAATTGTCACCTGTACTTCTTAAGGTCATATGAAGTTGCAGAATGTTTTATAGGGCTTGAATACACTGACAATTGAGTAACTTGACGGACGGGGTAATTCTAGCGTTATTTGGTAGTCGCCTTAAAAGGGAAGAATTTTTCAGTACATAAATGTGGAAATATCTGTGGAGGCTTAATCAGACATCATTAGTTCAGGAGCGCTTGCTCAAATATATCGTTGACACAAAATTCCAATTGTGAGTAACCAGTAGTGTACTAATTACTACCTACCAGAATAATTATGTGCAACAGGTGTATGCGTGTATCAGTGGAAGAAATTTAGTCTTGGAACGGCTTCCAACCATTATTGGTAACTGTTCATGAGACTTCTTACGGGGCAAAATGACAAAAGTTGTGCTTCTGACGGAGTTTCAGGTATTATATGCAAACACAAGATTCTATTTGCAAATTGTGACAATAAAATTCTACCCGATCCATTCCTTTATGCTTTTATATACGTGCTCAAGCTCGTGTTTCGTACATTAAAGGAACATGTACTAGTCAACTGTCAAGCCCCTTATGTATAGTTCCATACAGCTATATTTTACGCAGTATAAAAAGTGAGGGGTGCGTGTATTGAGCTTGTACACAATCAGAGGATTGACTGTCTCCTGTGTTTTTGTTCGAAATAATTCGGAAGATGATATAACTTCCCTGAACATAGTAAGGAGTACTATGAGACCAGCTCAGGTGTACAATTCATTAGCTGGTTTGAGTTACACATACACATGTTACTTTCGTCGTGGCTGTCCTCACTCATCCGTCAGGAGTTTTCTATTCTTTTACTGTCAAGAGTTGTCTTAGAAGGAAGTGCAGTTAGTTTTTCACAGGCTTCCATGTGGTGAGCATGGTAACAATTCCTGAACCACAACCAAACCAACAACCAAATACTTCACTTGAATGTGGACTACTCCTAAGGACGGATCAGAACCGCGTGACAACAAAAGCATTAACCAGATCAAACTCATGGAATCGATTCACACTTCATCAATGTGATTGCTGAGTGAACAAGTGTGTGCTTAAATCTATCTCGTGCGTTCCCCCAAATCCGTACGTTTTTCATCGGTACCTTAAGTGAGCTCATTATAGAGTGGAAAAGTTCCTTAATTTGGATTCATTCTCATGTGGGAATTTTTTATTCCAGTTCTGATTTTTATTGAGAAAAATATTATCCTAACGGTGATTGTTCAGCCAACCCGTTTTACTGCTACATACATTTTTTACAAAATTTTGTAAAAACCGAACCACAGCACTCTGTCATAGCTAAATTGAGAAAGAAAACCAAACCTTGAGTTTTAAATATTTCAAATATGAAGACTGCTTGCAGCTGAACATGGAAGAAAAAAAACGTTTCGAACGTAAAAGTATTGTTCGTTTTGAAATCAGTGCTGAGAAAAAAACGGATTTTCCCTCTGGATCTGCCATAGCACTCCAACCAGATGAATTTTATGCTGATGCAGAGAGGAAAAACGTCACAAACACTACTCCCTCCGAATTTTCCTTACTTGAAGTCAAGAATAGTATTGACAAGTTAATCTCCAGAAGTCAAAAATACCTTCCACCTGTGTCGTTAGAGCAAATTGAGGAAGACAGTGGCCAGGATGAGTTGGATACCCGAGAAGACATTTCCGTCTCAACTTATCAAGATGATGACGGGAGCGTGGAAGAAGATGCTAGTTGTGAAAGTGGAGATCCATCGGAAATATATGACAGCACAGTTACCTCAGACACTGAATCCGACATGAACAAAGATTTATCTCAACCCTACAGTGAATATATGAAGCGGTTCCTAAAGTTGAAGCAGACACTACAAAATTGGGACAAGTTTCTCAACCACCACGGAATAAATAAACTAGACCCAAATAATTCTCGGATTTTAGAAAATCGAGAATCCCTAAAGCAAATTTTTCAGGAATTTAAACACATAGCTAGTCGACACCAAGCTGGATTTCTTGGGGTACTTTTAGGCGACAAAACTTCAGGAGATAATGGTATTTCTGAAGATTCTGGTCATGATATAAAGCGGGTTCAGAGGAAACGTGTTTGCCGAGATAATTCAAGTCCCAATAGTTTAAGTAAAAATTCAAGTAACTGGTCACTGTCTAAATCTAATCAAAGATGGAATTCTTCAAAGAGACCCTCTAGTCGGGATTCTGAAGCGGGTATGTCAAAATTTTTTCCCAGTCACGTTTTCAAATTTCTAAAGTCAATAATATTGAGCATAAAAACTTGCCCACGTTATTGTCCGCATCTTGAAAATCAAGGTAAAAAGTCATTTTTGAGAAAATATTTTTCATTTTTACTGCTTCATTAAGAGGTGCAGTGCCTGGTTGTACACTTACTTTATATACAATTACTTCCCTCTAAAAAAATCATTATTGGCTGGATGGCATGGAACCTAGAGCCAGCTACAAAGGAGACAGGGCAGTAAGCAATAATAAATTAACAATGGCTTGTGGTAGCATTCTGAGCGGTAGGTGAACAAGTACTGCCGCTTGGTTTTCAGTCAAAGAGCTGGAAAGTAACAAGTTGATGCATTTAAAAAGTCATAAATTTTCTAGCTTTTATAGTCATGCCAGCCTGGTGATTCAAGTAGTCGAATCATCATGACAGAACCTAAGACACTTACTCCGTGTTGTCATTGCATTGTAAATTGCAATACCACACAAACAACTTGTTGGGTCACAAAAAATGAGTGAATTCAGGAAAAATTCAGAATCATTTTCTCCTTTCCAGGCTTTCTGGGTTGTTTTCTTGGGGCGTGCTAAGATGGCCTGGCCTCACTACTCATATGTCATATATTGACAAATTATTCAGAGAGACAATTTTTCGAAATTTCTACCTGTTCTGAAAATGATGACGTAAATAACGTAATATTAATAAATTATTATTACTGAAAAACCCTGCGAAGCGGATGGTAGACCGGTGCTTGGATTTGAGAAAGATAAAACTTATTTCTCTGATTTTATGTTCATGGTTTAATGAATGTTCCAAGTACTTCGTGTCTCTCTTCTCACATAAAAGCTTTATTAAAAGGTATGGGAAGAATCAAGTGAGCCGAACTACCTCATCCTTTTCCCTACCTTTCTGTATAGACTGAGATAGACCGGAGGTACTACTATGAATTTCTCATATTTCTAATTAATATGTCAAAAAGTACTTTGTACATAAAATTAACTTGTATTTAGCTACTTTTCTCATGATGATTACATTATTTCTGCGAAAGAATTTATCAACGGATTTAATACAGGGTTTCAGAACTCTTGACAACAACGTTGGCCATACACAAATGGTATGTACATATATGCACTGGCATCTTGGGAGCCGCTGACGTGTCAAGAGTTTGTTATTCTTCTAGACTTTTTAACATTTAGTAAACTATTTCCTTCTTTCCTGTTTATTTTATCGCTCAATCAAGTTTTTTCCTATGCTTGAAATTATAGGGCCTATCAAGCGTACATAGATTTTAATTTCTTCGACGAGAGCTCAAGTAATAAATCATTCCATACTTGTTAGAACGGTGTGACTCTGTGACAAAGTCTTGTTCGTTTTAATAAGGAAACTGCTGCTGGAATACGAAATCTGATACATATCTTCCCTTTGGCAACCAAATAACAGCAGTCCATTCTGAGAACTTGAGGAGAGTTGGAAGTGCTCCCTGTTTTTTTTACATCCAGTCTCCCTGTCTCCTTTTCGTTTTAGAACATCTCTCATGGAGCTTATACATGCTAACGCAGTCTATACATACATGGCAGGGAAAATTATTTGACATGGTAACTCCAAAAGCATGAATACTGTATAGTAATACACTTGAATTTAATGTATGCATGTATTGACATTAATAAAGCCCAGAGGTGCTCAGGTTGAAATCATTTATCAGCCTACTCAAATACATAAAGTAATGTCTATACGCTATGCTCTGAATATAACTTACGTTATCAGATACACATGGGTCCGTGGAAAGTTGAAATAAACAAATTTATCCGTAAGTACTATCCATACTATTTTTCACACTCATGATAGTATTTCGCTGATCTAAAGAATCTGGCGGTAGGATACTCATTCAATATACCGTATACAATTACATTACCGCTGGAGTATCTACATTTGAGACTTCCATAATTTTGGTTGTCGGCTAGTCCTTGGCTTTAATTAAACTATTTACAATCCGCCGGGAAAGGTAAACAGTAATCATGTCTTTTTGCATATGACTTTTATTATTTCATAATTGTTAAATTATGCAGCTTAGAAAAATTACCGAATTCTGCGGTAGCATTAGCATCATTGATCGTACCGAACCTTCTGCCCACAATGAAGTTTGCTAAAGTAGTTGTGAAAGAGTTGTTTTGAAATGAAGACATGTTTTAAGTTTAACTTTAGCTGTACATAATTAAGTGCGAGGGAATAAAACAAGAATGAGTCTATGTGGAATAGCTGTATGTTGTAACGAAAGATGTCTATTTCAACTACACAAGTTTCAAGGTTTGCAGAGTAGGTTTTTGTATATTTTAGTGTGATTTTCCATTTGATTTTTAGACTTGTGCTGTTATCATGCACTGCTAAGTGTTAAGTCTTTTTTTATGCTATTATGGACTTCTCTGACCAGGTTTTGATTCTAGATACATAAAAGAAGGAGGGTGCAGAAAAGATTTAGTTACAGGGATATAAAAATGATCTGACACTGGCTATGTAGTTGTAAAGAGAAGGGAGCACATGAACCGCACCCTGCTTGATTCAAATGTCGCCAATGATGATGGGATCCGTTGACACAGAGTAAGGTCCAGCTGAAAGCTTCTGGATGATTGTCGAAACAAGATTTATTTTATACGTTTTTGGTGGCAGAAGGGAACGTGGTATGGGAACCGCAGTAAATTCATTGAATGAGCACACATTTCCCTCACCGCTTCTTTGCAACAGAGGATTTCTCTGTTTTCTCCACGAACTCTTACAGGCCTATTGTGTGCTCGTCGTGATGAGAGACTTGCTGTGGAGCTCCGTAAGACAAAAGGCTGAGCCGAGGGAAATGATGAATTTATTAAATGGAAGCGATTGATTATAACTTAGTGGGGTACTAAGTACTATTATGTACAACTTTCAGAATGAATTAATTACCTCAACGCTCATCCTTTTAATGAAATGTATAATGGTCATTTGAAAGTTTTTTTTTTGTGGGAAAAATCCTCAGCGTCATCCTAAAGAGGAACGTATAGAAAGGAACTGCGAACATTATGTCATGGAGCAAGATGGGATGACGTGCTGTAAATTATTATTCTTTTTCGACAAATTCGCATACACTAAAGGTTGGATGGCAATTCAAGCTGGCAGAGAAGGTTGGATAAGAACAACAATTTTAAAGATGTCTGTTATCTTATCTTTTATAGTTGTCACACCTGAGCAACTCATTTGTTCTCAGATGTCTTGTACCTTGTAACTTGCCCGGACTGACACTCTTCAGCTTCTTAATACTTGCTGACTCGCCAAAAACAGATAAAAGAACTAAATTACCTTTTTTACTTTTGGCTAAATTAAATTTAGAGGAGTTATATATGTACATGGAGGGCATATGTTGCTCTATGGTGCGATTCCTTGAATGATTTTATATATATATATATATATATTTGAGTGCTTACATGTCATGCTACATCTGCATTTGTAACTACTGAACTTTTGACTCTTGCTCAGCTCACCATGTCATGGCTATAGATTATGGATAAGATATCAAAATATAGTCCTACTGGTACAGAAGGTGTCAGTAACACTTCCCTATTCATTCTCGTGGTAGTTGTTAGTGCAAAGTGCAAGATTACCTGCTATGGCTATGTACTTCAATTTCTTCCCAGTGAACGTTCCCGTACGAGCAACAATGACTACCGATTAAGCATTTTAGGGCAACAATGCTACCCCTTAACGTTTCTTCCTATTTTTTTACACTAGCGCAAAGCTGCCAGCAAATTAACGAGCGATAACCCCAACGAGCTACTTTTGGTTTAATTAATTTCATTCAATTAATTTGTTTTCATTTTGACAGAAACTGAACCGAAAAGTCACACAGAGTCACAAATTTACATAACAAAAAACGTCATTTCATAATGCACTAAAATACTGTGTATAAAATACGTGAATGAAGAAGGTACTTTAAAACAAATTAGTGTAAGAAATGCAAGTTAAAACTAGTAATTATAAAAACCTTGAAATAATATCTTGGCTACACAGAAATCCAGAAAGTTGGGAATGAAACAAGAAATAATTACAGTCGTATACTGCATCATTAATAGTATTTTGTTCGGATAATAACCTACAGCTATTGCCGTTCTAATTATACTCAGGTATGTACGTCTAGTTGTTCACATCATGAAGTTCCTCACGGACGGAGCATTTACAAGCACATTGCTCAGAAACAGATAGTGTTCTATTTCGGTAGTTGAGAACTACCGGGCAAAGTCCCCCAACGTACAAGTAGTACTCCGGATTTGGATTTCGGTCCACACAAAACGAGTAGCAAGGAGTGAATGGCGTGTATGTGCATTTTGAACTCAGAGTCTGATATTTTTTCATGAGAACAACCGCTTATATTATGAGTGTACATAAATGTGGTAATATTTATGAAGTGTCTTGTTTGAAATAACTTACATCCCGACAGTCACAGACACAATTTCCAGTTGTAGTGTCACAGTATGTTGCCGAATAAGCAAGGGGGGATCTTTCATTGCAAGCAGCTTTACAAATTCTTTTATCCGTTTTACAGTTTAGCTGCGCAGATCTGGCTACCTGTAGATAGATATTTTCTAATAAATAATCACAGTATTACACGACAAATATTTAGCAGCTACATTAAACAATCATCGTTACCTATTTTGGTAAGGTACCAGCGCAGTGTAAATTTCCGAACTTGTTTTGGAAGTAAAATGAGTAAAATATTTTTTAAATAATTATTTCTTACCTGTAAAGATAAGTACATACACTGCACATATGGATAAGTAAAAATAGAATTTACCCGCTGTATAATTAAGTACCAGCCAATCTGGCAATATTTTAAGGTTAGGAGACAATTCTTATTTTTTAAATACGATTAATTATTAGGATATAAAATTATCCAGAAAAATGGTAAGTCCTTACATGAAAAACCAGAGTACAGGAAAGCAAGATGATGAGGATCAGCTGTGCCGATGACATTTCAAAGTAGAGATAGCTGTCACTTTAGAAGAAGAAGATTTGATTGTCAAAGGTTTTGTGGTTAAAACTTAAAACTGTTGCCGTTTGAATTTTCCAGTATTAACTCTTGTGGACTAACCAAAGTCAATGTAAATCAGAGCTGAGGAGCGTGAAAACGCAACATTAGTGATGACATTGATGTCTCTTAAAGAAATGCAGATAAAACATTTCTGATGTGCTCACACTCGAGTATAATGTATGTATGTAATTTGAACTAACTAAATGTGCAGGGTCACAAATCAAATCTGAAATGAACTCATATTGTTAATGTTTAGACAGTTGTGGTCAGGAAATTCAGTCGAATTTATGTATTTCCTACACCACAGTCGTGCATACATCACATCAAAAGTCAAATATGTTAGTAGTCATAAATGTAAATTATTCTTTTCAACTTTAGTCCTTAAGAACACAAACACAAGTCATTTCTCTTATCACTATGCTTTCCACATGGTTACATTGGAATAGCTTTGTTATTCTCTCTGGTGACTGAACGATTAGACCGTCCATGTTATTATAGGGTATGTGATAATAATAAACATATGCATATAAAATTGAACCTATTTTTAACGCGAGCTTTACTAATCTGCAGATTGCTGTGTTTGTGTGTAACACACTGTGTATATCTACTGTGGATACTTTACGTTTAATGCAAATCCTATTGGAAAAAGTCAACAACTGCCAGACTGCTAGTTACAAGGAGCTAATCTAAATAATTATGGACCTTCTTCATATACTTCCGTTTCATATTTTTTTGAAACAGAATATTGCTTTTTAGGAATAAATAAATTTGCCGCATAGGCATAAACACATACACTATATGTGTGTAACGTATAAGACCAGAAATATGTAGCCAAATCATACCTTACTCTCTCTCAAGTTCTGTCCACAACAGACTTGAAAGGTAATTATATGAAAAGCTCTGGAGGATTGCCCTCTTGGATTGGTAGCTATGAGATCATAATAAATGTAATCGCGATTTTTTGCCTCTTGTTGAGTAAGCAACTTATTATCAAATTGGAAAGCATCTGCTCCTGAAAGTTATCTCGGCTGAAAAACCTTTGAGAAATTTTAGGCGTAGGAGTATCTATCTGTATTTGACAGCATTAAATTGCGCACGTAATGTCACATTATGAATGTGAAACTTAATCTTGAGAGTCCTTATTCATGACGACTGTCGTGTAATAATGTCATATGAAGATGTAATTAACGGGGAGAGTCCGTTGAGAGGTTTGGCGTGTCTCACTATCAGCTACTGCTCTCTGCATGGAATTCCTTGGAAAGAAAAATGGGAAAGCAGCCCTTGTTTCCGGACAAAATACTAGTTGTGAAACAGTGCAGGAATAATTTATTTAATTGTGTTCGCTGTAGATCGATTATGTTTTGGGAGAGTGATGAGCGGTGGTTGAAAATTCATTAGGTTTAAGTTTTTACGCAACAGACCAGAAGAGAATTATAGTAATCACAATAATAATCTAAAGAATGGTTGCTCCATGCTAACTTTTTTTTTGTACCGAATAATGCGTGTGTGTGTGTCTGTGTGTGTGTGAGGAGTGAAGAGTGAGTGGAGTGAATGAAATTTAGGAGCATGTGGCTGGTGTGTGTCATTGAGATGTCGCATGTTTTTCTGAATACAGTCCGTACATGACGTTCACTACTAGTACTTCCCTCACTAGTAGAGGGGACATGGCTGTATGAGAAAAGTTGTTTGACACTAGCTGTTCTTTTCTCTCCTACCCCTTTGTCTTATAAAAGTTGAAAAACAGGTAAATTTTTACGAGGTGATTTGGTTTTCCTTGTACAATTCTCATTCCCTCTTACAGCCATTGAGTTGCTTTAACCAAATGGAAAATACTTTCTTCTTGTATCAATGTCCACCCAAAGGAAGTTTGTTTGTAGCTTTTTACGCTTTGCACATTGTCAGGGTGACAAAAAAACATCATCCGGTTTTTCACCCTCTTAACTTTAAGCAGCTTATGTTTACAAGTTAGCTGCATTTGCAAGATTGTCCCCAGGAATTCGTATTTCTGGTTCAGCCTTCCTCCTCTTGGAAAATGTGGCAAGTATTTGACGGTTATAAATTCCGATATTTCCCAATGAAATTCTTCCTATTTGGTGATATTCCAGCGTTGAATGAAATATTTTTTCCAAAAAAAATAAAAGATCCCTTCATTTCTATGTTCAATTCCTGGCATCCCTCCCTCAATCCTGCTGTTAACATAAGAGTTGAAAAAAACTCATTGAATTTTTACGCCGACTGACCACATTTTTTCACATTTACTCCAAAAAAACTGATCTTGATGATCTTCTCTTCAAGCCATATCAAGACTTGTCAAACTGTCATCAATGTATCAAGCTACTAGTTGGAAGAAAGCCAAAGCCCCAAACAAATCCATGCTTGGTAGTTTTTGTCACGTGGAGCCATTAATCACTGATGCCCTAGCATTGCATACATTACAAGTAAAAATGTATGTAATCGTTGACAAATGTCCTCAAATCACTCATCGAGCTTTCTTCAGCTCTTCGTGTTTCAGGCCGGATGCACACATGGAACATGAGCGTTAAATGCACTGCACGCACCAAATGCTCAATTACTAACAAATTGGGATTCTTTTTATTCCAAGAGTGAGTGTAAACAAGACTATCCAGCACTTCTGTACAAGTTTCAAATACAACGATGACATGAGTCTTATTGTTAGTACTAATAATGACAGTACACATGCAATGATTACTTAAATATCTAATTATTTTCCTCTGTAATATTCTTTAAACCAGAAAACTAAAGCATACTAATTAACTCAAAATTTAAGAACAACTTGAATGATTCACTCCAGACTGCATTATCAAAATGCTTCAAAAGTTTGTAAATGTTTGCATTATAGCCTCACATAGATACCGATATACATACAATGTACGGTACTATATATAGTTAATTAAGCTGCAGAATGCCCGACCCGTTTGAGATGCCTGAATCCGAAAAAGTGACCAGCGAAAAAAAAGCATAATTACTTGTACTAAATGAGAATAAAAACAGTGAAAGAGAAGACCACATTAATGACATGCTTTCTTCAGTAGTCTCACGTGGCGTGGTTCAAGGAATTGATTGTGGTGAGTTCCTTGTCATCACGAAGCTTCTTCTTGTACGTGGGAGAAATAGGCACATAGGTTAGGAATTTGACCCTGAAAGTCCATCAGAATTGTGTGAGTTTATTGTGGTGCAAACACCAATTAAAATTAATTAGCCAACAAGATAACAGTAATATCTAGATTACCGTCTTATGAGTCCCGTCACAAGGGGAATATCGTAGGTAAGCTCCACCTCTCCCTCAGCACACTCGAAGCCGTCATCCTGAGACTCGTCCGTGATTCCTCTCTCTTTCTTAGTCCCTACATGTAGCAATTACAAATACATGAGAGTACAGCTACATGTAAATCCACTTTACTACAAAAACCCCGATTGTACAAAATTATCATCAGTGGGGGAATGTAATAATTATGTAAACTCTTACCAGGTATAGTATTGTCTAAAAAGAACCCTATAAATCCTGCCACGAACATGCCGGTGCTCAGAAGAATGGTCAGGATTTGATCCACGTGATCATTTCCTATTTTGATCACACCTGGATGAGCTGCCATCCATTGGGATACTGTCTGGGGAAAAGAAAGGGTATTCTGTGAGTCATTACGTACTTTTGAGAAACTACAGACCTTCGACGTTTCAAAGCTCAAACCTCAATCCTAGTACCCTTACCATGCTGAAGAACAGAGAGAATCCAAGAATAAAGATATTTCTGGAGGAGTTCAAGTCCACTCCTTGCAGATTTGAGAGTCCGACAGCTGTCACAATGGCAAAGACCACGCAGAAGATCCCTCCTATAATGGGCTCTGGAATACTTATAAAGACGGAGCCAACTTTCCCTATTAGAGAGCAAATTATCATTAAAATTCCAGCAGCTTGTATGACACGACGGGAACCCACATTGGTGACGCTCATTGCACCAATATTTTCACTGTATGAAGTCGTTCCATTTCCAGTCCCCCACAAACCAGCCAGAACACAGCCGAGTCCCTCGATAAAAATCCCACGATTTATTGCATGCGTTGGAGGTTTAGGAGCACCTGAAATTCCATTCAAGTTTACAAATTACCTCAAATTTGTTCCTACATGTAAGTACTGCAATTTTAAGTTTGGCCAGGTCAACTTTTGTCGTACTTTTGTAGTACGTGTTGTGACCATTTACAAAATCCTTACCATAGCTTCAACACAACTTTGTCCTGTTGTGTGTACTGAGCTTCACATTATGTATTCTTACAGGATTGTATGCAATCTTAATTTTAAAATGTAACTGTTACTAGCTTCTATTTTAAAATGTACCTACCTGCGATCCTAGCACAAGCGTAGTAATCACCAATTGACTCAATTGACCCAGTAATTACACCAGAGAGCATACCGAAAACTGCACCAGCAGTCACAGTCGGTATTCCCCATTGTACTGAAAAATCATCAATATTGTAGTAAATATTTCATATTTGCTAAACTGAAAGTAAAACATTAAATCAAGTATCTCTTATATAATGTTACATTAGTATGAAATATGCATTACGCGGATATGGAACCCGAAACCATTCAGATTGTGTTATAATCTTAGTTTTTATATCAGTTCTGGCCGGATCACCTTCAGGAAGAGCATCTGTGACAGTCAATATTACGCAAAGGGACCAAACAATTGCCATTGCTAATAAAACCTGGAATAAAATTCCCTCACATAAAACGTCCGGAGATTATTTTAAGGCATGTACCCAAAAAATTTAAAGCGTACACGGTTTTGTTAATTATATTATAATAGTTATCAAATTAAACCATTATAATTAATTACCAAAACCTAGTATACACTGAGCCTTTTATTGCATGTTATGGGGCAATGAGACACAAGTGGCAAAAATTATTTCTCAATGTGGAATTCGCCTTGATTTATAGCAGTATATGTAGATGGCATTAGCCAAGTGTATTCAGATGTGTGGTCTACAATGTTCCAAAATATTTTCAGATTGTTAGAAGGAACTTTCACCATCACTCCTTTGAAATTCTATATTTTTAGTTTGCAATAAAAATATTCCTCTCGCATTCAAACTGGGGAAGTTCTCACATTTTTCGGAAGTCGTTAATGATCTGTCCCGTGGACACATTTCGACGCCGGCCTTCAATATACTATTTTCTCTGGGTTAAAACGTTTTATTCTAATGCAATGTATTGCCAGGGTATAAGGGAAAAAATCTTAGATTACTAATTGCTATTTCCGTGTCTTGAAAAATAGAGAAGACTTACGGGAAACACTTCAAAAAGAGGGTATCGCTTACAGCCGGATCTTTTGTCAGACTTTGTGAATGGAATTGGTATTTTCCATAAACGTAAGTACTGGGAGAAAACCAAGACGAGAAAAATGGTCCTGCAAAATTCATACTGTCATTTAAAAAAACTCATAAATGTACATTGTAAATTTAGTCGTGGATACTTACAACCCTGAAATGCCCCAGTTAGAAGAAGCATGCTGCCCAGCAACTGTAAATAGAGATATCCCGATCATTGCAATGGCTGGAGCAATCGTTAGTGGAGTTATGTACTTGAGTACAAGACCAACAATACCTAAAATAGAGGAAAACGTTTTTAACCTGCCTTCAATAAAAGTACAATTCAATTTTAGAATGCTTGGATTTTTTTAGTACTAAATTTTCGAAAGTCCGTTTAAAAAAATCTTTTCCAGTTTTGTTTAATAGTTAAATGTAATAACTGAGTATTACCCAGCGCTCCAAAAACCACTTCAAAGAGTGAGGCAATAATGATAGCCCCTTGGAGCTCCCTCATTCTTGTTTGCCATAACTCCGTTTTGTAGGACGCGTCTTTGGTGCTAAGTTCCTCCGCCGATGGACATTGCCATTCAGGAAGTTGCAAAATAGCTAATGCGGGTACAATAAATGAGAAGCTCCCTCCTTGGATGATGGGAAGGCGAGTGCCCAAAGTGCTCTGAAGTAATGTGACAATTCCGGATGTGAAAATCAATGTTGAAATAATATTTGCTTTATCCGGATCGTCATCTACCATGCACATTTTCGGACAGAGAATAAATGGTACTGAAACAGTGGATCCTGCCATTGTTAAGTAGTGCTAAAACCAAAACAAATGATCTTCGTCATTACATTAATCTTGTAAATTTTAGGAGATGTTGTAAAAAATTATATATAATTATCTATTGAATACATGGTGTGGAACTTGAGGCGAGAGAAAAACCCTTAAAGAATAGATTCTTACTTGAAATCCTAGAAAGATTGTAATGTACCACGGAGGGGTGTCATTGATTTGGTAGTAAAGGCGTTTCCGTTTAGTTCTTTCAGTGATACTCGGATTTATATCCAGCTTGTCGATCCCAGGTTGTCTATCATCCCCGTCCATGCTCACCCGGTAATTGGGGATGTTCTTGAGAAATAATAATAAGTCAAGATTTTATCCCTTCAGCAGAACAATATTTTAAACGGAGTCCTATCTATGTTCTGTGAACCCAAATGCTGATTCAAGGGAACAATCGCAGTAAAAATGAAAAAATATGGTTTCTTATTCAATTATTATTGTCCAAGTTAAAACGAGCCAATGTGTTCAGTATGACATCTTAAGAAGTGAATATCTCGATCAAGTTAAGAATCACTGAACTTAATTTAAGATTCCGGGGTTTATGCTTCGACGTACAAAGCTACTAAAACGGAGAATAAGTTGTGCGAGTGCCATTAATTTGCTTTAGTGACATTTAATTAGCAGTAACAGTCCCCCTTTGGTCAGGATGAGTGGAAAAGTTATCTCATTTGTATGACACACTTGCCATTGGAAGAAACATAGAATTAAGGAGCTTTCTTATACACAAGGATTCTTTGTCCTTCAGGAAACTCAAAAATCTAAAATCAAGTACTTTAATAAGTCATTTAGGGAAAATTAGATATTTACTGACACTTTTTTCTTTCATGGGATGTCCTATTAATCCATTCTGTCAGTCAAACTTCCGATAAGGATGGGGTGAAATCCAGTTGGGGTCAATTTAAGAGTTATTTATCAAACCCCTAATTGTGTGGATGTCTTCATTATTAGACTCTTGAGATTTATTTCCCTCGCTACTATCAAATTTCATTGATTGTCGTGAGGATTTGCGTAAAACAGTAGCTTTGTATGTATTGGGAAAAGATTGACAAAACTTTCTTTCAGACCGCATTCAAAATGTATCACTTAGAGTGTTATTTCATTCATTGATATTGCAAAATTATTGCTGTTATCCTAACAAAATGAGACTTCATGAATTTTATTTGCAGGGTGTGTAGAAACACTTTAATCCCCCACAGTCATAGCGCATACATACTGTAATGTACATATAAGGAGGAATAGTAAACAAAAATCAAGCACCAAAATTTTATCATGATTTTTGATTTACGGAAAGTTTTAGAAATTGTATGGGGCTTTCTAACAAAAGACCTCTGCGTTGAATACTTTCAGCTTAGGTGGTATGAGTATGAAATAAGGTTGACCCTGAAAATATCAGCTTCATTTAAAACTTCCAAAATTTCAATTTCTATCAAATAAATCTAGTGGTCGGAACAATTCAATTCAATTCAAAATTTACAATTCAATCCAGTTCGAATACTGAACTGGATTAAAATTTGGGTTTCAATTCGGTTCAGTAAAAAACAATTCAATTCAATTCAGTTCACTCTATGAACTGAACTGAATTGTAAACCATTTGGTTCGCCGAGCATATTTAAATATTGCCAAGGTGGCTAGGGTGGAGCGTCAGCTTAGGCCATATCTCCTTACCATTTTTATAGTATTATGTTGAGGTCATTTAAAAAATAAAAATGCAAAATTTTGAGAAAATAAAATTGTGATAATTTTTCAAAAACAAAATCCATTGAAATCGGTGGAACAGTTTGTCGTTTTTGTTTTTTTACGTACGAACAAGCATTACGATTTCAACCAATAAAGAACTCCTCCAAGAGAGTGGCCTAAAGAATGTTCACAAAATTAGTTCGGAGCATCCACGGACAACCCTATCATATAAGGGGGCTGACGCCACCCTAAAAATATTAACACATACGTTTTCATGTTCGTTACGTTGACGCAAAGATGGTGCTAAACTTATCCTAACAATATCGGTTTTAATTCAGCCTGAAATTGTTTTGAATTGGAATTCAAAGAAAACAATTCAATTCGATTCAACAGGTGAATTGAATTATTCGGTTCAGTAAACGATCGAATTGAATTGAAAAATTCCTGAATTGAACTGAACTGAATTGAATTGAATTGTAAAATTGCAATTCAAACTGAATTGGTCCGACCACTAAATAAATCCCAGACTTTTTTGACCCACTTCCTTGACCGTTGCTGCTGCCAGAGTTTTTGGACTAGACTAGTGATGTGAGATAAATTTAAAACAGGGAAGGATGTATATTGAATATTTTTTACCATCTTTCCTTATACATATGTGCTAGTGGGAATAAAAGTTTTCTTGGCATCCTTTATGTACAGAAGTAAAAAAAATAGTTGTAGAAGATCAAGAAAAAATTATCGGGGAATATAAGTTGGACCACATTCGCTAAGCTATCGGAAAGGTATTAACTCAATATAAAGTCTCGCTATGAGAAGTTAGGGGAGAATGCAATTCCTATATATACAATTCTAACCAGCGAGGTAATGTAACTGGCATTCAATGAGAATATAAAATGAACAAATATTGAAAAACACAAAAAGCCTTGAAGAAGTAACATAATTTAAATTTGTTTCTTGAATATTTTTATTTTTCCATTAATGGAGTGGTTTTGTCATTTGACACTATTGCTTCCTACGCAAAAGTACCCATACACATAGCAGGGTATTTTATTGCGCTTGTTTCGGAACGTTTTTGTTCCAGTAACAAGTAACAGATTTAAAAATTTTGTAAATCTAAAATTTTCCAAATTTCAATGGGCTACCGGAATATTTTTTATCCTATCTGCTATATGGGCTTGGGCTGGGGGCTCAAATGTTTCTTGATAAGTTCAGTAATAAAGATGTCAACTTTGTTTACCTCATTTTGTAAATCCAGTGCTAAGTTATCCATTTCTGGTCTCGATCCCAATTCACTGTCTCTTCAGGGTGGAATGAAGTGCGCACAGAACGTACGTTAGTTTCCAGTAACTATACAGTTCACAGTGAATCTCTGGAGAAGAGTAGAAATATTAGAGGCCAACAGTTAAGGGTATTTCAAGGTAAACGATTAATTTATTTTATTTTAAAAAAAACATCATCACTACAGAATGATTTTTGTTGAATTGAGAGTGCAGCCCTTATTTCAAAGGAACTCAATAACATCAGAAGGACTAGGTGAGTCACGTGTGACTATGTGGTGACTAAACCAAAGGAAAGGAGAAAATAGATTTGCTAGGAAATTCCCGTTAGAATTGCATTTTTATTGATTTTAATGAAGAAATTTTTATTAGTAAACAGTGCTGTGAAAAGTGTCTATCTACTTATCTCTGCTAGATCCCTTGTCGAAATATTTTTACACTCGATGCTTTATTGTCATAACACACATGCATATAATAATTACGTCGTAAATACCGCATACTTCCTTCATTGGCATATTCTGCGAACTCATCAAAAACTTATTTTGTAAGCAGTCATGTCATGTCATGATTTCATGAATTAGCCATTGTGATCTCGTCCGGCGATTTCAGGACGGCTTCGCTTTGTTCATAAAACCTGCAGTATAGTTTAATACTGGCACAGTAGATACATGAGTGTTAATACAGGGGTAGGATTATCGTTCAAGTTTAACGATTATCATGCTCTTCAATTTTTCCTAGGAGCGCCTATTTTTTGTAATAGTATTAAAATTAGCACCAGCTCAGTGTGGTGAGAGTAATACTCATGTTGTTAGCCAGAATCAGAGGGCAACAATGATTACGCGCGTTTCCGAGTATTTAGCAATATCTTGTTTGTTGTTTGTATTTGTTTAGACTACGACAAGGGAGTGACGCTGCAAATACTTCAGAATAACTTGGAGTGGTTCGCTTTGAAGTGATTATAATAATGGGCTCGAAATAAATTGAATACAATGCTTAGTTTCTACAGTGAAACAAAAAATCCCATTTCTCTTTAAACCATGACATTATCTCGAACAAAAGTTGCCCTGCAGTCACTTTTGACTCTCGACTTTTCCTGTTCTATTACGTAAACTTAATGGTACATAAAGTTTTACTTGGTCTTGGGTCATCCACATTTTTATCACCTAGACAAGGAATTACACAAATAATATTGACTGTAAATCACATCCCGGTCACTTGTAGATATTAGTGATTGTGTCAGTATGCTTTTGTATATGCTCTAGAAAGCATTTGTTGTTTTGATATTTCCAAGAAACGAGGACTGTGATTTTACGCTTAAGGAATAATAGGGAAATCTCATCTGCCATGTATGTACCTTTTTCTGCAAATGACATTAGTATTAAAAATCAGGCAGCTTCCTGGTAACAGGAAGGATTGGACTGTTGTGCGGCATGCTCAATTGCATAAATGCACAGGTGCATCCTTGAGCAAGATGAAAGGGCAAATAGGGGGCTTGCTTTGCATGGTGTCAATACTATAAAAATGTTAACCTCAAATTAATAATATTAGAGTTCAGTCTTGTAGAGCCAATCCCAAGACTCTGTAAACTGCATAATGCATCGGCTTTTTCTACCCTATAATTTGTCATTAATTTATTATTTGCTGTAATCTGTAATGCTGGTAGAGAACGTTTGTATAATAAAGAGATAATTTTATGTTATTAATTCCTTGCACACACGTGTACTGCACGAAGAATAGATAAAATTGATTGAAAAATGTATCAAAATTATACAAATTTTTGCTGACACACACAAAAAACTGCAATATATGTTCAAATTGAATCAATTATTTTTAAAGCTCTGAAAATTCCAAAAATTCAATATTTGCATTCTCAGATAATCTGGCAGTGATTTTGTGGGATGGATACAACCAGCTCCGGACGTACAATAACTATTGAAATTTTTTAGTGAGTTTTTTTTTACGCTAAACATGCGCTAAACAAATCTTATACTTGTTTTATTGCAATTCCTCTACCAATGAGCCAATGGGAAATAATGACAAAAGTTAAAAAGCCGCTTAGTATGAGAGATATAAGCCCAGTGCATTTTGTAGCAATTAAGTGACAAGACGTGAGTGACAATTTCATTTATATGTAACAATAGCTACGTAAGCTCCCTAAGTCATTGAAATGCAGTTTAGTATCTTAATGGGATCTTTTACGAGTGTAAATTCAACCTGCATGACAGAAAATGTGGTGAGGAAGCATCAGTTTAGGGATTTGTTGTTCTTGTGTTGATGTGTTCCCTATAGCACGTCATTCATACACGATACATATGTATGTCCAGACACTTAAAATGTACTGTATGTACAGTAAACAAGTAATTCGCGGCACTTCTCGTGTATTGACGTTTTCAGTAGTGCCACGACTGCCTGAAGTGCCTAGTTAAAATGGGGCAAAGACTTTTTACTTTGGTTTAATGCGGACCGGCAAACGGATAATTTAAATATTGAATATATTAGTCATGCTTGTGAACTCGAAATTAAAAGGATGGAAAAAGGGTTATCTATCTAAACTAAATTCTACAAATTGTTCACGTTTGTTCTCTGATTTTCAATCCAATCACTCAGGGGAAATATTTGTACACATAATGTAGTTATCTGTCTTTGCTTAAGCCTGCTCGTTAAATAAAGATACCATGAACTACTCTGTTTTAGCTTAAAGGGTGACGATTATGCATAAGCATGCAGTAATTACTTATGTATGGACGCACATATCCATGTATGTATACACTATCTCTGTGTAAGTTGTAGATGTCTGAGTAATTACGGGATGTCGTTCAAGGCAAATTCTTTTCTTGTTGGTCAGTGAATGTAAAAACATAGCTTGGATTTTTACTTGTGTGCATATTATTGCATTCATAATAATGGGCAAGCCCATTGCACCAGAAAAAATCTAGTTTATGACATGCATGTATCTAAACTTAAACCGTATTGCTAAAATTCACATGGGATACATGTAATTACATATACAATAGGCAAACGGTTCCTTGCCATGTGTTGGCTGAACCTTGTACTTACTTGCAATTGTGATGAAATGCGATTGCAATAATTCCATAGAATCTTTCACGTAGCGAAGGGAGGGAGATCAATAGTAACTCAATCCTTATTATATAATTATTATATAATTAATCTGAACTCGCAGTGGCAATCAATAATTACTACTGTAATTAGTGATAAAACAAATCAAATTTTAAAATAATTTAAAATGTGACACTGTTTTGTATTTGCAAATAATCGACCAACTGAATCCTTACACAGTCACACGTTGTCAACAGAGGGTTGTAGAACTTAAGAATACACTGGGATAGAGAGGAGGCGGGGGAAATTAATTCAGAATTTCAGGTAAGCACACACAAAAAAGGAATTTATGTGTGTATTTATCTAGCAAAAAAAAAATGTAAACGACTCTCACCGTTATAGGAATGAAAGATATGAGATTTATTTCAGTGACATGAGCAACAGGAATGAGTCCGGATTAAAACTATGGAATTTACAATAAGAGAAATTCTGATTGTACAAAACATTTATTAATGGATAGGGTTGCTCGGTTGCTGCTGAGACTCTGAAAGCCTAGATTAGACAGACTTTTACATCAATCAATTTAGGAGGGGAGGAATTCATGAGGTTTTGTAATATTTTTTTCGAATTTACACTACTACTGTACTACTACTACTATGCCCCAATCATACTTTTTGCATGCTATGAATGTATGAGTGTGTGTACCTGTGCCGTACAGGGGAATACATCATTACATGACACGGTTCAAAAGCATACACATCTCGCATGGAATCCACACCACTCACTATGACTTGGTATACACGACATCTGAATAAAGACAATAATGTTTTGGTACCCTTCCCCACTTTTGCTTTTGACAGCTATGTGTGTATAGGTACCTACATACGGACTTGCAGTGTCTCTGTGGAGGTTCCTCTCTCTCTCTCAGGGGGTTTGTTGATATCCTCAGATACAATCTCTTTTTTGAATGCCTCTCACCTTTCCATGACTACATCACATGGTTCGTGAAAGACTCTCCTAGAATGAAAACCCCCAGCCAAAATAGCTACCTTAATTCTTTATTTCCCATAATTTACTCGTATTCACGTTTTTAACCTTCCTAGGCTCACTAAGTAAGCGTATATCCTAAATGCTCAAAGTAAAGAGCAAGTGCTGTGGATCCCTTTCATTGACAACAAAGCCTGAAAGCACATGACATGATGGAAATTGTGAGAGCCTTACCTGCTGACTACATATAAAGATGCTTGCATCCGTCAGTAATATCCAATTCAAGTTTAATTTACGTGACATGGAAACTATAGGATTGTACAGGTACATATAGCAGCACGAGGAAATCTTTCAAATTTTTTATAAACTTTCTAAAAAGACTTCAATCATACCACAGCATACTATGAAAACATTAATGATAAACTACACTAGGAACTAGGGAATAGTATACTGAACCAATGTGTGGCTACTCCTGTTGAGAAGCAGTGACAGTCAAGTATTCATATGTAGTAAATAATGTCTCATGAGCAAAAATGAGATGAAGTTTTATCTTATTTACTTTTAAATTAGAAACAGGCATGTAATGATCAGGTACCATGGCATTTAAGTTAAGAACGTATGTATATCCACTTGCAAGGAAATAATGTGAATCGAATCGTCAACGTGCGATTAAAGTATTGGAGCTCGTTCGACTTCCACCTTGCATACATTACTGTGTGCGAATGTGTATATAGATGAACCCCTGAGGAGGATGTTGCGAAGACGTCGAGTAATAAAAATAATTCAGCTTCATGCATAACCTGACAGAGAGACAGGAGGTGTGCGTGTCTCACAGTCGTTGTTCATGCTTCCAATTTAGTAGTTTTTAACAACAAGCATAAGTAATTCATGTTAAAAAGAACTATTAAAAATGTAAACTGTGAAAACTAAGGCATGTAAGTTGTCTCACAATCAGGAGATTACATACAAACGAATATTTTTTTCACTGACAACCATAAATATCTAATGATTTGCTCATGCTTCCCTTTTTTAAAAATTTTATTTGCTCTACAAATTATGTCAGGGAATGAAAAGTTGAGCAGAGTCTTTGTCATTAACATGCACACTTTGCTATTCTTGTGGGTAAGGTATGAACAAAGTGGACGGACTGTAACCTCAGCTAACCATAAATTAGTTGCGTGATTGAATTTTAACGTGTACTCATTCCCCAATTTTATGTACATGCAATAAGGCTCTATATGACTACATTACCCTTGACAACTACATACTCGGTACCCTGCTGTCTTGTGGGGACGTGTGAAATCAGCTATTGTAGTTCGGTGTCATTTTTATTCAGAACTGGAGTATACGAACATGCTCAGGGATAAATATTAATAGTACATTTTAAAGATAGTAGTGGCAGTGGCTGCCCTTGTGTCTCTATCGAGTCGTAGAAATACTAGTTCAGTATGTGATTACATGTCAGAAATAAAGCAGAATTAAAGGTTTATATACATATAAATTTTCTTCAGCATATAAGAGAATCATTTTAAGGAACAATATGTTAATGAACCCACGTACTCTTACACAGTTAATTACTTAAAGTTTCATATCAAGTTCATACTTGTCTAGATTCGTCATAGATTTCGTAATTCAAATTACTTACAGACAACAAATTGAATAATACAATTTTATCTTTCCTATTGTCCTACTCATGGATTACCTATCTTACAATATTTTATCATATTTACTATAAGATTGCATTGCACCGTGAATTGCTCTCACATTGTATTTTTTCCAAAATCCTTTCCAAGGATTTGCAGCCAAATAAACTGAAGTTCAAAATGAGACTGTCACACTTGGATCACGTTTTCCTTTGATGACTTTACTATTAGTAACCAGATGAAAGACTGCAAGTGAGATCTGAGACTGCCAGGACTGTACTCTGGGTCCAACATTTACAGTAGTATTTACTGACAATCTCTGGTAGTTACTACCATTTAAGTGGTTGTCATTGTTCCTATCTGTGAGTGGGCTTATCACTTAATTCAATTGGAAGAGTGAAATTTAATGGCTTTAACGTAAACACACTACACGATAGAGCGATCCCAAAATCATACATACATTAGTATCAATCTTACCCCTTACTCAAAACTCCTTTTTGGAATGGAAAAATCACTGAACACAAAGGAAACGATCAAAAGTCAATGAATATCAGGGTTTGGGGAATCATACATAAATACAAACGTGTGTACAACGGTATGAACAGGCTCAAGTTCACCCTTTAGAGAGAGTACATTTAAAAATAGGCTACAGAAAGTTAACATGAGCTTATCAAACGGTTTTTTCGATCTACTTATGAATTTATCGATCAGTGATGGTTAAACTAGGAGTAAATTGTTTTGACATTATGATGGTACATTAACACGTCCATGACGCTCTCCGAACACATAATGCTTGGATACTTTTTAATAACATTACTTTTATTTCCCAATCATTGAATCAGAGTGGTTTCATAAATTTTATTTAATTCATTTTCAAAGGCCTTATCTAGGTGTCATCACACTGACACCCATTTTCTTCATGTCTCCGTCGAGAATTTGACCCATTGGTCAAAGATTTTTTGACTCCTCAAGAAGATTAAATTACAGATGAGCATAATTTTTGTCTTAATATGCACAAGTGCATACAAGAGTTGACCAAAAGAAGGATTCCATAAAAAATTATCGTCACATTTTAACCATCTTTTGCACAGGCAGTGCAAGCTAAGATGAGGTTGATTTGGTGCCTCATAGAACCAAGTTGGTGGTATGAATAAAACGCAATAAAGCTATGCAGTATTTTTAAATATGCATTTTCAGACCACAAAGTTTTTAGTATTTTGTATTTTAAAGTTGACAATCATTGGGCAAATATTTTGTACTTAGTATTTTAAAGGCCTGCCTGTGAGTACAAAAGTATTTAGTAGTTATACTCTCAATAATATGTAAAATGTATTTCAAGCGAAGTATTTGGCTCAAAATACTTTTCACCTAAATGATTATGACTTTGACATTGTATGTAGTTTGTATGATGTGCAATTTCTGTGAAAATTCCATTTTACAACATCAAGCATGTTCAGGTTGTCGATATCACATACTATTTAAGTTGCGCCGAAGACCGACTTCATTTAATTTTCAGATACTAACTCCTTTCTATAATAATTATTCCTACAATGCATTTAATAATCAATAACGAAAAATATCATTTTAATTTACATTACTCCATAAACAGCCAAAAAAGCTGATTTCCGGTGGTCCAACAACATGAAATATACTTATAATGAACTGACCTATTCGGCACCAGTTGAACAATTTGTTACTACACATGTCTTGTATGCAGTCCTTGAAGTGATTAGCTCTATCTGATGTTTTAAAAGTAGCTTGTTAAAGCTTTTTGTGGTCTAGAAACCGCCAAGAGTAAGGATTAGGTAGATATTTTAAGAAAAGTATTTTGTATTTAAAACACAGTAGACAGTAATGTGTATTTGAGTATATTAAATTACCGTAAATTATTGTATTTTTATTTGTATTTTAATAATATAACCTGAAGTATATTTCCCTTTGTATTCTCCATGTATTACTTCAGGTATTTTATTTTGTCATCGAAGACCAAGTATATTGCATGGCTTTGGTAAAACGTTAACTTTGTTACCAATGTTGGAAGTGCTTTTCAGCTTGTAATTTCCATTTCTTGACTGGAGGAAGAAGAGTAGAAGCGATTCGACGGACTCCTTTTTCATATTTAGAAAGTACAATTTCCATTGTTGTCGAGTAGGTGGCATTGTAGTAGCAATCAAATTTCCCAGAGCCGGTTTGTACTACCTATGTACATATATACATATGTATGTGGAGTCCACATCATGAACAACGAATTTTCAGAGGATTATTAGGGCATCTTGTTATCTTGGATATGTACATATGTACTGGAGGGTGCAGGGTTAACAAATATTACTTGTGTAATAGTTTTAGTACACGAAGAAACGAGAATGTCATCTGTCATCTCACCGGCATTATGCTTTTGGTATTGAGTGAATTGCAACTTGTAACTTTGTAAGATGATTTTTTCATGAGGATGACACACATGACTATATGTAATTACACAGCTTAGACTTTAAAAGTTTATTGAATGTGTGTACAAGCCGTATCTTTGATTTATGCTTGATTTTCCCCAGATTAAATTTAAGACCATATTCTCTATTAAATTGATTGTATTTTAGCAGTAAAAGGAAGTGGATTGTCAAACGTGTTCAGTGGTTTAAGGCACGTTGGCATTGCATTGGTATGCATGTACATGAGTAAGGGACCTCACGAAAGGAAAATGCATCTCCAAGTTTCTGTCTTCAAAGTCATGTTTTTGCGCCTATACTAAGGTGGAGAGGAACAAAAAATGTTTATAGGAGGGCTCTTTTATTGTAATTTCATCTGGAATCCTGTAATGTTAGTGCTGTAGTAATATGAGTAAGCATTTTTAGTTAGTGTTACTGGCTCGAGGCAATCAGTCCCAGTAGATGGATTTCGGTATGTATAGGACTCAGCTCTGTGGCAAGTGCATCTCTCTTCCTTGAGGTCATCGTTTACTTGGTCCATGGCTACACGGAGTTAAATTAATTTGCTGCCAGGACCCTTTCTAGTTGTTTTATGTTTGAGGGGGTCATCTGGGAATTGTTAAAAAAAACTATCCGAGCCATTGCATTGTAATGGCCTCTTACCCTTTCCCTTTCCAACTTGTAGGGTAAAATCCCTTATTTCTGATGACTTGGTTCTTGAACGTCTGGGACGAATCCAATTGGTTTCTCGAGTCCTGAGTATGTATGTACTGAGGCTGCAAGGACATACATTTATATTTCTGACTACGTGTGACATCTCATCAGTTTAGAAGCACCTTGCTATGTTCTACTTGTCGTGGAATCGCTCCTCATGCAGGGTGTACGCTTTCCTTTACATTCCCAACCAACGTTGATGACACAGGCCATCCTTAGTACATAACGGTTCCTGGTATTGAATAACCTGCAATAATTGTAAAGGCACTCACATAAAAGACCCACCGACAGGTTTGGGGAAGCATAGAAAAGACGGTTTTATGCTCTGTTCGAAGGAATATCTAATGGTTCGGGACTAAAAACGTTGTTCTGATTGAACATGAACGATTCCCCCTCATTATTCTTTTGTCACACGTACTTGAACGGCAAGATGCACCAACGACATGTCCCTTATAAGCTAAGGGTCGGTCTGAACCGACGAATAAATTTGTGCTTACTTACCTCTTACCTTAATTTTTAAAATTTCATGTTCCTTTTTCATCAATTCCTTATTTTACATTTTTTCCACCTACAAACATAAATAATTCTGTAAATGAGATTTCAAAGATGCTGGATGCTGATTCATCTTCTCACATTTTTAGGAACGAGTTACTGGAACTGAAAACTTTATGTATAGTCTGTAGTCCCCAGAAAAATTTAACACAACTCTTTTCAAATTCTGGGTATGACAATACAGCTATTATATTATTTTCCTAATCTGTTGTGCTGAGTTTTCCAAATGTAAAGGGAGACACTTAAACCTACTATATATCACCCAACAACAATGAAGAACGTGATACTCAATTGATTGTGTGGTTGTAAACTTTGTGTCTGCATTTATATACTGTATTTGGACAAATGCAGCTCCTACAATTACACTTGAGCATTTGCATGCGTACCAATGTGAGGGAAGAGGGATTAAATTCTCAGTGCAATAATACCTCTAGTGGGGATTGAATTATGCCAGATATATCAGCAATGCAAGGGAGAACTAAGTTGAACTTTCAGGGAAAAGCTCCCAAATATAATCGTATAGTCACAGTCACTTGCACGTGACAGTAAACCAATAAATTAATATCTTTTATGGATATTGTGGTTTTTCAATGTGCATATTATGCATCTTAATTTAAGCGGATCATTGAAATCTTATTGAGCAGAAGATGATAAAAGGATGAGCCAAATCTTATTTACATAAGTGTATAAAGTCATATGTTGTGCTTTCAGTTCCAGTAATAACTGGAGGATTTATGTGTGCTTCGTAGTAATTAACAATGCTATGCATACTTGTTAATTTTCCGGAGTAAGTAATTACTATTCCACAGTTCAAAATAAAAATATGAGATGACGGAGTCAATCCTTTTTGCCAACAATTTCACAAGTTTAAACCTAACCCAGGAAACGGTACACCTAGAATACAGGAGACAAGCAGTACTTATACACTGACAGTAATTCAATCACTACAGCCCTTGCACACCAATACCACTAATTTGTGTAAATACAGCCCTGTAAACCATGATCAAATTCAGTCACGCAAACAGCATCGTAAAATGCAAAAAAGACTGACCGTTTGGAATGCAATGCCAATAAAAATATATGTTTCTGCAAGTTGTATTTTTGCTTCTATTTTTTAGCACGAATTACATGCTCGATACTAAAACGTACTGCTACTAAATATAATAAATCTGACGAACGGGGAACGACTTTTACACACGCAAACGTCCAACGTCTCCCAGAAGTCCCAGAGTGTATTGTGAGCAGTTACATATCATTTCTTTCTTCAGCGTCTTCATTGGATTTCCTGAAGTTTCCGCATGATGTGACTTTGCGATGAATACAACTTTTTGGTTTCTATTCAAATTGTAAGTACAATATGAGATACGAAAGCAAATCGATTTTCTTATTCTAGCAAGTTTTTTTACTAATTCAAGTTAATATGTATGTACGTTCTGCCGGGTGTACTCAAGCATTTGCTCCCTCCACTCTAGTCATGTAAGCAAGCTCGTAAAAAGTTTAGTGATTCCTGTCATTTGTACAGAATCGTTGTTTTCATTATTTACCGAGATGAATTCATCAGGCCACACAGCGGTCAAGTGAACTAGACCAAGTGGGATTTTTATCAGAAACTCGTAATGCAAACCGGGGTTACAATTATTTTGAAAACATTTTGTTTTACCCAGTAAGATTTAAAGACCTAAATAAAAGAATTTAAAGTACAATTTTGGGGAAAGTTTCTTTAGATATTTTAACTTCTATAAAAAGTTTAACTCATGACTGGGTTCTAATTTCTGGACACGGCAGTTGAAAATGCGTGATAAGAAGGTTTTAATTCTAAATGTGCTTTTCTTCAACATCACCTTCTGTATACATCCTGTGTCCTTAATGCACAATTAATAAGCGTATACACTATGATTTACATTTTAAACTTCCAGAAATTTGCTACAAACCAGAATCAGATTAATAATTTTATTGTTGTTTCAAGCCTATATTGGGAAAAAAATATGGATTAAAGTTTTTCGAAAAAAACAAACTTGTCTCATTCTGACAGCTTTGACCTGTTGGGTTAGGTAAACATTTTCTTAAATGTAATTACACATCAATACTTTACAAACAAGGGGAATCATAATTTCTTAACGAGTATTCTGTGGAACAAATTTTTGTTCCACCCTGTAGACGTAACTGGGTGTGATTTGTTGGAAAAGTTGAAATCAGAGCTTGCCTTGATCATGTCACTTTTGTTTACCACTGAACCCTCAAGTATATTCACAATAACGGATGTAAGAAACCTCCACTCACGGTTACTAATATTACAATATTTTTATTGAATATAAAAAAAGCATTTGTCAGAACTAAAAAAAAAAGCTAGTAATAATAAATGAGTGAAGTCAAAAATGAGGATACATAGTTGTAAACCTTGGAAACTAATAAATTACTGTGGGGATTTCAGTCGGGGTTAGTAATCGGAAAGCGCCAAGAGAGCTTGACAGTGTGAAAAAGGTGAAAAGTATTGAAAAAAAAAGATGGTATCGTGGAACAATCCCCAACTCCAGCTTACGTGCATACGGATATTTACGAACCTTATGTGTTTGTAGCGTACAGCTGTCCAAACGTCAAAAGTAAAAGTTGGAATGGGAACAAGGCATCATCCTTTTTAAGAAACAGATCTGGGTGCCATGGTATTTCTGTCTGAGCACGGCTTATGTACATAACGATGATTACATAAATCTTAACATAGGTAAAGTTCACTTGACTGTATTAAAAGTGTCACCCAGATATAAGAGAGGAAATTCCACATGAGCAAGAAACCTCATATTAAACATGTAGGAACAAAATGGTCTGACATTAAATTCTGTATTTATTTGAAAGTTTTAGGTTACAAGTTTAGAATTCGCACAATTTTATTCCATTATCACCTCAACCAGTTTTTATTCGTTTAGTATAAATATATGAAACGTGTCAAAAACTCCTGGCAAGCTTCAACTCTGTAAAAGTGTATAAGACACCCTTCGTTGTTTATAATCAGTGACAGCTCCTCGAATTAATACTTGCATGAAGCAGCAACTGGTTTTATTTTTTTTTATCGGTGAATTATCAATTCAGAGTTGTGTATTATGCATTGATTTTACATCAAGACCGAAGTGGAGTCTGATGCTACATATTCTTTTCATTCATCTGGGTTTTTAGCAACAGGTTTTGTAGCACAGGATTGAAATGAAGGGAGTATGTTTTCACACAGAGTAATACGAAATCTGTCTGTAATTTACGTAAGATGAGTACAATCCTAATATAACCTACCCTTGTTTCTTATTCCTGTACGGTTACACAAAATATATCCATTATTATATATCTGTATTTATCGACACATATATGGACGATGGATAAGCTACATTTTTTCTGGTGCACTAGACTCATCTAATAATAAGTGCACAAGCTTACTTTAGTGTTAGTCAAAATGTATTTTCCATGTGATATTTAAAAACCATCAGATTATTTCGTACCTTTTTTAGCCACAACTGTATAATTACTCAGACGAACCAGCCAGAGGAGACTTTACTTGGTGTACTTGCCAACAATCACAGTAAGCATATACATAGGCCCGATTGACAGATCATGTAAGTGCATATATGTGAATACACATAATACTGGTTTAGGCATTCAACACGGAACCATAACTCGAAGCATAAACAGTCTACGAATTGCTGTTGCAAGCTGCAACTAGATCAAAACATCAAAATATAAACGTGATGCAAATTGGAATATTTTAGACAGTCATTCTTGATTCCAAATTTCGTGTTTAAAGACATGGCTATGGCATTCATAAAATTTAAACTAGTAGTTTGTTGATCCGCATTAAATTACTCGTAGCATTTTAGCGCAACAGAGTAAATGAAAAACAACCATTTATAAAAGTGCAGTCAAGTACATTCAGTTCAGTGGATTTTTAATACATACTTGTACTTACGTATGAGGAACATGTAAATCTCAGCAAAGTCACTCAAGCTACTTAAATGGGACTGAAAATACTCTCATACTTAGTATACCCACCATATACATATGTATGTACTTTTTCAGGCTACTTAAAGCAATGAGTTCAAAATACTCTTCCAATATAGAGGAATATGTATGTTTGTTAGCTACTTAATGAGCTCATATTGCTAGCTTGTCTTCTCTCAGTGTGATCTTTGCACTCACAGTTTTTCCCATTGAAATTCAGTGACACATTTCAATCCAATACTGCTACATACTTAATTTTACACATGCAACGTTTCTGCAATACAACAGCGCAGTTTTCCATGCATGCACATTCCCTAAAGTGCAGTTTGTACTACTGCTCAAGTAAAGATTAACGATCTCCGAGAAATATTGTAACTATGCAAACTGAAACAGGTGAGAAACTTTCAATCCTCCTTTAAGAAACTTTTATTCCAAATTTTCCAAAATTTACAGTGTTGATCTAGGTTAGAATTTACTGCGTCAGTGAAAAAATTGTGAGATAAGGTCGAATTTTTAACTTGATGATTAATTTAAACCACCATACTTGAAAAGGACATATTTTGACGGATTATTTTGCAGCAAATGTTTTGGTCGCACAAGAAAGCAAGACCTCATACCAGTGAGCTGATAATTATAGACCGGCGAGGAAAATATGTGAAGTTGGGTTGCATTAACATTGGAACAACCCAAAGAGTGAGTTTGAGTCAGAGACAACTAAACCCAGACCAGGGAAAGTTTTTATTTTAGTAGGTTGACATAAAAAAACAATTGGGTGTGCAGAAGCAAATTTTTTAAAAAATTAACATAATACGGGTTTATAAATATGTATCTAATTAATTATAATTATATTTGAGGCACTGAGTTGTCAGTTCTGGAACAAAATAAGAAATTTTTTGTCTCAAAAATTTATTAACAATTCTCATGAAGAATACCCTGTCATTACATTACGTGTATTTCACCGCTGTGATCACGAAGGTTATCCAGCTGAATTAAGTAAAGTTTTAAAAAATGAGGGGAAAATTTATAAATTGTAGAATCTAAGCAATTGTTGTCTTGTTCAATTCATTTGCTTGCATGCACTAAGGCTGCTAAAAAGTTTCTTGGCACTCTGTCATATGTTTGGTTATGTATGTACATGTGTTAAATAATTTGCCGAATTATTTCTATGCTGACATTTCCACCTCCTCAATTCAGATCACCTGGAAATTTCTGTATATACATAGATATATACGTACATAGAGTAAAGTAGCGTAAAAAGCCATTACTTGGATTCAATTATGCTTGACTGAGGCTAAGACAAATGGAATGCAAAATGGAATGCTGTTCTGGTCATCTTACTTACAATTAGAAATCATCAGGATGAGACAAGGCCTCGCAGTTCAGACTCCAGACATGTGCAAACGCTGCATTGCCTATCCTCACACCTTCCTTAAGATTAACTGTTAATAGTTTCCTTTTAAAATTTTCCTTCCCCATGAAAATAAGTCTCTATCCCCTGACAATGTGACTTATAGCACTAATACTATTTATTTCCAAAAGTTGCAGTAACAATAATTAGAATTAAATACAAGCCCTCGTTAAATATTACTAAAACGACAGGCCTAGCGTTAAAAAAATAAGTACAAACCCGTGGAAGAAACTATGTGGAAATAATTCAGTCACGTTCTATCAAGATACTTCTTGCTACATGGTTATACTGATGTAAATTCAAAATTAATCGAAAGTTTATTCTATACTTCTCTGGCTGTATATAGAAACTCAATATCTGTGATCCCTATCAACCTTTCTACCAACTGTTGATATATGTACATTCAAACGTAGTGTCCCTTCCAGTAACATAGTGTCTGAGGTAAGCTCTTTATCCGACAAGAATCTAGCTCAGCTCGTCTTATAACTAAAACCATCCTCATACATTATTCTGGATTTTCATGCAAGGAAGGCGCCGATCATTGTGCCTCCTCTGTGTATGTGAATATATTCAGACTTAATCTCTGTAATGATACTGAGGGTACCTCTTTGTGCCATGGGGTTCAGATAGATAATAAACTTTTCATTTCAGGTGCTCACAATCTTAAAGTTTGCAATGATGTTTCCGGAGCTCACCTACGAGTTTCTGAAAACCTTAAAAATTGAGCAACATACCAAGATGTGAACTCCTCTAAATGCTTATGCTCTGCTGGTGCGAATTAGTTGTAGCAGTGTAAATTATCTAGCAAGTAACTTTCTCTATTAATGCCAGAAGCACATGTGTGGCAATAAAAACCTTGCTCATGAAGTGAGTGAACACATAATACCACGAAAAAGGGTTGTAAAATTGAGATCTTATGATAACAGTATCGAAAAGTGGAAAAGATGCATAAACACAGAATATTTTTAATAATGGGTGCCGTACGTATGGTCGTCTTAAAAAAGTTGTAGACGAAGTGCAAAAGAAAGTGCAAGATATATTCTGATTTTTAATTAGGTCCACATGGTTTTGCCACACATATCCATTATCTATATTATCTGGTCACAAAATAAGTTTAGCTTACACCTACCATGATAAATTAGCCAAATAAAAAATGAATGCTCGCATTATTTTTAATTATTTGAAATTTGTTATTCAGATGCATGACAACATGCTAATGGAACAATAGTGCAATCGGACAGTCCCCCACCACCAAATCCTCTGTTATAAAACTTGTAATAAGCCAGAAACCCAGTAAAAATAAATAGTCACCCATGTGACTTTAAAATAATTAATTTAACCACTGAAGTTAATTATAAAATTGGATTATAAATTGGAGGTGTCAAATTTTAGGACGAATTTGGAGCAGTTATAAGTTATAACACCTTTATCCTACCTTTATTACATGCCATCCGGTAGTTGAACCCACTATAATTATAATACTTACTTAGGATTTGAGGCTTATGGAAGCACGAGTGAATTGTCTTACCCTACTTAAATTTAAAATCGTCTTGGCTCCTATTTTATTACCCCTACATTCCATTTGATAAAAATCCAATAAAAGGTTAGCACTTAAATCAGCCCTTGAACCTTAACTAGAATGAGAATAGTAGTGTGACTATGTACCCAAGTTATTTTTGGTTTTATGGGGTCCATACTCCATACAACTACAAAACTTGAGGCGTGATGTTTTCATCATCTTCTGGTCTATGCTACCTTCCCTTGGCTTGTAATGTAAAGTGGATAAGTTCTACACAATTGTCAAACATTTTACAGCTGGATAGTTCCTTCATTGAAGGCTTTCCTTCCTGAGCTGAAATATGTAGAGGGTAATAAACTGAAGGGGAGTAATGAGTAGGTACATACATGTTGCAAGTAGAAGTGTTAGAAAAATAAGTTATTCATTAATTACTTTACAAGAACTCCACAAAACTACCGGGTAAGTACTGACGGCGGGGTACATCAGCATGAGGCCAATCAGACAGAAAGCAATCCCGGATGCCTCGGCAGGAACCAGAGCGGAGCTCTTGTTCCAGCACATGAGTAACGAGCTTAATGGTGCCTCAGTTTCCACTCATTTTGAGTGAGAAACAATTTCTCAACTTTACATGAAGCACGAGCTTGAAAATCTCTATATAGTATGATTTTGACATTACAATAATTAATTACTCTTACTTTTCCACGAATTAGCAGCTCACTGTATAGAGACTTGTTCCGCTTTTTTAACACGGTATATTATATTACTGCAGCATTTTCAAGTTCTAATCTTCTTATTATTAAAGGACCAATTAGTTCTGCCGCATACCGTAAACTTTTGGTGAGCGCCAACCTTTTATACCATAAATATCTGTAGTAATAAGTTACCACTATAGGAACAAGTATCAGAATGTTTCGCAGGGCAATCATTGTTGAGGTTCTTTTTGGAGTCCTTTCTGAGACCGTTGGGTGATTTTGGTGGTTTTTCTGGACAAAGGGTTTGGTGTAGATACTTTTATATTGCCAAAGGCTGCGGCTGGTTCCGCGCCTCCAGAATCCGACCTAGTATATTTTACAGTACCTGCATTTACAGGGGTAATAATTGAGCTATAGTCGATGAAGACAACATAGATGGGAGCTGAACTGCAAGGAGATAGAAGTCGTTGATTATGCAAACTTAATTGAATGAATTATTATTACAAGCATCCTGTATTCCCCTAAATCATGTAAAAGGAAATGTGCTAGCGTGTCAGCCACAGGGGGAAAAATGCAGGAGCTTTTACTTGCTTCTGATTCTGAGAGGTCTTCGTGTAGGAAGTTACAGGAGTCTTTGACACAAATTTGAACCGATTTCGGTAACTAGAATAAATTATTATTATTATTATTATTTTAGAATGTTAACGAATCGTATTTGATATGAAGAATCAGTGACATGACAACCTTCAAAGATTTTCTGATGGTGTGCTTTTGTAATGTACCGTATAAATATGCAGCAATGAAAAGGTATTTTTTTGTCTTACTTGAAAGGCTGATGCCTTGAGGCATAGACAGGTAAGATCTGAGACTTGAGTTAGTCACTCTCTGCTCACAATCAGTTTAGTCAGGTTGATTGAAGCGGTGAGTTGTGCTTTAGAGAACGTCTTCCCTCGTGAAACTCACCTTTCAAGTTACAGGCTGTACTCAAGCTCTCATTTCTATTGTTCGTTCTACCTGTACAAATTAGTTTAGGGAAGACTAATCCCTAGATTTCTCAACTGTAGAGCCACCAGACAGCAAAACAAGAATTTGATTTGTTAAAATCTGCAAAACCCGCTGTAAATGTGTTTGTGAACAGAAAACTTTCAATTTTGTGAGGGAGAATTTCCGTTGGATGGGTGAAATAGTGTGCGTTGATTTCAAGGGGTTTTTTTTTTTGATATTGACATCCATGGATTTGAAATATTCTGAAGGTATATGGAGAGTTCTATGGTGCAGTTGTAAATAATGGAATGAATTTCAATAAGGGAAACTATTAGTTTGTTTGAAGTGCGTATAATATTCACTTGACATTTCCCAATCAAGACTTGTCCATGGGAGTTGTTTTGAGAAGGCGTGATGAAATGTGAATTGAGTTACTGTCATCGGCGAAAGTGGTGAACGTATATGCAGTAGTATGGAACGTGGATACGTCTCGTGGAGGAAGGAAAATAGTAGTTACAGGAGACAAGTGCATGCATGCTGAGGCATTACCATAATATTAGTACTGAGATTTTAAATCAAGGAAATTAAAATGACCGGAAAATGTTGTTACAAGGAAATAATGCAGAGTAATATGAATATTTGTCCGAGACGATAAAAAAAAATTGTGCGTATCAGGGGTCGCCGTAATCTTATTACACGTGACCGAATGAAGAGTCATGTGAAATGGCAACAATCGGCTTTTCCAAAGTCTTCATTCTCGACAAATACTTTACTGAGTTGCAAAAATTTTGGGAGACTGAGAAGAAACTCCAAGGTATGCAAATGCAAGGTAATGACATCAGTTTCTTTCCATTCTCTTCACCCTCTTCTTGTGTATTAGTAGCCCTACACGTTTTCAGTTGAAAAGTTTAATGGTTGCAACCATGGCATTGCTCAGTATAATGGGTTTATAAGCTGCCCAAGGCGCTGTTACGGATTGTCGTAGTAGTTATAGAAGCACATTCACACTAGGAAAAGCCAGAGATTCATTGGGAGGTTGTGTATGCATAGTTGGAGGTAGAGATTCTACTGGCATCCTTATTACTCGTGAGTCTCTCGTACCCATCAGTAAGCACTTATGTACCTATTACTAGAGTTTTACTTCACACAAAGCATGGAACATCGTTGGAGTATTATGAAGGAGAAGAAGAGACAGTAAAAAAAAAATATAGATATGTAATACTGAGGATTGTTGGAGGAGCGTGCACAATAGTCTACACCACGTACACACGGTTCTTCTGTATTTTTATTTAAGTTTTGTTTAGTAGCTTAGAGCATTTTTATGTTTTAGTTGTTGTTCCCCACGTTAAGTTCAACTGAGGATTTCTCTGTATATGTAAGTCAAAGACAAGGAATGAACAGTTGGAGTCTCGGTGAAAACCTGAAGTTGTTGTTGCCCGAAGCGTTGAGAAGACAAAAGTAGATTCCCAGAAGGGGTGGGGTTTTCGACCCACCTGTTTGTCTCAATGCTCATAGTCAGCTCCTCATCGAGATCCCAAGTGTTTGCACCACATAATGATATTTTACATACACACAACAACCAAAAAATATATTGGGTATCCTCGGCTCCTCTCCTGACTCTTGAGTTGGGTCTCAAAACGAAGGTTCCTGCTCGCTCGTTGTCATACAGAAACTCTAAGGTACCGAAGAAAATAGTAAGGCAGACCTTTTCAACATCCCTAGCATAATTTCACTCACAGTCACCTAAATTTCCAACGTATACTAAATAAAAGGAATCTGCTGTGTGCTGTCTGTGTCTTACTCTTAATTCGTATTTGACTCGGAGCATCTTTCTACCTGCAGCCCTGGCTAAACTGTGTACTTGTCAGGTATTCTTCTTCATGGACCTTCGCTCAAGGAGCATGTAAAAGGATGCGTATATCTGTAGGAGCCTCTCATCATGTATCTCTGTACCCATCTATCATCAGCTTTTAGATAGCACTGTAACTTCTTTGTCTCCCGTCCCTTTCCTTCCCATGTTAGATATGCAGCAAGTGTTTCTTCCACTGTGTGTGTAAGTAATTTTAAAGGCTTTTTAAGATTTCAAGTCTCGCGTGTGAGAAAACTCGATTGGCTAGTTTTCGCTTCAGATTTGTTCTTTTAAGCACGCAGTTAGGGTTAAGAAGGAGCAGAGGAGCTGCGTAGGTACATTTATTTATGTTATTTTCAAAAGTTATAATTTAAGATCTAGTGGTACTACTTGTTTCCTTTGTTGCTGATTTTCTCTTCAACTTGCCGTTGAATCGCAATTTTTCCTTTAGGAAACAAAATCCATTGAAAACTACTGGAATATATGAATATGAGACTATTACCGCTCAAAGGGTTTTTTTCTTGCCTTCTTTTCTCACCTTGACTCATGTCGTGGTCCGCTCGCATTGTGTATGTAGCTCGTGCAAACACTGAAAACAGTAATAATAATTATTATTTATTATTTGCGATACATTTCAAACCCTATTGATTTTTTACTGAGGCGGAACTCCTACCTTTGATCAAGTTCGTTCATTAAGATGTGCGGCATCACTGCTCTCAATTCAATCGCTGACTCATTTATTTCAAATATGAGTATCAACATCAGTTCATTGTATGTAAAGGCCCTTGTATTTTGTTGTACTGTACATGAATTACTCCACGTACACACGGATTTGTATGTGTGCGAAGTTGTGCAGGTTCGCATTTGATGTTGGACTCAAAAGTCTTCGCGTTCTCGAATGAATTCAAAAGACAGGATTTACTGCCGTAATTACAATGTTTATGGATTGACATGTATTATAAAATCTGTACTGATATCAAATAGAAATTTTTGTTGGATAAATTTCAAACCTATGAGATCATTTGGCAACATAGATACAGGCCTCAACTCGTTCCAATTGTTCAGGAAGTGAAAAGAAAGAGATAAAAATTAAATTACAAGCAAACAAATGCAGACAAAATTAAAGACGTGTATTCAAATAGGTAGAGTATAGCGAGATGGGATTTCATAGTAGCAACCTAGAACAAACAATAAGGAACATCTGAGGATTCAAACGTCATAAAAAGTTATGAGCTGAAAATGAGGCAGTTTTTTTCCTCCAAAAAATTACTGCGAGTCATGCAAAATGTGAAACGGTAAAATATGTAAACAACTCATTGAAAAGGTGAGTTTGCCAAGTGAAAAAGACAGCTTAAGGTATCGTGAGGATACCATGGGTCATTCATTACGTCCAAACTGACCAGATGAGATAGAATGATTGCCTAGAGAGATTTTTCATTCACCAATATTTCACTGTTGGCCGTTGAGCGTATGTTATCCATTATCCACTTTACTAGGAACGGGTGAAAAAAGAAGTAGTGTAAAATGAATGGAATCATGTGGCATGCTATCAGGGAGTCTAATACTTTAACCATATGGCAGATATATCTTCATTTGATCCTTGTAATTGGGTAAAAATCATCACGATTTTATTTAACGATAGCATATTATTGGGCAAAAGGAATCACGATCCGGTTTCCCTTTCCAGCACTACCCATACTGTCTTTGAAAGATTGCCGAGGAAATAACTGAATAAATTTGTTCAAGTTAAGTAATCATTTTAATTCAATTCGTGATTTACCTGTTTCCCCGTATGTTTGCAAAGGCATACACTGTACGTGCGTCCAAGTCTAGTCTCAGACTATACACCTCCGAATCTGATCCTCACATCGCGTTACTAACAAGTCAAAATAAATAATCATTATTACTGTATGTATTGTTTAAATCGTCGCGTCGGCATCGGTAAGGTTGTAAAATATACACATATTTTCATTGTAAAACAATGAAAATTACACACACGGCATTGTACACACTTGTGTCAGGATTCAAGATTCCTGTTACCTGTTTGTATAGATTTTACAGGAGGAAAAACGTGATCAGTCCCGTTTTTTCTGGTGTTATTGCACTTATACCTAGTACAATATCCTTGTCAACGTTTCCAAACTAACTCTACACTCACACATAACTATATACGTTCCCAAACCAGGAACATGTTGAGTTACATGTAATAGAGTAGTTATTTTGTAAATAAATTAATCCTCCCCGACATCCCAACTCATCATTATAGTAAAGAGCTAAAATATAATGAGATGATGTCATCACCTACATAGAGGTACGACGGCAAACAACAGTGCAGAAATATTGCCTGAGCATGTTTTATTTTTAAATAAATACACACTATTCCCATTACTGCAGCTTGCAGTGTCTGCAACATTCCATATATGCATAAAAAGCTTTTGAAAGTTGAAACCAGGTGTAGGAGCCTCACAATAAGGAATCAGGAATAAATGCGCACTCATTATTGTTAGTTATGCTGAACACATGCATCCAATAATAATTGTATTTACAAAAAAAAAAGTGTGATAATATTTTTAAGTCATCAATGATATTTCAATGATTTAGCATGAAAAATTAAAATGAGTGTTTTGGAATATTGCAGATGCAACATCCTCAAATGAAGCAGCTCATCTGCAGCAAAGGCTGAAAAACTTGAGTTCTGAATTAGTCACTCTCAGGAATCGTCTTCATGTGAACAACAATGGACAGCAAGGGATGAATGGATCCGGCTCTCAGCCTGCAATTACGTCATCTAATAATGCAAATAATAATTCCACAGTCAACAACAGCAATAATATTCCGGGAATAATACCGATAGGGGGAATCGCAGGGATTCGTCATTCGCAGCATCCTACCCATGTAGGACACCCTGTCCAACATGTCAGTCAGGGGGAGAGCTACACTAACAAACCGCTCCCACCCCATCCGCCGCCAATTAATAATAATAATAATAACTTGAATCACAACAGCAATCTTCTCAACAACAGCAACAACAACCATCATAATGTTCATCATAACAATCAACATAATGCCAATAATGGATACTATGTGAATCAACATTTTCCAAAAGGTGAGAGAAACCTTATTTATGATCCCCACTTATTAACTTTTACTTGTACTTCAGCAGTTGCAACAATTAAACTCATACATGTGATACGTAAAGAAAAACACAGCAACGTGAAAGTTACTGCAACCATTTTTAGTCAGACAGAGAGGAGTCCCTTGTAGTGAAGCTCCTCTGCTCGTCTGGCCGATTGTTCACAGTTGTAGTACAGTCGGTGGAAAAAACTCGATATTTGAGGCTAGAGAACGCAGTTACTAGGAATGCTGAGATTTTGAAAAGGATATTAATCTGTATTTATTTTAATGAGGTTGAAAGGACGGGTGAGTGATAGCGCGTTAGCGCATATCATGTTCATTAATCTACGGCGTCATGTGAATACTCAATCGTTCCTGAATTTGCGTAAAAATTCGAGCAAAAAATACTTGATGATTGGTGTGATGGTCGTACACTGGCAATAACAATAATTACTTATTATGGCTTACCCACAGAATTTATAAGTGATATAGACTTGTCGAGGTTTGGGGAGGGGATTGCGTAATAAAACCTGGTCAATACCACTATTAAGGTAAACCTGGGGATGGGTATAACAAATGATAGGTCAAGGTAACAAATCCTGGCCAAGAGGTACATTACATTAGACATGAGATTACTACAAGCCGCGCAGGTTCTCTAGCCCGAGTTATTACTTACTAATACCTAAGTTCGTATTTAAGTATTCAGAATATTCAGATGCTGAAAGGAGTGCAGGGATTAGCCACGCTCCTCATCAATGATTATCAGTATCAGCAAGATGGACAGCTTGAGGTATATTAAAGTGGAAAATTAGGAAACCGGCATTTTCACCTCATTAGCAAAATGTCGTGAATTTTATTCCGTTGTATTGATACGGAGTCTCTATCTATATTTCGTGCTAAGCAAGGAGGTAAATTGAGGTTTGAAACATGCTGTGCCTGCCACACTTTGTCCGAATTTTATCAACGATCTTCAATTGCTTAGAGAGACTTAGGAGCTTCATGAGTTTTACTTGTAATCTTTTAAGAGTATTACCATCACTCCCTGGGACAATGAGTCAAGATTGTGTAAAAGTTGTCCTCGTAGCTACACTTTTTTTTGCGATTAACTTGTACTTTGTGGTGTTATTGATGTGTACAGCCTAATCTATTCGAGCAGCTATGAAATAATTCCACGAAGAATTTATGACATTTCGTATATATAATTTACATGCATGTGTGTCTTGCAGATGTTATGAGGGTAAATGGCTCCAATGCGGAGTTAATTATCGGAGGACCTCAGGATGACAAAGCTTCAGGCTCTTTGATTGGGACAGTAACAACGGCCAACTCTGCATCTGGGGGTGATGCTACTCCCTCGGAATCTTCATTCAAATTATTGTCTTCTTCAATGAGCGGAAGCGGAACTTCAGTCTCAAAGGTCAGACTTGCTGACATCGAAGATTTAATTCATCTCTACGGCCCACTTACCGAGGATGCTCTAATTCGATGTCTTCAGGCCAGATGCGCAGCGAATAAGCACCACGTATGACCATTTTCATGCTCTTGAATCACTCACTCGCACATTTCTCAACGTTAAACTCTTTTAAAACTCTCAACACTCCCCTTTGAAAGCATGATTACCACTTAATTCTATGCGTAAAGAGCCTGCGTGGAATTAAAGTATGCATATTAATATTTTAGCCTGTACAGAGAACTCACAGCCGTTAGTTTTTATAGGTAATTATGACCTTTCGTGAGTTCATTATGAGTGACTTTTCGTCAGCACAACGACGGGAAAGAATGTATTTAAAGCATTAAGTACATGCAAGAATTGTATAAAGATTAGAACCGAATGAGAGCAATTATTACAACGAAAAAATTTTTATCCCCCATGTGATATTAAAATCTCATGTAGGGCCATAAATGACAAAGTTCCAGGAAAGGTTTATGAAGTAAAGTAATGTTGATGCAGATATGTAGCTTTTACGAAGGCTCTCTTCAGTCCGTCAGTAACAAGGAGGATATTTACTACTATACTTTAATTTCCTTAAATGTAGCAGGTATAAATGAAAGCTCTGTAATATGGGATTGTATGAATGCATCAACTTGATGGAATCCAAGTATCACTTTAAAGTTCATTTATGTACTCGGACTGAGATACGGCGTAATTGAACTAGAAGTCATCATATGAATTTTAAGAAAATGAACTTGTTTTACTTAAGGCTCTTTTGTCTCTCAATTTGCTCCCTCGGTTCTGGTTTTCCTTCACAATTTCCTATATACTGAGGCTTAATGTGTATGCGCCTCTATCATCTCTCTCTCTCTCTCTTTCTCAGTTTCCCTCCGTCTCGCGTATATTCCCACAGATGAGTGCTTAAGATTCATGAAAGTTAGAGGAGACTTGAATTGCTGCGTTAGAAAAATTACAATAGCTTAAGAACAGTTTATTGATGAAAAACAGGTAGAGGGAAAAGAAAAAAGCAAACTATAACTACTTGTTGTTGTTGTTGTTTTCACATTGAAAATGCTCCGCAACAATTCAACCATTATTAAAAGTTACATATTTTTGCTGCATGTTAACTTTGAAGTTAAGTGCATGGAACATTTGTTTGAGTTCTCCCTGCTTTCCAATGCCTCCCAGTCTTACCCATTCCATTCTCAATTATGAGCGGAGTTTAATATTTAAATAGCGAGTTGATTTTGGTTTGGAGGAGAATTCCTCTGTTTTTGCGTACAGCTCTGGAATAATTAAATCCGCACTGACACTGGATGTGTGTGTGTGTGTGTGTATGTAATACTATGAGGTGCGTGTTCTGTATTGATATGAATTTCTCCCTGCCACTTGGCATCAGCTTCATTCTTTCCGTTCTTTCGGGATTTTTCCCATGAAGCGGAGTGAGGGAGTGAGAGCTGAATTTTTTCTGGGGTGTACCTACTACCTATAGCTATGGGTTTAAGTGGGGAAGTTGAAGCAACTCTTTAATTTCCTCAAATCAGCTCATTAGCCTCACAAGTTAAGTAACCTGTTCAATGGTTTTCTTCTTTACTCGAAACTAGAAATTAGGAAAATGTCTTTGCATACTATGTAATTATTGTGCACTAACTATGGCATTTATTTAGCTGTGAGACTCTCCTGCATCTGGAGTCAGTATAGTCAAGGGAGTCGGTAGCCACGTAGCCGCAGTGCCCTTTTTGTAACAAATATGAGACCAGGCCATATATATTTTTTTGGATTCATATGAAAATCTTTCTCATCCATGCATTTTTTCAGTAGATCCTCATCTTTTCATGTTTTCGTGCAGCGTTTTAATTTTTGATTGCGGCTTTCAACTTATTCCGGTTAGCCATCTAGTTACTGATTAGTTTGATTTGCATTCTCACCAACTGTGTGCATAGCGTGGCAAAGACAAGAAACGGAGGAATGAGTTTTCGTTGGAGGGAGGAAACTCCACGGTAGAGTTAACCTGTTGAGTTGGATGTATAGCATGTTGTGTAGTTACTACTGTTGCTACTGCAACTACTAGTAGACTTGTCGAAATGGGATCCCGTGTAGGTTTCGTCCCTTTTGGGTGAAAAAAAAACACGAATATGCTCCTATCATATCAATCTACTGATATCTATGAATAAAGGCGTTAATTTTATTAAGATTCATATTCGACCAATTTGCATGAATACAGGCATGTAGATTGATTTTGTAACCGGTTCGGCATGCAAATCTCACAAAATGTATCAATACCGCTTTGTATTTTATGAATAATTTGGGTAGAATTATTTCCCCAGGTTTTTGAACACATTACCTCCATTTAAATACTTAATGATGGTTTATGAGAGAGATCAATCTATCATTGCAGATTTACATGGGACCCAATCTAGTTCTTGCGAATCCATTCACTGCCGTAGGAAATGCTTTAACATTAAGTTCTACAAAGGCAATTCCAACGCCTCCACCCATTCAAAAAATCGTTCAAGAAGCTTTGCGTCAACAGGCAGATACGAGCTTTCCACAAGCCATCATTTTGTCGGGATCAAGTGGTTCTGGGAAAACTTACACGTCCATGTTGGTTCTGCGCCAGTTGTTCGAAGTTGCTGGTGGTGGTTCAGAAACGGATGCTTTCAAACATTTAATGGCCTCCATTACAGTGCTTCGCTCGCTAGGCACTGCTAGAACCGTTTCAAATTCGGAGAGCAGTAGAATTGTGAGTATTTTATGTATTACCCGTATTTTGATCCGGACTGTTTTGCCACATATGTATCTCAAATAATAATTAACTCTATAATTATCTCAAAGGCTAAAAGCAGTGGGGGAGAAACCATGGATGTTTTGATGATATGTGATGCTAAATTTTTATATGATCATTTTTCATGCAGGGTCACTTTATTGAAGTTCAAGTCACTGATGGAACGGTATATCGCACCAAGCTTCATTGTTACTTTCTGGACCAAAATCGAGTTGTTCGAGTATTACCTGGCGAAAGAAATTACCACATTTTTTACCAAATGCTTGCAGGCTTAAATCCGGAAGAGAGAGGTGAAACTTTTAATCAAGCTTTGAATATTGGGTTGTAATTACTACGCCAATATTATTATACTTACTGTTATGCGTCATTAATTTACTCCTTGGATCCTCACGTAGCGGTGCAGAGTCTTAGCTGTAATTAATTACGAGGCATAATTATTAATTACACGTATGATTTTTTTTTTCAGCGAAATTGCACTTGGGAGAACATACAGTTCGAACAATACGATACTTGAGCTCGGCGGCTGCAGATCGGGGAACTGATGAGGCAGAGGATGCCAGGCGTTTTCTTGACTGGAAGGCGTCTCTCGGTAAAGACTAGTAGTTGTACAGCAAGTCATGCTATTCTAATTGGGAGTTACTAATAGGATAAATTAAAGTAGTTATTCCTTTCCTTGACTCGGGATGACGGGAAAGCATGGCAAATGTTATTACAGAGTTACATTTGAGTTTACCTATCTTAAGCCTCATGTGTGTTATTAACATCGCTTCGCATAAATTTACTCATGATACGAAACTTCCAATCTCACTTGACTGGTTTCATTACATGAATGCTGAAGCTTCGGACAACTTTTCAGTTTGAGTGCGTGCATTTTAAAAAGAACATATGTACATACACCCTATGCCCAAAGCAATTCAAGTAAATTCCTCTGCGAGGTTTTTTCCAACCCAGTGTGATGTAGGTAGCATTCATGTTTTTTTTTGCTACATGCTTCTCCTGATCATGTTAACCGAGTGAATTTGTTTTTAACTGTATATCCTTGCACTATTGTGGTTTAATTAAATTTATAAGCCGTGACTGCGACGTATCAACAGGGCTTACCCAAATTAGGCTTTTGAGTAGTTTCTGTCCTGCTGACAATAAATGTGTTCGCTGCAGTCTGATGCTCGGATGGACGGTCTTAGAAGTAATTACAGATGAGATGTTCATTTTATTTTGTGTATTTTATGCAGGTGTCCTTGGCATTCCTTTCCTGGATGTGGTCCGCGTTTTAGCTGCCGTTATTCTTATTGGGAATGTCCAATTTGTGGAATCAGCTTGTATGGAAGTTGATGTAGAGGTAAACTAACTGTTTGTAATTATCGGGATGACTAATGCTAATGCTGTCATAATTTGATAAGCACCCACAATTACCTTGGGCATCTTCCTGTACTTATTAGGGGAATGCAGAGTTACAGGCTGCTGCAGCTTTACTAGGGGTGTCGGAAACAGCTCTGAAGCAAGGACTGACTACTCGGACTCATAACGTTCGCAATCAATTGGTTCGCTCCAGGTGTGACGCAAATTTGTCAAATTTTGCCAGGGATGCTTTGGCCAAATCTTTGTACTGCCGTACGGTTGCCACCATTGTTCGACGAGCAAATAGTCTCAAAAGGTTGACATCCACCTCAGGGACCTTGAGCTCTGACTCCACAGACTCTGTCCATAATCAAGCGGAAACTCAGAGTCAGCATGCTTCCACTGTGGGAACCGCTGGGTCGAAAGCTTCCAAATCAATGACGGCACTTAACAATGCTGTTCGACATTTAACGGACGGGTTCGTTGGCATTTTGGACATGTTCGGATTCGAAGATGTTAAGGTATTTGCTAGCAAAAGGAAGAGACAAAAATTAATTGGTTAACGATTGGAATTCATGGAGGATTGATTTTTTTTACATTTTTGAAATATTGGATGATTTTTAATATTGGGATTTGACTTGTTACAGCCAAGTCATCTGGAGCACCTGTGTATCAATTTGTGTGCGGAAACAATGCAGCATTTTTACAATACCCATAGCTTCAAAGCTTGCATTGAGTCTTGTCGAGATGAGGGGATACAGTGTGATTGGGAAGTAGACTACGTGGATAACGTTCCTTGTATTGACCTTATTTCATCACTGGTGAGTCCTTCTTCTTCCAATTTATTATGATAATGGGAAGAATAGGGAAGATATACTGATAAAACTGGTACATTTGCAGCGGTCGGGGTTGCTCAGCATGTTGGACGTTGAGTGCTCGATGAGAGGAACCGTCGAGAGTTATGTTCAAAAGGTTCGACAGCAGCATAAACAGAGTCCTAGATTTCTAGAAACGAAATCAGCAGATTTACGATCCTTTGCTATTCAGCACTACGCGGGCAAGGTTCAATACAATGCGACCGACTTTTTAGGTATAGATGCACCAGCGCATTCATAATTATTGTAAATTAGCATGCTCACAATTATGTATGTACGCCAGTCTGTTTGTGTGAACATTTGAATAAGTTATTGCCAATGGTTTGCAGAAACAAATCGCGACATCCTGGCAGATGATTTAGTAGCTGTTTTCCACAAGCATAGATGCAGCTTTGGTTTTGCCAGTCACTTATTTTCATCAGAATTAAAGATTCTCGGTGCCGGTGGAATGGAACCAAGTCCAAGGGGAATTTCATTCAGAATCTCACCTACTTCTCATACTGAACTGTAAGTTGAATTATGCCACAGGGAATTAAATTGTTTCGTAAACTGTAATAAATTGTACTTGTATGCCTGTGTATAAAATGAAGTCGTTAACAGTCATGAATATGATTTTAGGCTCAACGGAGACGAACCTGTCTCAACGCTTACACAAGACTTTCACACCCGTTTGGACAATTTACTCCGGACTTTAGTTCATACACGCCCGCATTTCATCCGTTGTATCAAACTCAATCAGAACGAGCTACATGACAGTTTCGATCGGCATACGGTTTCCAAGCAACTCAGGGCTTTCCAAGTTTTGGAAACTATTAATTTAATGGCCCATGGCTACCCACATCGAATGCGATTTAAGGTTTTCAACGCTCGCTACAGACTTTTAGCACCGTTCCATCAACTCTCAAGAACAGACGACCGGGCTGTTGAAGATTGTCAATTCATTCTTGAATGTTGTGACAAATCCTTGGATGGAAGTTTAACAGAGCGCCTGGGACATATTTCCATTAGCCATGCCTTAGGGAAGCGACATGTTTTTATGAGGTTAGTTTTAACTTTCATATGCATGAGAAAATATGCAATATATTGAAGAACGCATTGGGCGTCGGCTAATTTGTTTTTTAAAAAGAAAAATGCAATAGGTACTGGGAAATTTTTAAAATGATTGTAATTATTGCTTGTAACAGCGAAGGAGCAAGGCAAAAACTGGAGGCGCTAAGAGTCACAACGAGAAATAGAGCAGCAACATTAATTCAGTCCACATGGCGAGGATGGCATTGCCGCCAAAGGTGGCCAATCATTCAACACGGCTCCCATCTTCGGTTGCAGCACGCTCTACCAGCAAACCATCCTAATAATCCTATACCGATTGCACCTCCCACAATGATGCACAATTCTGGGATAGCACCAGCGAACCAAGTTAACCTCCTTGCAAATAATCAGTCGTCCAACAGTGCCATTAGCGGGACGGGTAATAATGCAATATATCGGAATGGTGTTCTCGTATCTCCGAATGCAGCATCCTCGATGGGGAATTTGCATACCCTCCAATCACATGCGACTGCTTCAGGAGGACCGCAAATCTCCTCAGGAATCGGAACCAATGACTTGGTGTCACCTTCCTGTTCGTCACCTCCGCCAATAATTCCTGTTCCAGCTCCTCGCACCACCATCATGACCAATGGTAATAGTGGTATCAACAATAGCCTGGCCACTAGTCCGCCCGCAATTCCCACCCTGAATACAACCAGTGTCGCCACAATATCACTCGTAAATAGTTCAAATAATGGTGCCTCTGGTGGGGTAAGCAGTAATACCAGTACTGCTGGTGGAAGACCACGACCGCAACCTATTTCAGGCACTCCTCCACCTGATGTGATGGATCGGTGTGATCCAAAATTAGTTCAACAAACGTGCAATCTTTTCGGCCTTGATATGGTGCGTAAGACATTTTTAACGTAACTATTTTGCTGTTTATACATACTGTAAACGCAAAGACAATGTTTGGATTAATGAAATAAACAATTTTTTCATTTATTTTAAATTAGGAGAGGCCTCCTCCTTTACCTCCAGCGCGGTCGTACACTGTTGCTGGAAATACAAAATTAGGCTACCCACAAACTCGTGTCATGAAGATGTCCTATCAAGGTATGTTGTGCATACATTCATAACTGATCAAGTAGTATTAACAGGGTCATGCCTAACAATCAATTTGTAACTATTGCAGATGAAGCCTTGCCGTCTGATTTCCGATTGCTCAAAGGGGAAACGGTGATGGTGATTGGAGCCTCGACACGTCGTGGCCACTTATTGGTGGAACATAAAAATCGCACTATTCATATTCCTTTTCAGTATTTGGAACTGAAATCTCCGCATCCAGAAGGGTGAAAAGTACACAAAAACATAATTGAAGTAACTTTATGAGACCAATAAGAAATAGTTTCTTAAAGCGACGACGTGTTTAAAACTGATAGCTATAATAATTATTATTGATGTAATATACAAGTGCAACTGTAGGTTGATAAAGTAACACGGTAGGGATAGAAGTAGGATACCAAATGACGTGGCATATATAATTATGTAACAATTCATTATTACAGCGTGACTTCACATTTCTAACTTAATTTTTGTAACTAAACTAGAAGTAAATCTTTTTTGAGCCTGTAGCTGTACACAGATGTTGGAAAAATTCGGTTCTGTCACCCGCCTTATTTTTAAACAAACCTGAAATACTCAGTTATTTTTTTCATGCTCCCGTAGTTAATGTGCAGTAGCGCATCCAAGATCTGATATTTAAATATGTTTGGTGAGTTTATTTTACTTTGATTTACGAAAATACTTTGGTTTATAAGTTTTGTGCAATTTTGTACTTTTAGTACTTGTGTATGTCGAATTACTTCTCAGTTTTTTGAATCTCTCATTCGTTCAACTAGCACATACATATACAACTAAATATAGGATACCCTCTATCTGGCAACCTGAACCAGATTTGGGGGTAAGGTTAAACTCCATAATTTATGAGCGAATTTTAATACTGTCACAGCGTCGTGTAATTCCCGACATTCCGACTAATGTGTTTTCTGTTGGATTGATTGAATGTGCCAATTTATATTTCTTCAATATTGTACTGTTTTTATTGTTGAAAGGTAATAAAATACCAACTTGTACAATAATCGTACTTTGTGTTTTCATTCAAATCTTTAAAAATCCTGGGCTTGTCATCATTCGTATCATTTCCAATATGTCACCTTTGTTTCCCACAGCAATAAAACCGGGTTGTCAGGTTTGCTAACTTTATGCTGTATTAACATGATACCAAAACGTATCATGTATGTATCCGCATTGAGGTTTGTTGAAACGTGAGTCTTGTTATAGTAGTCTTAAAGTCCTCTGGAAGGCATGGGATAGGTAGGTTGAGTTGTCAGTCTTATCTCTTAGAGTATATTTGTACTTTCTCCTGCTTTAACCCACACAACGACACAACTGTAATTTTTTGGGGAAAGGGCGCATGGTACAATGATGCAAGAAACTATTACTTTCCCTTGCATCAAGCATTGGTATTAGTAGAACCCAAATGTTTTTTGAAGTAACATCGATCCTACTGTTTAGTCAATAAAAGGCCTGAATATTCATGAAAACAATTTGTTTACACCATGAGCTCAAACTAACTCTTCTCTTCCTAGCCTCTTAGGTGTCTTCAAAGCTGCTGTGCCTTGTGATCAGTAACACTGAGCTGCATTTCTACACATGCATTCAATTTTGTTAATACGATTTGGTAAGATAATTTGATATGGTAAATACAAAATTTTTACTTGCAACACCAGACTACCTATATAAACAACCAATCTTTATGAATTATATTGGAATCTCTTGAATTTGCCTAATATTATCATGGATAAGCACATTTACCGTAAGTTGACTTGAACCCTTTCGCATTGTTTGGGCTAAATCCCTCGGATGCTGTGATTACCTGTAATTACTTGCGTTGCAATGGTATCGCATCTGGTGTTTTAAAATAATTTTTACTAAATACAATTTGAACAATTTATTGATAGAGAAGAATGCAAATTTATTATAATGAATTAAAACGTTAACCGAAATGAGTGTAATCTAGCGCATGGAGTTTAGCAATAATAATTTTTATTATTATCGCAATTATTATTATAGCAATATTAATTTGCTTTAGTTGGCTGCTGATCGAGGAGTCAGTTAGGCCCTTTTCTGTACTTTCATTTTGTTTTAGGGCTCAAATAGGACAGAACGGCTTAAAAATATAGCTTTTAAATCAACTTAATTATATGATTGTTGTTTTACAGTACACTAATTAGACACCAGAATGTACACAATCTGCGATAATGCCAACCATGGAGAATGCGTCTATAATCTCATCAAACGACCACAATGTGGTTCAGCAAAGCCCCCTATGTAAGTCAATAATCGGCACAATTTGGAAATTGGAAAAAGGTAGCTAGCTAAAAGACTCACAATTTACCAGTAAACCTTTGCATTTTTAGGCACAAGTCCAGGTACTCCTGCATGGTGCGGAGAGAGAATCAATGCAAGAAAACGAATTGCAAAACGATGGGACCACCGGTGGTTCCCTTATGTCCACCCGAGCACTATCTGAAAAAACACTCCAGGGCTCCTATATCTATTCGGCCACCAGCAGGTATATAATTAAAAAATATTACACCCCTGCATAATTTTCTGGAAAAAATCCAAACTTGTTAACATTATATCAGCCTTGAAGTAGTATGTGACAAAAGGTGTAGTCTCATAACATGCAATGTAGTTTAGAAAGGAAGATTGCCATATACTGCCTGCAATAAACACGATGCATGATATGCTTTCTGTCATGTTCTATAAAGTTTTACTAAATTCAGCAAAATATTTGTAAAATGTAAGCAAATAATACCGTCTGACTTTTTGTACTTGTTGTAGTACCGAAGGTGCAATTGATGCCGGTCCCAGTTCAAACAGAGGAGGAAATGCAAGATGTGCTGATAAATTTGAACATGAATGAAAATGGACATTATGATGTATCTTGTGAACTTCCGCAAGGGGGCCAAGTTTGTCCCCCTTGCAATGGATCAGGAGACTGTGCTCCCCCAGGTTATTGCGGTGATCCATCATTGAAACGAAGGGTACCACGATTATGCTGCTCTGAAAAGCCTGCAGTTCCTCCAACTTGCTGCAGCAAATTTAATGTCATTCCTCGCGGATGTAAAGACTTTGTTCGGGACAATACAGTTTCAGCAATACGTCAACCAGCGAAAATTCCAAGTCCCCGTTTTGTGGATGAAGTCAAGGGAACAACCCATAATTGGTGTAAATCCGGCATGGCAAGAAAATACGTTTGCAGACACGATTATGGAATGATACCCGGTTATCTTGCCCAGCGTAAGCTTGAGTTGCAAGATAAATTCAACCAGGAGAAATACGCCAGCGAACAAGCAAAGCGAGATGCTCAAGAGAAATGTCGGCATTTGAATGAGCAGGAAAGACAAACGTTATTGTGTGGTCTCAAGACCAACTGGGAGCAGGTTTTCCGCGAGTATCAGTCATTGCCTCTGAAAGTAGACACACCGGTCAAAATAAAAGTAAAATTTGAACTAGAGGAGCAGCTGAGAAGTATTGAAAAAGACATCCAGTTACTTGAGCGACATAACCATATTTTTGTGGGAGATGCGAATCGAAGTTTCTACATGGCTTAATAACATACATTCATACAGGAACTAACTTTTTACTAATCTTTTTCAACTCCTGGAACAGCATTTTTACTGATCTGTAACATTAACCTCTTAAAATAAACAAAAGTAAACAACATCTAAATGATATGCTATTGAATCTTATTGAAATGAACAATGTTATAACTTTCTCCTTGCATCCCATTTAAAAGCGTTGTTAAATGTGCACTAATTAAACTTAATAACAATAGTAATGTAATGCTACATTTAAACTGGCAAGGTAATGAAATGAATTGTCATGGATCGAATCTATCACTTAGAGTAAGCACTAAAGTTTCTATTTGTCAAGATTTTAGAACAAAACTGCCTGTCCTGAAAAAAGCAACAGCACGGCAAATTAATAATGCGGAGTTGTCCAAAATAATTTTGCAAGAAAAATATAAACCAAGTAAAGGGATAATATTTTAAACCGCAATGTGTCAAAACTACCAAACTAATGTCCATAGTGCTTGCCTTGTGAGCTCCCCGCACAATGCGCAACCATCTGCAATAACATTCAGATATTCAGAATCAAAGTAGATACAAAGTCGAATGAATCGAAAAGTGCCATACACAAGAACCTAGTCGGTTGTGTGAACTTTTCTGCTGTTGTTTGTAACGACGTTCATTATTCCAGTAAAACATAATTTTCTTTAAATATGTACACTATTTGTGACAATAAATGCCATGAAGAGTGTGTGTACAATCTCATTAAACGCCCGGAGTATGGAGCTTCGAAACCGCCCATGTAAGAGACGTACAATAGAGGCCTAATTTCCAAATGAAAACATGCTTATTTCCAATTAACTACCTGATCATTAAGCTACAGAATCAAACTTACTTTAAAATACAGATTCTGAAAGTTCTATTTTTTTTAACCAAATTAACAGGCACACTTCCCGCTATGCCAGCATGGTGCGGAAACAGTCAATGTGCAATAAAAAGGGCTGCAATCGAACTATGGGACCTGCTATTGTACCTTTGTGTCCTCCGGAACACTTTCTGAGGAAGCATTCCCGTGCACCAATCTCACTCCGGCCTCCAGCAGGTGACCCAATTCTACAATAATATAGTTGCATGGTGCGTAGCTACCGTGTAACAAGGTGTCCCGTGTCCAGACTGGAATACATTTTAAAATATTTAAAATTAAATAAAATTAACCCACTGCTGCAGAAGATGTTACATAAAACTATTATACTGTACTAATAGACTATTGTAACAAAGCCACATTTATAAAATATGTCATTTTTGGCAGTTCCGCAAGTGCAGTTGTGTCCAGTCCCTGTACAAACTGCCGAAGATATTAAGGATGTAGAAGTGGAGGTGAAAGTCATGAGCAAAGATAAAGTTCTTGGGGTCAACGATCAACCGAAAGATGATCCAAGCAATGAAAACAGCGGCAAGGATGACTGCAAAAAACCCGCATCGCGAACATCCTCAAAAACCAACACCTCCAATACATGCTCTTTCTCAAATGCAGCCCAAGCTGGAAGCACCTGCCCATTAGCCTCCGACAGTAGAACTAAACTTCCTACCATCCAAGTCTATACCGAGCTAGTGCCACCAACCTGCCCTCAGCCTCAAGTGGGTGGTAATGGAGCTACAAGATGCCCACAAATATGCTGCAAGCGCCGGATTCCTCGATTATGCTGCAACACAGAAAAACCTGCAGTCCCACCCGTTTGCTGCGGTCGTTGCGACATCATTCCTCGAGGTTGTAAAGACTACATTAAAAACAATGCGGTGAAAGTCATTCGACAGCCGGCGAAAATACCCCAAGCTCGCTACGTAGATCAAGCCAAAGGAACTACCTATGACTGGTGTCCTTCGGGATACCCTCGTAAGTACGTCTTCCGGCAGGATTACGGAATGGTTCCGGGCTACATCGTTGAGCGGAAAAACGAATTGGAGAGCAAATTCCAGCAGGAGAAATACGCGAGTGAGCAGGGGTTGAGGGACGCCAGTGAAAGGTGTCGCCATCTGGAGGAGTCTGATAGGCAAGCCCTCATCTGCGGCCTGAAGACCAATTGGGAGCAAGTGTACAACGAGTATCAGCAACTTCCTCTCAATGTTGACACCGTCATGAGAATCCGAACAAAACTAGAGTTCGAACAAACCATGAAAGATATTGAAAAGGATATCCAACTTTTGGAGCGACATAATCATATTTTCCTGGCTGATGCCAACAAGTCTTTTTACATGGCGTAGCGTCTTCCTACATTATGTACTTCTTCCACTTCTCAGCTACTTGTGTTTGTTTATTTTTTTTTAATTGTGGTTGTCATAAGTCGTCATATTCCCCGTAGATTTTCGAACCCAGGAGAGGTTTCATAATGTACGATGTGTATAATGACAGTGCTGTATTATCCCTAAGAATTCCGTATCTCATATATGGTGCAATAACGTTGAACATGTAGCATTAACTTTTTAGTAATAAGGACCGTGGCTAAGAAATAAAAACAGTGGAAGGTCATCCAATAGCAGTTCGAGTCTTGCCAACTTATTCCTTGCAAAAAATATTATTTCCTTCTTCCGTTGAATTAACAATAAGTAATTAGTCCAAAGTGTTTTCTCCATTTAGTTTGGGGCAACTACGACATGTGTCCCAAAAGTAAGTAGAATCTCTGAAATCTTTTATTAATATTTTTTTCAATGTACCCCATGAAAGAGTGGAAGTGGAAATTGCAAATAGTATGAAATAGCAAAAGGTTTCACCAAGCAATGCAGCTGTTGTAAATTGTAACGGTTAAATAATAATTACTTTAAGGTTCACTCCACGAACGCAAGCGACACCTAACAATTCAGAAGTGAACTGAAGTTCTTACTGAGAGTACGAGTTAGGTCACACTGACTCGCGTTAGAGAATTCAATGACTCGCAAATAATACAGAGAGACCTCACATGATTTTCAGTTGTTGTGTGTGCGCCAGTCTCGTTCTGCATATTTTGACTTGTCATTTCGGCTCCGCATTTGAGGACCAAACTTGGAGGATTTGTTATTGCACTGAAGTGAACTGAGTGAAGTGGGAACCCGAGAAGGTGAATTAGTATCAGAATTTTTTAAAAATTTCAAAATCCTTGGAGCTGTCATCTGACACAACAAGTAGGATGAATACCGATCTGTCTGGAACGTCTTCCGTGACGGAAGTGACGAAGATGGAAGTGGATTACAGTAGCACCTGTGACCAAAAAATTCCGGAAGCCGAAACACTGGCCAAAACTAATTTGCAAGAGGCTTTGGATCTCCTCATCGCCCTTGAAAAACAAACTAGAATTGTAAGATGTGGATCCGTTGACATGTTTTTTAATGGAAATTTATGTATATATGAATGTTGGGAATGAGTTGTATTTGTTTAGAGATTGGGTTTGTAAAATAATGATAACATGATGAATTGGACTTGAAAATGTTGTGGTTCTTGGATAATTGGTGGTTATAATGAACAGTGTGAGGTGGCCCTTGGCCTTAGGTGATGAGGGATTATTTATTTATTTGGTTTTGTTTCAGGGTGGAGATATGATCTCAACAGGGAGGATTTTGGTGTCAGTGGTCCGGCTATGTAATGAAGCTAAAGATTGGGAACGTCTGAAAGAAAACATTAACTTGTTATCCCGGAGAAGAGGTCAGCTGAAGCAAGCCGTGGTGAAGATGGTGCAGGAAGTGTGTACTTATGTGGACAAACTTCCGAACCGGGATTTGCAGTATCAGTTAATTGAGACTCTTCGGAGTGTGACGGAGGGGAAGGTACGCGAAGGAGTAGAAATATGAAGTAGAAATAGGAAAAGTATGCGCTTGGTTTATTGATAAAATCTTTTATTGGGGGTTCTCGCTTGTAGATTTACGTGGAAGTTGAGCGTGCAAGATTGACTAACAAGCTAGCAAGGATGAAGGAAGAGGAGAATAAAATTCAAGAAGCTGCCACAATCCTCCAAGAGCTCCAGGTTGAAACATACGGGTCCATGGAGAAACGGGAGAAGGTAGTAAATTGTAAAACTAACCGTGACATGAATCAACAAATTCAGTTGGTGGATTTAAAGAACATGCCTATTTATATTTTTTTCTAGGTGGAGTTAATACTCGAGCAAATGCGATTGTGCCTAGCTATCAAGGATTATATCCGTACTCAAATTATATCGAAGAAAATCAATATCAAGTATTTTGAAGATGTGGCCACGCATGATTTGAAGATCTTGTATTATAGGTAAGCAAGTTTTGCAAGTGCTTCAGTTTTGTCTTTTTTTTTAGAGTAACTCAAGTTTACTAGCTATTCTTATATTTTCATGACAATTAGTGCACTGAGTTTGGTGCGTTGATCTTGAATCTGAAACACGTAAGGTTACTGGGTGGTGACAAACTTTACTGACTAGTCTTAGTGTGAACCCTACAGTCAACCGTTTCTGATTACACAGTTTGAAAATCTTATTGTTTCCAGTTAGGCAAAAAGTTTACAAAAATAAAAACACTGGTTTCAGTTTAACTTTTTTCGCCCCGTTACTGATTGCAGTTTGGAAATCATATTGTTTCCGGTTAGGTTAGCCTAAAAAATAAAATCACTGATATAAAATGTTAAAATTACTTCAGGAGGTTCTTGACCTTTGTAGCAATGATCTTTGACCTCTCTTATCTTCGAAACGATTTTCGGGATAAAATTCTTTCAGATTCGAGATACACGCACTGAATTTACAATAAATATCTAATCAAATGTGCAGTGTATTTATACACGCGATTTAGTGCTATAGAACACAGGTAACCTTTGATCCCGAATAACTAGGTTTGCATCTCAAACGTAGTACATTACTTCTGCCATATTTAAGAATAGCTAAGAAACTTGATTTGTTCCCGGTTTTTAAAGGGAAATTGTACTTATGAAATGTGCTTGATGTTTATTTTGCTTGGGAATTTTCAAGTCGGATGATAGAAAATGACCAGCATGAAGGCAGCTATTTGTCAATTTGCCGACATTATCGGGCCATGATTGCTACTCCAAGGATTCAAGAAAACCCAGAATTAAAGAAGGAGTATCTTCGAGCTGCTGTGCTCTACCTTGTTCTCAGTTCTTATACCAACGAACAGTCCGATCTTCTTCATCGCATGTTGGAGGACAAGGCGCTTGAAAGTATTCCGAAGTACAAGAGTTTGTTGGAGCTATTTAAAAACCAAGAAATTATTCAGTGGCGCGTTCTTTGCTCAGGCTTCGAGAAAGAATTGCGAGCTCAGGATGTCTTCAGCTCGACGGAACAAGGTGAAAAGCGTTGGAAGCACCTTAAAGATCGAGTTGTTGAACACGTAAGTTGTCTCATTTAATCATCATCTAAAATGTGGTGTACACTTTCTTTATTGTATGTGTGAACGACTGCTTGTTGTTCATGTTAGCCTTAGTCTGTTTCATTTACGTATTACCGAAACGGGAAGAATAACTTACATTTTTGTTCTTGCGGAAAATTAGAATATCCGAATAATGGCCAAGTACTACACACGGATTCATTTGAAACGAATGTCGGAACTGTTGGAACTGCAGTCCAAGGTTAGTACTCACACAGTATTTCTAGAATTTTCAGTGCCTTTTGTTCCTAAATCACTTCGATCATGGTTTTATCGTGTTTTCCTCTGTTATCCGGTGACTTAGGAGGTTGAAGAAGTGCTTTGTAGCATGGTTGTGGCGGGATCAGTAACTGCGAAGGTTGACCGTCCTGAGGGGGTCGTATATTTCCAAGCAATTAAAGACCCCAACGAACTCCTGAATGATTGGTCGCAAAATCTCAACAGTCTTATGAACCTGATAGCTCGAACCACTCATTTGATCAACAAGGAAGAAATGGTGCACAAGCATTTACTAGTAGCCAACAACACAGCTTTACCTTCTAACAGAGACTCATAAGCGCTGGATGTAGTACACCTTGTACAAAATTTCTTCTGTTTAAAACAACCCAGTTAATCTTATACATTCTACTTGGTCAATTTATTCTGGTTGCAAGAGCACAGGACATTAAATATTTAATACGTTGTGTACTGATACAATTTTCACGAAATTAAAGGATGCATTAATCATACATGACCGAATCGTGATTTCACTTCTTGCATTATTTGCATATATTTATGAAAAATAAGTGATTTTTGATGATTTTTCGCAACATTGTAGATTCGTAATTTATTGAACTTCGGACTAGTTTTACACATTTAACATGCAAGGGTGCGAAAAACAGCTATGTAAAAAATGAATCGAAAAACGAGATGTACACATCTTGGCTACGAATACTGGAATGGTTACGTTATAGAATAGGATAAGTTGTTGAGATTGATTATTAAATAAAATATCAAAACACTTCGACCACTGAGACACAGTGGCATTACGGAAAAACTGAAATTGCACTGAAAATACAAATTTCTGATAGGACTCCCACTATAGAAGATTGTTTTCCTTCTGTTTTTAAATTATTTTGTGACATGGCCAGGTTGAAACTGTACTTGGAACAGTTGGAACGTAGTACATAAGATATGACGAAATTTATGTATGCTTAAATTCTCCGCCGGAGCACAACATTACTAACCGAAATTTACCTCAGCTTACTATCTCATACCACGACAAAAATGCAAAATTGTCTCCATTAAATATTGCAATGCGATATTTACAGTACAGTCCCTTAAACCAAGTAAAATTATTACGATTGGACCTTACAGTAATGTAGTTACCATATTTAAAAAAGTTTAACACTGATACATATCTGTATTATCCCTCAAGATTTCCAGACTCTCGAGCATCATGTATTTTTAAATGCGCAACATGATTCGATTTCGTTGAAGAAGCTTTGCCACAAATTGTGCATGTATACGGTCTGGATCCACTATGTATGCGAACATGATCAACAAGATAATAGTGACGAAAAAATTTCTTCCCACAAATGAGGCACTTAAATTTTTTCTCTGCTGTATGTTCCTCGACATGACGCTTTAGGTTGAACTTATTGGTGAATTTGACACCGCACTCATTGCACACGAAATGTAGCGTTTTCCTTTTGTGAACAATCGTATGATTCTGAAAGAACAAGTGAATCATAAGCATTTACATACACCCGATTTTAGGTAAGCAGATGCAATTTGCAACTTGACCTTAAAGACGTTACGTGAAAAGATCAAAACGAATATTTACCTGCAAGTTTTTAAGGAAAATATAGGATTTCGGACATATCTGACATTTATAGGGCCTTTCAGCACTTGTGTGGCTCCACGTATGGTTGTTCAAATTTCCTAATGTGCGGAAGTTCTTATGACAGACCAAACATTTATGAGGTTTTTCTTTCCTATGAATTAACATGTGTGACTTCATGGAATTCGGGTGGTACAATTTCCCACAAATTGCACAATCCTACATTAAAATATATTAAACAAATTAAGAATTGTGTTATAAATTATTAAAAGTCCATTATTACTGCCTGATTTCGGCCTAACCTTAGTTTTCCTCGAAGAGTGCAAAGGATCGTGAACAGCGCGAATGTGCCGAACCAGAACACTCGGGCGTGGAAATGTTTCCGAACAATGTGGACATTTCTGAGGTTTTTCTTGTTTGTGAAGAAGCAAATGCGATTCTAAGTTTCGCTTCGAATGCATAATGCGATGGCAAATTCCACACATAAGCTCTACCTTCTTGGGAACAATGCGTTCTGGCTCCGTAGGAGGATGAATACGTTTCTAAGGATAGTAATAAGACAACATTCGAAGTAAAATCAAATACACGCTTTAAACAAACAATAATTTCCAACATGACTGAAACTAAATGAATTACCTCGTGCGTCGACAACAATGATGGTGTTCGGTAAGCTTTGCCGCAATGACTGCATTTATACGGATAGTAGCCCGTGTGCACTCGCGTATGTTCCATCAGTTTGTAACTCGAAGGAAATCCTTTCGAACAGATACTACACACAAACGGTTTTTCCCTATAATGTAAACACAATTAATGATGATTCAATTGCAAATATGTGTATAGACACCGACAAAACGCCTAAAACTGAATCACCAACTTCACCATTTCCCTATCATTTTATGTACGTACATGCTGTTCTAAATAGCCCTTATATTGATGCAACATAAGTACCCAGTGACAGACAAGTGCAATGGTTAAGGTAAACTCACCGATGAACCAGCAAATGCTTCCTTAGACTTGCCCGGTTCTCAAATATTTTCCCACATGTTGCACATTCAAAAATTTCTGGATTTATCGATCTATCTGGGTGCTCTTCTTTCATATGCGTTGCCAATGTTGATTTCAAAGGGGACGTGAAATCACAGTAGAGACAAAAATAATTTTTCCGCTGCAGTACATTTGCCTGTGGAACTGGTTCTGAGATTCTATCCTTTTCAACAGCAGCAGCTTCCAAGTTATCACGAGCCAAAATTTGCTGCTCGTCAACTTCATCCGAAGGACTTGCATTCACAGGAGCTACGGCATCCTTTTTAAAGTTGTTTGCATGAGTTCCAGATTTGTGTTGAATCATCTCGAACAAGCTTGAAAACTGTTTTGGTGACTAAAAATTCCAAAAACCAGACCGTGAGCATGATATTATAGGTGAACTCCGAAATAATTCATACATGATCAATTTGACACATTTCTTGACGTACCTTATGGTTCTGGCATTCGTCAAAACAAATAAATTGTTCTGCTTTACTAACTGAACTACCCACCGAAGGAGTGGTAACTTCAGGAGGTGCTTGCAGACAGCTATTAACCAACGGTTCTTCGTCGACATCACCAAATGAAAGAGAAATCTGCCGCCCAGGGAACCTTCCCGAGGTATTTAGCGTTTTCAATGAAGAATTCAGAACAGCAGGCTTCAAGTTCTAAAAACGAGAAACAGCTCATTTTGTTTTCTTATTTCTATACATATCGGAACCCAGCCCGTTCTACATTACATTAGTTTTTTAATCCCGACCTTTAAAGTTTAACTTACAGAATCATCCGACATTAATGATGTGCTGCTTTCCTCAAATTCAGAAATCTCTCCTTTAGGCGGAATTTCCTCATCTGTCATTAGGTCAACATCAAGATTAGAACTGTCACTCTCGATGGATGTAGATTCTACAAACGCAGCTTTGCCATTGGTATCTGCCACTGGCGAGGGTGGGTTAAAATCATCTGAACAATGTAATTCCGTTATTGATGAGTACACAGGGATATATCTACCGTCAAGATAAATCAAATTTTTTTCCTTATTGACCGAGCTGCTTCTATTATCACTCTGAAAAGAAGGTCAGACGAAAAAAATTAATTAATCGATAAAGCACAACGACGAACAATAATTATTAAGCCAGGAAATTTCCCCTGCTAATACCTCACCTCATCAATAATACACTTAATAGCAGTAGCTAAATTAATATCATCAGGATAAATCTGAGCCATGGTCCAAGTCTTCGAAGTATGGGGATGTCCAGGAAATTCAGTCAACAAAAATTGATCCCCATCACGACAATCCTGAGGGATGCTACTGCTCCCTGTTTGCAAAACCGTGCATACATTGTCGGTGAGCTCATTTCGATTGTCCATACCATCAATAACAACATTATTCTCCAGCCTGGTTGCTGACACAATGAACACATCGACTTTTTTCGGGGTCTCAATGACAGGGTCTCCGATTCCCGAAAAATTAGCTTGTGGTGGGATTTCTTTCTTCCCCACTTTAATTTGTACTACTTCTCTACTCTCCGTAAATCTGTCTTCCACCGTCGAGGAAATCCCTTCTTTCGATGACCCGGGTGACGTCGACCTTTCTAACCCACACGAGGAATTATTCAAATCTATCTCAATTTCCTCACTAATAAATTCAATTTCCGTCGACTCCGCCACATCTTCCACCTCCACTTCAATGTCCGTCGATGTGCTGGGCTCCGAGGTGACAATGACATCCAGTAACTTGGGACATGTGTCCACATTCTTCCCTGGAGTTTGCTTCAGCTGAAGTAGCGTCAACACCAAAGACTCCTTCGAATGGGTCAGCAGGTGGACTTCTATTGGATCTTCACCCGTGTAATTCTTACAGATAGGGCAGGGCGGAGGAATGGGGTCGATAGGATCCATTTCCCTTTGAACCTAATTATCCGAGGCTGCGAGATGCGAAATTCTTCTAATTTTAGGCTTATTATTTTATAGGTGTCAAAGGTGTATACTGTTGACCTTGCTACACAATTTCCCCATTATTGCAAATGCTCCTATTATATCAAATTATTCTAATTCCAATTTAGCCCTCCTCTCGTCCACTCACACACCTCAAAACTATTCCTCCCCTTCAATTTTTATTTCCTCCACTTTTTCTGGAGCAAATTCCCAATAAAACTCAAACTATTGTTTCACTACAGATTCAAAATCGTAGTCAATCATATTTCCAATTCTCCTCAACACTGCACACATGGTATAGAGGCTTATACTACAAGGTATTATGATACAGAGACTGCATTCTGCATACTATATATGCATCACAATCAGTCAAAGAATTGTACGAACACTACCAACACAACACCAACACTCTACACTATGTACACACAGTTCACACAATTCACACCAAATCCACTAAAAAAACCCAAAATACGCTCTTGTACATATACATACAGGAGAACACAGATACACAGAATCACTGTCAGTTCAATGGCTGCATGTACACTATAGTTACTTACAACTTACAGGTATCCAATCCACATCCACTCGCTAGTATTACTAGCTCCCACTTCCCATCTATCCCCACTCCACACATTTTTATTATGTCGCTTTAGTGGCACGAATGCGGGTGGCTCAAGTCTTAAGTGTATGGAAAGAAAAGTTTCATAACGTTGTTGAAGAGGCAAAATGATCTACATGCTATGTTTGTATTTGTATCTATTGAACAGTAGAGCTTTTTGAATCTTCAACGATGATTTATGCATGTTTACAATTTACTAATATTCCTTTAAGTGAACCCTGCGGTTCTGTGGAATCTTGTGGTTCCGTGTGCGTGATAATATCGTATTTGAAAGAAACCCTTCCAGCTTGGAGAAAAATCTCGTTATAATTCGTTAAACCAGACTTATCATTACAAGGATTTGTCGGTTTAAGGGTTGTCTCGTATTAGTGTTTTATCGTAATGAGGGCTGTCTCTTTATAATGGTTGTCTTGTTGTAAGGAATGTCTCATTACAAGGGATGTTAGGCTATAAAATGCGTCTCATTGTAAGAATTGTCTTGTTTTGTCCCGTATACGAGCAAGCATTTAAAATATTTCTACACATTAGCGTTTTCCCTTCAATTTAATTTTTATCCTGCAATGACTTTTAGGTATATTGAGTTAAAGGGACTAGTATTTTTAGAAGTGTTAGACAATGTGCTGATATTTGTGGAAGTTGACGGGAATAATATGTAAATTATGGGTAAATTATGAGTTTTGGGCCCAACTCCTATAAGCAAGAACAAAAAACAACATATAGGGCTGAACTACATGACTGCATATTTTTGGGATTTCAGATTGGATTTTGCAATATAAGGCCCAAACAGCACCTGGGAAATTCCACAGCTTCTAAATAATCTCACCATTTACCAGAATTATGAGCTATGTGGGGACCAAGTGAGATTTTAAGGCTGGTAGGGTGGGCTACCCTGTGTAAGAACAAACGAATTCATAGGATACAGGTTTATGGCCAGTATAGTACATAGTTACTTATATGCAAATATTTGTTTCCATGCATGTATGTAGTACTCCAAGTGGATCTCTAGGCATCTGTAGGGTAAAGATCGTTACTGTCTTCGCCGCTTGTTGTCGCCTCGCACTCGCTTCAGCAACTGGCAATGATCAAGTCTCTGGACTTATCCATGTGCCCCGACAATGAACACAACAAACAGGGCTAGTGTACTTATATGCGGATACGATTCTCAAAATACTATTTGTTAAAACAAGTATAGGCACCTTGTTTGGAGATCTAGACGCAGTGTTCTTGTGACCTCGTCGGCGTCAGGGATGCTGGTTTGTGTATAATAAACTACAATTTTATTGATTGTGGTTATGTGAGTTGTAGAAAAATGGAACTTCCAAGAATGGATGATTACTTATATATTATTTCGTTATTAGTTTATTATGAAAAAGAATTTGTGAGCCAAATTAATCAAAAATTACCCAATACTGTTACAAACTTTAAATCAAACTCATTGTTTTGTATATCATATATATGCCATTAAAAAATATATATGTATTTATATACAATATGCATATCATACATACAAAAGCATGCTGAAAAATTATGTATAAATTAATTGTTTGGGTAAAGTTTATGAGTACAAAACCAGCCATTTCTGTAAATTGTAATCCGGGACTACTAACAATAAGAATGTTTCTGAAAAGTAGTCCGAAGGAGTAATCCCCTTGAAGGCATTTAATTTAAGTAATTTGTAATCCCTATCTATAATCCCTAAGCAGATTTTTTGAAAATGTAATCCGTAAACCTTATCCCTTAGCGTCTACGAAAAAATGTAATCCATACTCCTTCAAGGCATATAAAAAAATAATTATAAATTATAAAAAATATATTTAAAAAAAAATAATATTTGTATATATTATTAATATTATTTATGTTAAAATTATTTAATATTTTTATTTATATAATAAAAGTATATAAATTGTTTACATATTAAGGAATATTGTAACCCGTCATCTGTAATTAACCCAAATCTTTGCTACGTTATATGCCCAGCACTATACTCACAATTGGAATCCAATGGAGAATTTTGATTTGTTTAATGTAATTCATACTTGATTGCGTTCCTCGTATATTTTAAAACTTATTTATTTACCTGTACATGGAATCTGTCCGGAGTTAGGTATGGATATTGTTTAATTAGTAATAGACATTAGACACGCATTTAGAGTAAGCTTTAATAATATTGGCGGATATTATTATGGTAAGAATTCTTGAGTAAATCGTTTGGTACAGTGCAATTAAAGAACTCCCTTGGTTATAGTTAGGGAATGTCGATTGAAAATGCCCTCGTATATATGCCCGCCAAGCTGAATATGCCCAAAATGCCCGCCAACGTGCCATATTTTTGGGCACATTGGCACATTGGGAAAATGCCCTAAATTTGGGCATTTTCGACAGGGCATATTCGGCATTTTGGGCATTTTCAGTAGGAAATATTTATTATTTTTTGTAGACAAAACTCAGCAATACAGTCAAGATAAAAAAACCACTATTCGCTATTAAAATAAAATATTCAAATTTCATTAAAAAAGGCCTACAAGGAAATTTTGCTCAAATGTATTTTATATCAAAAGATGCTTCATGTGTATCATAAAATCGCCTTATATTGAATTGACGAATGAAATACTGTTGCATTCTGTATAACGTTAATCAGAATACTCTAGTTCTTCTCACGTGTACCGTTCTTCCATGATAAATGCGTCCTCAAAAAAATCCTCCCCATCAGGACTTTGATTTACGTAACTTTGAACCTCTGCAGCCGTTGCTCAGCCTTCGGCTGAAATAATATCGGCGTAAATAAAATTTCTCATATCAACTTTTTCTAACAAGTGCTTCGAGGTTGGCAGAGCTTATTGCATTCCAAAATGCGAGTTATGTTTGACTACTAAATTAAAAATAATTCGGGAACAATTTCAATGTTGAACTGTTTAACTACCCGTCAATTAGCAACAATGGTTAGAGGTTTCAAAACTGCTCACAACTGTCTACTGACCAGATTTATTTACCTGTATGTTAAAAACGTCGAGTAATCGTTTTTAGTTATAACAATGTGTGCTGGGCAGTTTGCAGTAGTAGCGACTGCAAGTAGCAGCAGCGACCAATAACGTCTGGAAAAGGTAATCGGCCGGAAAATTTGAATTGAATATGCGCCCAATATGCCATGGCATTTTCATATCGACAATCCCTAGTTATAGTAATACTAGCGGATCAAGCCACCGCCTGCGTCGGTGGATAATCCCCATTTCGCAATAACAATACCGATGCAGTCTAGTGGCTCGATCCGCTAGTATTAAAATTCTATTGCCGAAATGTTTTTTCAAATCAAATATTTTAAAATAATATCCTTTGCTTCTGAAATACAATTTCGTATGATTATTATAATCTAACATTACAGGACTTCCTTAATTACGCAATTACTCGTGTACGTTCCCTCGCCGCGTTGCCCATTATTTCACTTTGTTCTTGAGTGTCATTTACAGTGATCTCAATATTCTGTTTGACGTACCTCTCGAGAATGCAACATACAGTTAGCCAGGTAACAAAACAGGCTTCAATACCAACTTTATCAAAACCCTTGAGATTTGTTATTCGCCTTAGCAAAGCTTTTCGCGAGACCCAGGTACTGCTGCCCTTGACAATGTCACCGATCTGGCTGCTGTATCTGTATAATGCTTTGGTGGTATTGGTATATTTACCAATTAAGCCATTTAGCTCTTATTTATGGTAATTTGTATTCGCGAAACTATAAAGCGCGTTTACTTTGCGTTGTAATTATTCTCCCATGCTCTTTCTGTAACTCGCGCGCGTCGCTACTGTACTACACGAAGCTATGTGCTCTCCTGTTTGGTAGTCCAGAGCTAAACTCCTCCCTTCGCGCCAAGCTTTGGAAATGAGCCATGGTCATTCTTCTTTTAGTACTAAGAGATTTCCTTTGTAGTGGCAAAAGTATCTGACGTCTGACAGTCTGATTCGCCACAATGTAAGTTTCTCTCGTTATATACTTACCACGAGCACTGCACAGCCAGCATTTGCTGGCACAGAAAGAAAGACAAATGTAAATAGGGAAGGCAGTAAATAGTTGTATATGAAATAGCTAGCTGCACAGTTAAATGCTCGTCGATACATCTAGAGCGCGCGAATATTTGATTTTTTACCATCACGGCCACGGTCACGGTCACGGTCGCGGACTCGGACACTATCCACTCGCTCGAATTAGAAGAGAGGATGCGGAGTCAAAATTTGATGTTTTTAGGTCCCACTCTTACAAATAAGTAGAGAGGATTACTTGTTTTTAACTTTATTTAATTTAATTTAACTTGAAATTTTTTAGCGTTGAAGTTTTATTTTGCAAAGATATTATTAATTTGCTAAAAAGAATAAATCTATTCCAGTCTACACAACCTATGAACTTTGAAAAACTTAAAATGTAGAAATAAATTATTGGTCTTGATAATCGGTATAATGTATAATATATAAATCTGGAAATGCATTGGCAATATCGATGGTACTACACTGCTCTGTCCTGGTTGTTAATAATTGTGATTATTGTGAGTGTGAGACGAGCCCCATCTAGCGGATCTAGGTAGAAGTTCAATCGTTCATATTTCCAAATAAATTGAGTTTACTTCCTGTTCCGAGATATACGATTTGATGAATTCCATAATAATATTCCATATTCCCTTTCTATAATAATTTTATGTATCAATTTTATTTACTTGCTTTAAATAAATTAACAAACAACATATAAGGTACTAAGGTAGTAAACGTATAAAATAAATAACTTTTAATTGTTACAAGTTTTTAAGTATACACAAGATAATTTCTTCGTTTACAAAGCTACAAAGACATTGTCAAAGCTTCGAGGACAGTCAGATCTGTTCTGAAGTTTCTCTGCATGAAATCTTGGCCATTTCAAAACCGGGAACATGCTCATGTTCGTAGTACTCAGGAACATGACTTTAATACGGAATTATTGCTTGTTAGGCAATCCCGTACTAGAATTTGGAAGGTTTGTTTTGTTCTGATCAATTAAATATTTCAGAATTTCAAAAATGCAGTCCAGGCACATGACTTCTTCATTTTATTGAGCGATCGTATTTAAATATTTACCCAGGCATGGCTGCTTCTTCTCAACCAACCGGACCTTATTGAATCCAACATTGAAGGCCCCTCCGCCCTCAAAATCTTTTCTCGCAAATATTTTTCGGGGAAAAATAATCACAGAACAAATATTTCCATACCCAGATGTGCTCTCTAAAGAACAACGGGAAACATTAGAATTGATAGTCCCAGCCGTAGAAAAATTTTTTAACGATGATTACGATGCTTTGAAATTCGAAGCGGATGACAAGGTTCCTGATGAGACCCTTCAAATACTAAAGGATCTTGGCACTTTTGGAATGCAGGTTTTCTTGGACCTAAGAATTTATGTCCCATAGCTAATTCTGTGGCTGATGCAATAATTCTAACAATTCATTAAATTCATTCCTTTAGGTACCTGAAGAATACAACGGTGTTGGCTTCAACAACAGCCAATACGCAAGACTAGCCGAAACCCTTGGAAAGTACGATTTAGGAGTTGCCATCACTCTTGGTGCTCATCAGTCAATTGGCTTCAAGGTAATATCACACCGTTCTAAAAACAGAGGATAACAGAATGCCGAATCTTAAAATTATTTACTTCAAAGGGAATTCTCTTGTACGGAAATCCAGAGCAAAAGAAAAAATACCTTCCAAAATTAGCCACCGGTGAGAACGTGGCGGCCTTTGCATTGACAGAGCCTGCAAGTGGGAGTGATGCAGGATCGATACGAACCAAAGCAACTTTGTCGCCAGATGGAAAGTATTGGGTTCTCAATGGCAATAAAATCTGGATCAGCAATGGTGGTTTCGCTGAGATTTTTACTGTCTTCGCTCAAACTGAAGTGGAGGATAAGAAAAAGGGTGGGAAGAAGTCTGCAATCACGGCATTTATCGTCGAGAGATCCTTCGGTGGAGTGAGTAATTCTGCGCCGGAAAATAAAATGGGAATTAGATGTTCTAACACTGTTCAAGTTTACTTCGACAACTGTAAAGTTCCAGCTGAGAATGTTTTGGGAAATGTCGGTGAAGGTTTTAAAGTTGCAATGAATATACTCAACTCCGGTCGTTTTGGAATGGGAGCGGGATTGTCTGGTACAATGAGAACTTCGATTGCAAAAGCCACTGAATTTGCTGTTAATCGAAAACAATTCGGAGAGACAATTAATAATTTCGGAGCGATCCAGGAAAAAATTGCAAGAATGGCAATCCTTCATTATGTGACGGAAAGTGTAGCTTACGTTGTGGCTGGAGTAATGGATAATGGTTACAAGGATTTCCAAATCGAAGCTGCAGTTAGTAAAGTTTTTGCATCGGAAGCAGCTTGGAATGTCACAGATGAAGCTATTCAAATCATGGGCGGGATGGGTTACATGAGAGAAACTGGGTTGGAGAAAATTTTGAGGGATATTAGAATTCATAGGATATTTGAAGGCACTAATGATATCCTTAGGCTTTTTATTGCTTTACAAGGTTTCTTTTCGTATTCAAAATACAAAGGAATTTAGAGACCATTGTAATGCAGCAAGACAGTTACATTTTTCGATCTTTGTTTTAGGTATTCAGCACGCTGGCGCTAAGCTAAAGGAACTTCAAATTGCGATGAAGCATCCAGCAGCAAATCTAGGATTAGTTTTACGAGAAGCTAGAAAACGTGTTATCAAATCCGACGATGGAGAACTGAAATCATGTGTACACCCGGACCTTGCATCGGAAGCTGTACTTACGTCCGAGGTACCAGATAACGTTTCAAATGTTAGTTCTGTATGAAGTAAAGGTTTTTAAAAAAATGCTTTTTTTAGTGCATCCATTTATTTTCAAAAACTGTTGAGCAAGTTTTGATGAAGTACAAGAAAGGTATTGTCAAGGAGCAGTTCGTATTGAAACGAATCGCAGACTCAGCAATTGATATCTTTTCAATGGCTGTGGTTCTGTCTCGAACAACGCAAACCCTTCAAAGGAAGTACTCTACGGCGGTCCATGAAACTCTTATGGCTAAAGCGTGGTGTCAGGAGGTAACAACTTCCCTATTTATTTTCAGATTGGATGTTAAATAATTTATATATACGGTGGTTTTGCAGGCATCGGAGAGAGTTCGTACGAATTTAAGCAAGGCAGATGGCGCTAATAACATCAAGTTTTACGAAAACTTGTCTACTATTTCAGCCAATGTATGCTCTGAAAAAGGAGTGGTTCAGCCCAATCCACTGAGAGTATAATGGAATATATGTACTTAAACTTAATTATTATTATTGATTAATATTTATGACCAAATTTTTGGTGCAGTATTTATAATTATTATTATATATGCATGTGAATCTGTGATGAAGAAAACGTTTTTAGAAGCTGCTTAATTTTGTTTACTTTCTAATGTCTTAAACTCAGCCAAATGAATGTTTTAAGTATTCAGTATTTTGTTAACTGTAATGTATATTATGTAATTAAATTCTACAAAAATTTCATGCACGCTGAAATAGCATCAACAGCTTTATGGCAAAATTCCATTTAATTTCAATATAACAACCGATCAACTAGTTTACATGAAAATCAATTGTAACTGAAACTCGACTTCGACTTGTACTGAAATATAAAATGAATAATTTGTTCCTTTTTCAACCAGAACAAACATGCATTGTTCCAGTTAGTACCACAAAACCACAATATTATTTTGTGGTATTTTAGGATGACATTACATTATTGGAGGCAAAAAATAGTCGGATTATGTTAATTGTTAAAAGAGGAGTGGTGAACGAACAGACAATAATAATAATTCTATTAAATTAAAATACCAGCTAACAAGTAATATGGGGCCAAAAAACTAATTGTGACCAATATTGACGAGTATGAGGCCAAAAACCTCATTGGTCAATCTAGGGCCAAGAAGGTAGCTAGAACCACGTATTCATATAAAATAGCATCGACTTTCAAAAATGAACATTTTTTATGGGATTTAACATTGGAAAATTTAGGTTGCAACCTGGACAGCGGGGGGACTCTTTGCTCACGAATTAGAATTTAAAACTCCTGCGCAATTTTCCGCGCAAACAAGGGAGAGATGGTCCAAACTTTCGGTCTCGCTGAGACATTGGGCCAGGTTCTTAAACTCCGACAAAATTTCATTCCGATCCCGAGTGGGCGTGGGGAGAGGGTACTGGTCGGATCGATTCAATTTGATTCGAATTTTTCAATTTGATTCAATTTGAAGCTTGAATTGAATCGAAAAACCGATTTTCGATTCAATTTGCCCCAAAGCAATTCAATTCGATTCAATTCACTCAGCGAATCGAATTGAATTGTAAATCGAACGATTCAAGTGGGCTACGCTAAAATAACAAACATTGTGGTATACGTCACTCATGGGCACCTTGCCTGAAAATAGGCCTTGTAAATAGGCAACTAGGAAGGAAGGAAAGCAAAACGGATAGGTTTTTAGGAAAGGAACTAGGAAGGTTGTAAAATTTATGTCGAACTAGGAAATAGAATAGGAAGGCTGAGAATATGTACAATAATAGGCAAGTTCATAGGAAGGGTGAGGAAATTCAAAGGATCCTAGGAAGGACTACCGGGAAGACATATTTAATGCCACCCAGCGGTAAGAGATGAAATTAGTTTGTATGATTTCTGCTAGTTACTTGCATAGAACGGTATAACGTTGAATAAACGACATAGTCAAAAACAAACCGTGAAAAAATTCCACCCATATGGAACGTCAACGTGAATTGTAAAAAAATATACACGCGCTCCGACCTCCGACTTTTGCAAACTAAATATTTATCATAAAATGCCGAAGTCAAAGTTGAAAGATTTAGAAGTTAAAACAGAATTAGTTAAGTATTTTCAGTTCGTCAAAATCTCAGATGATAAATTGGGAGGCTGGGTCAAATGTTTGCATCATGATTGCAAAGATTCGGGCCCATTAAAATACACAGTTAGACAGGGTTGGACAAGTCAGCAAACACATTTGGTAAGCATTTACTAAAAATAGTACAATTATTTTAAACAATTAATTCTTGCTGTATTATGTGCAGATAATTTGGTGTTCGACCTTCCATGTATTTGTAGGTAACTGTTCATGGAATGGATAAGAAGAACTTCGACAGGAAATTGACCAACACAGTACCAATTACTTCGTATGTGATTCGAGGCAAAAAATGGGGGAAGTTTTCGAATAAGAACTGCTATCCAAAATCGGACCCAAAACAAACAATTTCTGTCAGACATCCTGGATTTGGTGGCGATTGCAGGGTTACCGCTAAATATTGTTGAACATCCAGCATTTATGAATTTTGTAAGAAACATGGACAAAATGGTTTCAATACCTTCCAGGCGAACTTTAGGTCGAGCCTTGAAATCGGAATCGTCAAAGGTATATTTTTAAATTACAGCACACTGCACTTACGTTTAACTTCAGGACTGATAGATAACATCGTACATTTTTAGCTGAAAATAAATGTAATGGTTTTTTCCAGATTAACGTCGGTTACCGAAAACAACTTGCAAAGGTTCCGAAGGCAGGACTCCATACCTCGCTAGATCTTTGGACTAGTCGCAGCCATCATTCTGTGTTGGGAGTAAGAGTTCATTATATCGATGAGGAATAGAAACTCAGAAATAGAACAATTGGATTTATTGAATTTCAAGAACTTAAAACGGCTGATAATGTTCGGGAAGCTTTTAAATCCCTGATTGAGACTGACTACGGGATTGAGCCAAGCCAGGTATTTAATTTTGCAAGCTATTTTAAATTCTCCCCCAGAAATCTAAAACGTTTGAAGTGAAGATATTACATCCAATTTCTCCAAATTCAGTAAAAACTAATTATTTCTAATTTTTATCATATTATTTATAGCTTGGAGTGGTAATGACGGATAATGCTGCCGAAAATGTCAAAGCGTTTGATATGAAAGAGTTTCTTTTGAACGTTGGGCCTACTGTAGAACCGGTTTCGGTTGAAGATTATGATGGGATCCCTGCTGTGGTTAGTAGCGAAAGTGAAGAAAGTGAGTGTGAGGAAACATCTGATTGGGAAGATCTGCTTCCACAAACTGAAAGCAAGGATGAGAACTTCGAAGTGTGGGTGCAGGACCTTGTAGATTGGGCCAAGACTAAATTAAGCAGACATGGATGTACCGCCCATGCATTGCAGCTTGTTGTCAGAGAATGTTTAAAGAAGAATCCTCGGGCAACAGAAATATTACATTACATCCAGAAGCTCATTGTATTTTTTAATTCAACCTACTGGAACCAACGCCTGAAGAAGCTAACAAAGAAGTCTTATAAAAATGGGGGACACACGTTGGAATGGATTCCTTTTAGCCTTGCAGCGAATACTTGAGGTGGGTTGATGGAACTGCTAACCAGCATTGTGTTCTATAACATCCGGGATTTTATTTATGTACTCATGGGGTCCACCAGTTAAAGTGTTAAAAACTTATTTTCGACGTATTTTTTACTTTAATTTTTCACGAGCAGGAAGGATTTATTGCCAATATCAACCAAGTCTTGGAAGAAGCAAAGAAAGGCAAAACCGGCAAAAGGCGATCAACCATACCAGATATGATCTCTCCGGAAACAGAGGAAGATATGATCGAGCTGGCCTCGCTTTTGACACCGTTCCTGAAACTAACTAACGCTTTGCAAGCTGACGAAGTAACATCGTCCCGAGTTATTCCAGGACTTATCGGAGTGTATAAAGGTATGGTGGTAATACTGCGCTATTATATCTAAGTATCACATACAAGCACTTTTAATTGTGTACAAATGCAGTTTCATGTCTCGTTACAGAAGTAGCTGCACAAAACCCCGTGAAGCCTTATATGAAGATACTTCGTTCAAGTTTGTGCTTAACTTTGGTTGAACGCTTTGGGGCAGCTCAAGAATTCAACCCAAGCAAAAAAGGAGCTAAAAAGCATCTGCTGAAGGTATTCGAAAACAATGCATACATACTTGCAACATTGTTAGATCTCCGAATCAAGCTAAAACCTTTTAAAGGTAGGATGAACGGAAAATCATTTTTTAACTCTTAACTGAGATGTTTTCCTTCAAATAACTATGAAGGAGGTAACATATATTTATATTAATATACGAATAACCCTTTGGAATAATTAAAATATCTTGACAGCAAAATTAACGGAGTCGTACAAACTTGAAGCATTTGTACCAACGGAGGGAAAGGCTCGAGGTATTCTGGCTGAAGCGTTTAATTCCGACAAGGAGGAAAACGACAATGAAGAGGCCGGGAACATAAATGAAGCACCTACGGTGTCCTCAGCTAAGCGCAAAAGAGTGGACGACTCGGTATTTTTTGGGATACGAATGAAACAGTGGAAGAAATCGAAAGCCAGAGCTCTGAATTGAGTGAAGTTGACAAATATTTGGCTGAAGACTTGCTTCCCCGGACTCATTGTCCACTACAGTTCTGGAAAAATGTATCTAAAAAGTATCCCACTCTTTCAAAACTTGCTCGGAAATATCTTGCTTTTCCTGCATCCTCCGGAGCAGTCGAGAGGCTATTTTCAATTGCAGGAGCAATTGCAAGGGCTCGGAGGGCAAGAATTGCGATTGCAACTATTGCCGACATGCTTTTTTATAGCGAGGCCAGGATTGCAACTTTGAAGTGAGGAGATGTACAGACAGATGCTAAAATGACAGCTAGACTAATAGTTATGTTAGTTATACATTCCGTGTTTCCGTAGATTTCATGTTGTGCTGTGACCGGTGTTTATTTTTACTACGTTAATATTCTGAATGCTTAAACTTTAAAATATTTCTTCCAGTAAATCAATCCAATCTTGGAACTTATAATGCTTACCCGCTTAAGTCAATGTATATTTTTTCTGAACGCATTCATTCTCAACGCTCAAAGAATTGTACAATTTAGACCCAACCAGAAAAGGCAACCAAGGCTGAACATAGGTAATTCAGATTGAACTAGGCATTTTAGGCCCTACTAGGCAATTTAGTAAGCTGACAAGGAAATAGGAAGGACAATTATATGTTTATTTTTAGGAAAAAGGAAATCAGCAAAAGTCCGGTTTAGGAAGGGTATTAGGAAGGACAATCGAAATTGCATTGTAGAGGTAAGGTTTCAGGCGAGGAAAACCAGTTGCCCATCTTTGGTATACTTTAGTATTTGGACTGGACTTTGAATATGCGGGAAAAAAGTACCCGTGCGCAGCCGTATCAGTTTTGATGAATTGTTTGAATTGCAATTCACATGATATGATTCGATTCAGTTCAATACCCAAATCGAATCATTCGATTTGGCTTTGCTGCAAATCGAATCGAAATACTACTGAATCGAATTGAATCGAAAATTTCCAATTCTGAATTGAATTGGTCCGACTACTAGGCGAGGGTTGCTTGTAAGTATCTATTTATTTAACACTAACCGTTTTCTTAACCGTGTGACTTACAAGTTCAGTAATTTATGCAGTGTATGAGGGATCACACAGTTATAAAAAATAAAGGCTTATGTATGATGGTAGAATAGTGAACTAAAAGCATTCTAAAAGTATGTCCATTTGATTTAAGTATGATTTTAATGCCAGTAAATTTTCGTTGATAAATGTGTGCTTTATCAGTGCAGCCCACACTTTCTAAGAACGCTCGTTACACTTGGTGCATAGACGGGCATCTCTCTGCCTCTTTGTGCGAAGGTTAGAAAATAATCTACTTGCACTCTCTCTCTCGTCATCAATCAAGGTTCCTCGTCCTCACCCTCGTTAAGTGTTAATTTTAAAAAACACCCCTCGCCCTCGTGAGTGTGAGTGTCCTGATTATTTTTTGTTACACATAAACAAACCCCAAACAATTTCCTACAATCCCCGAGCTTTGAAATAACTTGCTCACGGGTACTTACTTAGTTAAAATGTGACAGCTTTAAAATGTATTCTGCTCAGTGTTGAATTTCGCTTCTGACGCAGAGTTGCTTCAACTTCGTTAGTGTCTTGGGTTTTGGTCATGTTCACAATCCCGGCGTGTGTTAAATAGCTCTCTGATAAATCCATTCAAGTCGCTACAAGCGATTGCAAAATACTTTTTAAGTGGCGAGGGAACAAATAATTATTGTTAATTTAGAAACTGGACAATTTTGAATTTCGTCGGCTAAATTCTAAAAGGTACTATTTTCATTTGCGAACCCGTTGACCCCAGTGACCTGGGATAAAATTAAACTTTAAGTACTGATAGGTCTTAGACCCAATGTCGAAACCCAAACTAAAGTTTGGACCAGTTTGGGGGGGATTCCTCCGCATGAGGTTGCGATAACTCGGTTTCCTGGTGATGATTGGACCCATTGGGAGAATTTTATTCTTGCACTTGAGTTAACATGTCTCATGTCAGCCGACTTTCAATTTTCCAACACAATAGCAGCCCGCAAAAATGTCCTGTCTCAGTTGAAATTTCACGTGTCAATTTCCTGTTATACAATAATTTTTGCGAAAAACAATACAAAATGTAGCGCTTACGTAATATGTGACTATAGGTAGACAGACTTGGCAAGTATTTTACAAGCTAATCTTACTCTATCGGACGGCTACATAGCGGATATTGCATCTCCAGTCCTCCCCATGAAAAATTAATAGCTGAAACAGACGTTGCTTTTGCGCCCTCAAAATTTAAAAACAAGTTTTCTGGTTGGGTTTGTCAAAAGAATCAATATTCTGTTACTGAAAATGATGAAAACGCTTGAAACGACGAAAAGCAACGCTACGATATGTGTACCCTTTACACTAATTTGAAAGTGATTGTCTTGATGATGATGAAAAGAATAGAGGTTCATTTTTTTCATTCGTACAAAAAAGTGAATAAAAATAAAAGAATTTTTTTGCAAGAATGAAAAAAAATGAACCGCTATGCTCAACATGTCAAGTACTATAAGGAATAATTATTATGGTGGCTCAAAGTTATTCCTTACAATGAGAAACAAATACAACTTTATTAAGGAAACAAACCTCAATGAACTTGCAGTAACAATATAAATAGTAATATTGGAAGGCTAAAGTTAACCACAGAGCCTAAATATAATCAACATAAGAAGAGCTTATATAGCAAGAACACGTAATGCTAATAAGACCTGTAAACAATCAATAATGATCAATTCAGCCTTTAAGTAAGAGAAAACCCACTACTGAGATTCTCAGTAGAGAGCGACTGGATTTCAGGTTAGAGAGTCTCAGAACCCAAAAAGAGTCTGACCTGACATTATATTTTCCTGTCAGTCTTACAACTAACCATGAGATTTCATTTCAGAAATCAGACGAATAGTATTGCTTCATAACTAGGCCTCCGCTCATGTACAACTCAGACATGAAACATTCATGTCTGACTCATGTCTCAACTCATGTTCATGTATCTGATTATCGAGTCACAAACCATTCATGTGCATTTAAAACATACTTGACAACAGACATGATTTTTCAAGTCATGTCTTATGTAATGTGCAGGTTACCTTGAAAACATGACAATATTTTCATGTACACTTTCATGTTCACAAAAGCGGAAGACATGAACTCAAGCTCAAAAACACGAATATTTTCATGTCACCACAAAGTATGCTACTAATAGCCAAACGTTTCCATGTCGTTCAATTCCTTTATCGTATTAAGCGACATTTTAAGTTGTGCACTGACACTATTAAGGAAAAAGAAGGTTCAAATATGACCGAAAAAGCACCTGGAAGTAGCATTATTCAGGAAATTGACATTTTTGGAAGAACTTCAAGAATTGCCATTAAAAAACGTTAAGAAACAACGATCAAGTGTACATAATCATTTCACACTCGAGGAAGGAAATATCTGGAGATATTATTGTGTACATACAATGTAGTTAGCGGTAAGGACAATGAAAACTATGCTTTTAGATACTCCCTTAAAGTTGAAGCAAATTCGGGAACCGGATATTAAAGAAGGTCTTTAGTGCAGCATCACAAATCAATTGATTTAAAGAAAGAACCTGTCGCAGACCACAAGGGTGCAATTGTAGAAGCATTTGCTAAACAAGCTAGTGTTATTCCCTTATTGCGGGAATCCGAATCTCTCTTGTTGTGTACTTTCTTAAATATAAGCTTAATAACTCTTCTGAAATTTAGTTCATGTCATCATGTTCATGTACATGTTCATGTCCAGTTCATGTACTTGAAATTGCCACTTTTCATGTTCATGTAAATGTCATGTTCATGTGTGCTTTATTCACATGAAATAAAAATCAAGTATTCGTTTTGAATCACATGATTTAATTCGTGTAATTTTGAAAACAACTCATGTAAAACATGAAAATTCATGTTCATGTTCAAGTTCATGTTCATGTTTAAGGAAATTGTACATGTGCGGAGGCCTATTCATAACTAACATTTTAGAACAATTAAACAACTATAGTAACAAGGTGACTCTACTCCGTAGCTATAGCAAATAGTAAAGGATATTAAAATCCTTTACAGTACATAAGTGACGACTGGCACCACCATCATCATCATCATTCATCATCAAGACAATCACTTTCAAATTAGTATAAAGGACTAGCGTGCAAGCCATCCACCAAGGTGGATGGGAAAACTGGGGTAGCATGGGTTTGTAAATCATAAAAATATTAAACTTAATATATAATTAGGCCATATTTTTACATATAAAGCTGTTCTTCGTTTAAATAAATGCAACTGATCCTTTTAACCTCTAATCCGCTTCGATTGGGTACAATCTGTGACAGAAACCAACTTCATCGCTTATTAATGGCTTCATACATAATTCATACATTTTTCATTACTTTCCTTGCAAAGGTAAGTTAAATTTTAAAATTTTAAAAACCTATGTGAATTTGAGGGGGTCAACTCTGGTACGGCCAGGGTACAAAAAAATAACAGGTTCGACGCGGAAAGGCCTTTCTATTTATTTGACTATCCTTCTTACTAAAAGCTTCATCGTAGTAGTGATGGTTGTCGTCCTTATGTACATGCCATGTTGAAGCATAGCGGTTCATTTTTTTTCTTTCATTCATGCAAAAAAAATCTTTAAAACAAAAATCAAAGCATTTTTTCTTTTTACATTTTTTCTTTCATTTATGCAAAAAAAATTCTTTAAAATAAAAACCAACGCATTTTTTCGTTTTACATTTTTTTTGTTGACTTGGACAGGCTTAAGTTATAATAGCCAAGACTTGGCTTATTATTGAAACTTAGTGTTCAACTTAATTCTGAACAAGTCAGCAAAAAATAATACTATTTTATAGATTAAGAAAAATTAAACAAAATAAAAGAAAAAAGAGAAAAGAAAAAATACTCCAATGCTAAACAAAAAGTTACCAACAAGTTAATATCTTGCATCTTGAAATTGTTATGCCTAATTTGAATCAACTACCAATTGCTTATTGTGTACACCTTTGAATATTTAGTACAGCGTGGCTTTTAACCACCACAATTAAATTCTAACTTTTGATAAGTCGTCCATCAATACACGTCAGACATACAATTAATTAAAATGTAATGTTGAAATGCGCCTTTTAATAGAATCAAAGCGTTTATTCAAATATGTTGGGACCATTTATAAAATTGTTAGTAAAGTTGTCCGGGCATAATGCATATTAAAGGGATATTTTCGAAGCAAGGCTGGCTGACAAACGTTTGATCAGCTTAAATATTTAGTTTAATTATTAACGTTTTAAACGCACCCCCTATACCATTATTTATCACAACAGCATTTAATTATTTTAAAAAATATTTATGCCCCGCAACAGCTGATTAATTTAAAAACAATTCTGAAATTTATTTTTTATCAACCGACTTACAGGCATCCTAACATAATTTAAAAAACAATTAATCTGAAATTGACCCAAATTAGTGCTAACACTTGGACCAGACCAGAAACAATTGGTCCAGCTTCAGGACCAGACCAGAAACAATTGGTCCAGCTTCAGGACCAGACCAGAAACAATTGGTCCAGCTTCAGGACCCAGAACAGACCATGGTCCAAAATGTTTGCAAAATAAAAATGTATGAGTTAACGAATTCCCATGGAACAGTTTAAAAATATCACTTCTGGTGACAAAACAATGTGATTGTTTAATTGCAATCTATGGTTTTCTGGTCTGGTCTGACCAAAGACCAGTTTCATAAAATCTGGATCAGACCAGACCATTGGTATCACTACAAGCTACTATGTTGAATCTTGGTGTTCGTGTGGTTAATTCAAATAAACTACCACTTGCTTATTATGTACGCATTTGAATATTTAGTACAGTGTGGCTAATATGATCAGTCATAATCTTTTAATCAACACTATTAAGTTTAAACTTTGGGTAAATAGTCCATCAACGCATGTCAGATATTAAATGATTTAAAATGAAGTTTGTTTACATCTTTGTAAATAATCAATTTTTGTAAGTTTGAATGTTTCACGTTCACGTGAACAAAATCTCCAACAAATAGCCTACACTTTTGTTCATATAGTTGACTGGCTCATTTAACTATATTAATAATTAACCTACTCGATTTTAAAAATAATTCGTCACTGGTGCTCGACTTTAGCGAGAGAGTTACTGTCATGAATACATCGAAATTACACTGAAAGACTGAAAATAGTTGCCGCCTTTCTTGCAACAATACTAGCGACATAATGTTGAAACGCGTCTTTTCCTGGAATCAAAGCGTTCATTCAAAAATTGTGTGACCAGTTCTAATAATTGTAGCAAAGTTGTCCAGCAAAATGCATATTAACTAAGAGAATTTCAAGACAAGGCTGGCTAACACGCATTTGGTCTATTTAAATAGTTTAATTCACCATTTTAAAAGCACCATATCGTTGGCTAAATTATTAAAAGTCTATCTAAATTATCTTTATTGGAGGTCAAAAATAAAAAGCAAAAGTTACGAAATGAAAATGGTACCTTTTAAAATTTATCCAGCAATATATAGACTTTATTTATCACAACATTAAGTTATTTTAAAAAACATTTTTACCCCGCAACATCAGATTACAGGAAAAACTCGATATAACGGATGGCTCTACAACGGATATTTAGTTACACCGGACAGATTTATTTGTCCCGGCAAGGCTCCCATATAACCAATGCTAAAAATATTGCATACAACGGACATTTGTATACCGGAAAATTAGTTATAACGGACACACTTTGAAGCCCTTTGGAAACATTTTGCATGCATATCACGGATTTTAAGCGGAAATTTATTACAAAATATTCGATTGTCTCCCTTTAACATGTAATCGTTAGCCAAGGCAATTCAAACGTTTGTTACTCATATATGTATGTAGCATGAATGGTCATATTGGGACCAAATCGTTGCACATACATTTTGGTTGAATGAATAAGAACTCTTGAACACTTACGTGTTTCATCTAATTAGTTTGGATTTATGTCTTGCAACTTGTTCACAGTGCTAAAATGTCCGAAAAATCAAACCGAGAGTTTAAATTTAGGAGAAAAAGCAAGTATTATATTTGAAATTCAAAGTGGGAACTTTTAAACTCAACTATGCAAAGATCGTGCTCTAGCATCAACCAGAGTGAATGATATTTGGAAGAAATTGTTTAAGTGTTCACGTAAAAATGGACTTATTAAATTATTGTACTTCTATATTTAATCAATTCAATGTTTCTACAGTTGAATAATTATTATTATATTATTAGTCTGGTGTTTCCATGTTGTATTTCGATGAATTTAAGTCAATATTCCTAATCAGCCTTGTTTGTCATTTCGGAAATTATATAACGGATAAAATCCGTTATGTGCATACAACGGAAATTTTGTATATCGGACAAATTTTACCGGTCCCCTGGAAATCCGTTATATCGAGTTTTTCCTGTAATTTAAAACAAATTAAACAATTCTGAAATTTATTTTCTGTCAACCGACCTACAGTCATCCTAACATTATTTAAAAACAGCTGATCCGATATTGACTCGGAATTATGCTAACGATGCTAACATAAATTGGATTAGCTTATTTTTGTGGATGGGTTATAAAACTCCATGTCAGTTTCCATATGATTTTTGTTTATTGTCAGTACAGATAAAGCCACTCCAGCAATGAGGTTACTAGAGTTAGATATTTACGAAATGTTGTAACAGTAATAATGTAATATTAGGAACTTTCTGAAATAGACTAATCATCAATTAATCATTTCATGTTAATATTTCTTAGCTGTTTGGGTATTTTATGTAATAATTCTGTGTAATTACTGAAAAAAATAGAACTTCTAGGGTATCTGTATATAAAATATTATTGTTGTATTCAAATTATTGTTACAATTAAAATTAATTGCTGCCAGACATCCCATCCGCCTCGGCGGATGGCTTGATTGCTAGTTATTATTGTTATTATTATTCCACGATTTCACACACTGGAAAACATTTTTTTGAGAGATTGCTAATTTAGTTAAAGGATGTTGTTGGGTAATGTGATAAGCACATCTTAGTTTGACAGGAGAAAACTTTACTAAAAGTCATCCATTAATATACATTATCTTATGACCATAGTGTAATAGTGAGTACAGAAATTTATTAAATTGAAAGAATATTAGCTCGTGTAAAGTAAGTACGTTATAAATTATAATACTACTACTAATAATAATAAGCTGCGCTCAAGTACAAGTATTACTTGACACGTAGTGTAGTGGATGACTCGCTCCTTGATATGCTGAGGATGTAGACCTCTTATGCCCCAATAGAATAATTTCAAAATTTCGAAAAACTACAAAGTTCCCTTTTGGACGGAGAATAGACTTTTTTAGGAACCGAGCACGCCGCTCTAAATACAATCTTCAACAGTTCTTCCCTTGAGATCACAATTCTAAGTGACGCCGCTCTGGAGCTCTTCCACTGATCTGAGCTCCAGTAGCATCTTCACCTTTCCGACCCATTCCCTCATTCATGTCAAATCATACAAGCTACTATACACCTGTTCACAAGTACACACTAACCCCACAAGTATACATTGCCCCTTCATTCTCTCTCTCACTGACGCATCTCAGCCTCTCTGCAGATTAGTCCCAATAAGCCATTTATACTTACACATTACCATTTGTAACATTTACACAATACACTCAAGGCAATAGTACACTACAATACCCCCATCTAGATTCAATACGCTCGTCCCGAGCGTCGCTACTATACATACATAATTTCAAACAATTAAATAATGGATTAAATCAATTATGGCATACGTTTCAAGTGTTTCAACAAGCTGAATTTTTTTCACACAATTTTAAATCGCAATAATTACAAAATATACTGAACTAGATTCAATTTAAATATCGAATTCAAACACTAATTATACATATCAATCAATAATGTTGTATGATACAGCGAAGCTTTAATAATACAAATAGCTATTGCCAATCTGGATTCATTGGGTTACAGGTTTTAGTGGGATATTCAACTAGACGAGGTTTTGTACAAAACTTGACTTTGTGAGGCCCGGAACATCTGTGACAAGAAATTTTACCCATCCTGCGAATTTCGAAGGGATTAATGGTCAATAAGGACTGTGGTTTTGGTACTGAGTAGGATTTCTTTTCAGGGTCTTGAGAACCTGCAATCTCTTCGTTATTAGTTTGAGTAGAAACTGTGGCGACAGGTGAGACTAGGTTGTGGTCGTAATTCTCCTTTCGGATCATCTGCGGACCGGTTACCATTAAGCTTGTGGATCTGACTAACTCCGGCATGAGTACCTGGCCAAAGGGGTTGTAGGATTTGGAACGATCAACGACATTAGATGGATCTGATACACGCGGGATCTTGAATCCAATCATTGGTTTGGCAACATAGAGCTCCGAAAGACTGTGCACGAGCTGTACGTCTGCGCGAAGTTGTCCATCTCGTACATATGGTAGCGAGAAGCTATACCGAGCTGACTTGTGAGACCCAGGCCTAAGGCTTCCATCTGCAATTAAACTTATAAAGAGAACATGGCACATATTGTTAGTACATGACCGAGAGTTTCCCCCAAGCATTAGAGATAGAAATGAATGGTGAAACTTTAAATTTATTTTGATTATGTGCAGTATTGCGACGTGTGAACATCGCCAATGAACTATTGAACAAAAATATCTACATGGGATTAAAATGGGATTGATAGTAATTACGCAAAATATTTAACGCGTTGAAACCATATCGCTTAGGTTGAGTTTAACAGCCCTGCCAGACATAGTGCGTTTAGTTTCTGGCAAGGAATCTAGAGACACAGAGCTACCTCTTGAAGACTGTGACGACTTCAACATTAGATGCAACTTCCGGAATTATTGACGGGCTAACAATTTCCATACGATTAGAAGATGCAACGGTAGCACTGCTTTGTTGAGACAAGATTTGCGGGCGATCTGACTCACTTCTTCCTGAAGAAAGATTTGGGAGTACGTTAATGTCAGCTAACGATTCGAGAGTACCTAACCTACTGGGAGTGTTTGAGTTTGTTTTTTTCTTACTTAATATATGTACATACTACTGTACTCTTATTGTTAGCTCTTAGCTTTTGTCGTTTGAGTCATGTGGGTCAATCTATCCAATCTCAACTCAGATACCAGATGACCATCTTCTACCCTGCACTTATGTAACGAGCACAGAGCTCTCATCTCCATGACGCTTCCACGTCACCTCATCTGGTGCAAGTCTAATTCTGTACCATCTAATCTCGAAGCCGTTGATCTTCCTATGGATCAGTTACCTCCTTATCGTCAGACTGCATGGTTTGACCTGTGCTTCCTTCAACGTACCATTTTGGGGAGCGTCCAGAGTGATATTAACATTTAATCAATAGTGCTGTGCCGAACTGTATCTTTCCCACATTACCAATAATAATTAAATACTTACTATTTAAAGTTAATTAATTGGTCTGCATTCTCATTGCATCAGTCAGGGATTTACATATACATACCCAGTTGGGCCTTATAGACAGAACATACAATCTCATTTCTAAAAGCCATTCACTGCTACAAACTCCACAGGGAGATTCGATCGAGTGAAATGTTCCTCCACTACTAACTACCGTCTCAGCCTGATGAGACCTTGAATTTCTGTCTAGGATAAAATTATCAAAACTTAAACTATGCTGACTAGAACTAGATGAGGAAGCCTGTTCAGACTGTTCAGCTACTCTTGAATTAGATTCGTCTAAATACAATCTAGCGATTCCTTGAAGGATAGAAGAAGCTTTACTACCAGAAGCATTTGCAATCTCCTCTTGTGTGATCCGGCTATTACTCTCATGCTCATTCAACCTTTCAGAGATAACCAACTTCAACCTATCTGAAAGCTCAGAATGTATAGATATTAATTGCGCATTTGAATCCTGACTTGCAGCATAAGAATTAGGAGGTTCAGAAATGATGGGATCCCCTGGACAGGATAAGTCTATTTCTAGACTATCCGATAACAAACTGTCATCTAAAGGAGGGTAGTACCTTTTAAGGTTCTGTGCATGAGCTATTACATATACTTGGTCTCTACGGTTTTGCCCTTTAGCTCGTAGGTCTAGTAAGTAATAAGTTAAAGGAGCAGGATGAGCGAAAACCTGGTATGGCCCCTTATAGCGGACTAGAAATTTGGCAGTTGTGCCTGGTTTCCTATAGAATGATCGATGGAGGACTAAATCTCCGACCTCAAAGGTGCTAACTAACTTAGTACGGTCGGCCTTTAATTTCTGCGTGAGTTGATACCGACACGTGTTCTCGTTGGCCTGCCAACGAGCATCAACAAGATTTCTGAAAAGCTCAAACTTGTCTTCATGACATTGATTAGTTACTGGAAGTCCATCAGCTCTCAAATTGGGATGTATACCATAAAGCAAGAAAAATGGTGAGTACTTGGTGACTTCATTTACAGTAGAATTCAAGGACGAAGTTACTTGAGGTAAAAGTGTATCCCAGTTCTTCTAATTGTCATTAATATGCTTTGCAATCATGCGGTTTATGTTGGCGTGTGTGCGTTCGCAGATACCATTGCTACTCGGATGATTAGGTGACGTGAATATGATTTCAAGCCCGCCGCGTGACGCCAAGTCGGAAGCAATTTGTAGCAAGTCGCGTAGGAGAGATACTGGAAGCTACTGATGTACACGAGTGGCGTTGGATTCCAACAGAGGAAAATTTTGCTGACGGTGCAACTCGATCGAATCCAGAAATTGACTTTCGTCCATCCACCAGGTGGTACTCAGGCCCAAAATTTTTACAACAACCCGAGGTGTACTGGCCAACGGAAAGGGTAGTAGAAGCTGTAAAGGCAGACTTAGAACCAACCCCAGAAATAACTTTCTTGCTGGCTGAGAAAATGGTTGACAAAGACTTGCCGGATTCAGCCAGGTTCAGCTCGTGGTTGAAATTAGTGAGAGCAACAGCCTGGTTTAACCGTAGTTTGAGAAAATTTCTGGGGAGAATTCGTACTACACCATCTTCAGACTTATCAGGAGAACTCACTGCTGCTGAATTAGAGAAGGCGCAAGTTATGTGGTGGCAAATAAGTCAGGAAAGCTACTTTCAGGAAGACTTGAAGTCTCTGAGAAAAGGTGGGACTATTTCTAACAGTAGCAGAATTAGATTTCTTTCTCCGTTTCTAGATTGTGATGGAGTTCTCAGGATGAAAGGAAGAACTAATCTAGCTGATACTATGTCATTCATGTCAAAAAATCCAGTAATTCTCGACCCGCGTGACAGGTATTCACAGCTCCTGATTTCCCATTTGCACGAACAGGCTGCTCACCAAGGAGTGGAATCAGTACTGAATGAAGTCAGAGTCAACCATTGGATCTTAAATGCTAGGGCTGCTGTCAAGAAAGCGTTTCATAATTGCCAGAAATGTAAGATTATGAAGGTGCGTCCAGTACCACCGGAGATGGGATTACTACCACTGGAACGACTGGTTCGAGCTGAAGCGCCTTTCAGATTCACGTGTGTGGATTATTTTGGCCCACTATTGGTTTGTCAGCAGCGTAAGCGGGTAAAACGATACGGGGTGCTATTTACATGTTTTTCCATCAGAGCCATACACCTCGAAATAGCACCGGACCTATCTACGGATGCGGCTATTAATGCCATTAGAAGGTTTACTGCCCGGCGAGGGGTTCCAGAAGTCATGTGGTCTGACAATGGGACCAATTTCCGAGGAGCTGATAAAGAGTTGCAGCGAGCGCTATCAGAACTGGATACGAGTAAAATCCAACAAACCTTTGCAGGAAAGGGAATGACTTGGAAGTTTAACCCTCCGTCATCACCACACATGGGAGGAGTCTGGGAGCGGATGATCAAGTCCGTCAAAACTGCTCTCTCTGTCACGCTGAAAGAACAAGCTCCTAAAGAGGATGTTTTGATTACGCTGTTCATGGAGGCGGAGTTTATTATAAACAATCGCCCACTTACCCATGTGTCTGTGGATCCTACAGACCCGGAGTGTTTAACACCTAATCATTTTTTGATTGGTAGAAAACTCGGTCCTAATGTCGCTGGAAAGTTTGGTGAAGGTAGTTTCAACCTTAGAATAGAAGTCAATGGAGATTAGTCCAAGAATTGACAGAGAAACTGTGGACTCGTGTGAAGGAGTACCTTCCCACCCTCACCAGGCGGACCAAATGGTTTCAGCACTCATCTCCAATCAAAGTGGGAGATATAGTAGTGATTGTTGACAAGAATGGACCCAGAAATTCGTGGCCTTTAGGTCGTATTACCAACGTGTACCCCGGTAAAGACGGCAAAATACGGGTGGTTGATGTCAAGACTAAGGATGGTACATACAGGAGGTCAGTGGTGAAGATCTGTGCTTGACGTTACTCGTATCGATGAAAAACCAAGTCCTTCATCTGGGGGAAGAGATGTAACGTCTACAAAAGGAAACCATTGTGCAGTAGAGGGAGGAACAGACGAGAGCATTGAGTAAAGCAAAGAGAGGAACAGAAGAGAGCGGTTTTGCAGTGTGGTTATATGGAGCTCTCCTCTGTTGCAGCAGTTACCATAGTGTTTGCCTATAATCGTAGACAATAGTTGTAAATTATGGATGGAATGTATTGAATGTATTGAGAAGAATGATTGGAAGTTTGTATCTGTGGATATTATGTCATTGATTTGTGTGAGATGGAGGGAAAAAATTATATAAGCATTCTGAGCGTGAGTGAGAAAACTTCTACTTTGTGTCAAATAAAGCTGACTAATTTTCTTTAACTTTCTCTACACTAATCCCTTTACTTTCACTCACGTAGGGTAGCAAAGGCTACCGCTGTTACAAGGGTCTTTGGAAAGGTAGAGAAAGTTGCATTGAAGCATACGTGCACTGCAAGGGCAGTGCTGGTCCTTCGCAATACAAGTTACTAACAATAAGAGTTTGAGAAATATTTCTGTTTACACCAAGAAGTGGCTGTATCTGTGTTTGCTCTAAGTCTTTCTGTATGATATCATTTATAATTTTCCTTTGCTTAAACCCTACTCTATAAGGGTTCTGAGCAACAGGTGGCGCATCTCCTGTATCAATATGACACGTGACTCCTGTTATTTCTCCTAATTCTGAATCATCAAAAGCAAAAGCGTTTCTCCTTGTACCTAAAACTGACTTCAAGCTTTGAAGCTGAATTTCAAAATGAGTCTCCAAAATGAAATTGATTCCATTGGTCAGATGTGAAACCTTCAGAGCTCCCTGAATGACCCTTTGCCGTAATTATGGTGCCGTTACTACCTATGAAAGGTACTGTGACTTCAGAAGGATCAAGATGAACTATCTTTCCTAATCCACGTAAGGCCGGTACTGTGGCTGACTGATCGTTGAAATTAGAAATGCAAATTTGACCTGTGCCGTTATGAAGGGTTATTAGTGTGCGTGCTAATCCAATACCAAACTTATCGCAATATGTACGGTTGGGCTCAAAGATGCAATCACCAGAATAGCTACTTGCAGTACGTATGCGTACCATTTTACCTGATGCCGGAGGAATGACGTGAATAGAACAAAGTCTTGCTAGGGTCACTGAAGGGTTAGGAGGAGATTCAATTTCAATTTCGGGAAAAGGAAAATTTACCACGACAGGCTCAGAGTCTACAAGCGCCGGTGTAGCACTGTCATCATTGCCTGATAATTCAAGCTGTGGGACAAAAACATCGCAATTAGGATTTAACTTAAAAGGATTACAATTATTAGGAGACAAACTTACTAGGGTTGAATCTGGTTTATGAAATGATACGGTTGAGATGTGATGAAGAATCTCATTAAGTGGGTCCGGTATTACGCCGTGCTGACTCATGAAATCCATGCCAATTACTATTTTACTAGTAGCCCCAGCTACCATGTAAAATGTATGAGAGACCTTTGGGAAATCTTGCTACTGTATGTCTGTCGTGACGCAAGTATTAATTACATGTGATAGGCCATCCTCAATTGATAGAGATACTGTGAATGGTGGGATAGTAAACAGCTTATCAAACATGCAAACACAAGCTAACATGTCAAAGGAAAGAGTTGTGAGATCTGATCCTGTATCTACACTGATCTCATATGTATTACCATCTGACATCAGTGCAGGCCAGGCGAAAGCAGGTGGCAAGGACGATGGTCCTTAGCTACAACAGTAGTTTCCCTTGAAGGTACTGATTCCATGTCTACATCATCACAAGGTAGGATACCAAACCTGTTGTTTGTATGTAAATGAAAAAGAGGATCATAATAATGTGGAGTGAATTTATCCTGTAATGGATCTGAAAAGGTATGTGGCTTAACTGTATTAATTAAAGCTGTTTCCGTAAGGTTCGGAACAGTAGGAATTACATTATGTAAATCTAAACTATTATGATTAGACTTAGCTGACTTACGATTAGAATTGTAAAACGTTAAAGGGAATCTGATTAAGTGAAAAGGTAGTTGTGAAAAATCTATCCAACCCGTCCGGAGTTCCCACCAACCCGGAAGAATCAGTTTTCCGAATTATTGACATTAGGGTTAGCAGAAGACTTACGAGCAGGTCTAGGACGGCCTTCACCGTCACATTTCTTGTAGCAGAACCGCATTATATGGCCAGGCTTGCTACAATATGAAAATATCTTACGCCCCTGACTATCAACTAATGCTTTAAGCTCATCGGATGATAAACGCTTCGGTGCAGATGATGAAGTTGACACGACATTAGAAGCATGATGAGATGTAGATGGTAATTGCTTTGATTTGGATGTCGTAGTCTTAGGATGAGCTGTGTACATCTTTGGTCTGCCAATCTCGATCTGATTCCTGAGTCTCTCCTCAAATTCAGCCACTGTGGTGATTCGAGCTGCACAAACTAATTCTCTAATCCCATCTGGCAACCCGCTTAATAGCCTACGAATTTGATCGGAAACTTTCATCAGAGGATCCATGGCATGAAATAGCAAGCATTTCTTGGTGATATAAGCCTTTGGGTCATCCCCAAGTCTAAAAAGTAATGCCCTATTCTGTGCTCTGGCTGATTCTCTAGTACTGTCATTACTGAAAAAACTAGTGAATTCTCCTTTGACCTCATCCCAAGCTTTATTTATTTCATCAGCTGTGGTCAACGCATTCGTAACCAGATCTTTGACTGCGTTTTTCCGTGGTAACCACCACTGAAGGGCCAAATCACGCAAAAACCTATCGAAGTTACATATTGCCCATTTATAATCAGCATTGTAAGTCTTAATGTCCTGCTCTAACTCATTAATCCATTCTAGGGATGGAGTTGACCCATCATATTTCCTGATTGTGCTAATAATTTCATAATTAGCTATTGGATCTCTCTGCTTGGCTAACGTTATTGCCGTAACCGCTGCTGTGACAATTGCGTTAACCTCGTCTGCCCTTAGACCCATAATGACGCAATAATAATTACAAATAGAGTTAAATACTAACTAAAATAATGAAATAATACCCCAAATAATTGAGCTGAAATGAAGGGTTGGAATGGATAATGCAACTCAAAGCAGCTACCAGCGCTGTTTAATTGTGACCAGCAATGCTAAGCAATATGAAAATAAATGTGTACTACAATATGCACATGAATTGCAAACCACCCTACGTTTCAGTTTAATTTAAAAAAAATTGAATAATTTCCCGAATGGGAATGATTTAAAATAAAATCCAAATTTAAATTGGCTAAACACAGTTATGGGACATTCAACTCGCAGGGGACAAAATTTAAATAAAAATTCGGCCTAAGGCTCCGGTATCACTCCATTGGGTAGTGACAATTGTCACTTTATGCATAGAAAAATAGTCCACCTGTATAGAAAGACGGATGTATACCATTAATTAAGGAAGACAAACAGTTAATGCAAAGCACTCATGACTGAGAATTATGGAAAAAAACAATGCCCATGAATTAAATATTCAATGTACATGACGGAAGTGTGGTAATTGTTCCTTAAATAAATTGGAAAAGAAATTCAAATAAATGGCAAAGCAACGCAAGGTATGAGAGGGGTCGTAGGCGACTACCACCAAAATTATTCAAATACTGACATTGTAACTAAATGTTGTGAAATCAGTTGGTTGTACGTGAGGGCAAATAATTCAAATAAGGGACGCTACTTTTGTAGAAAGCAATGACCTGTAATCATTAATCATGAGGCATGGCTTGGAAGAATTGTGAGAATCGAAAAAACATCAGTTAGCAAAAAATAATCTTAAAGGTCAATTAATTTGGACTAGAAATGATAATTATGCTGCTGTGTTGTTCGTGAAAATTGTTACGGGAATAATTTGTGGAAATTAATGGCTTAATTGTGGACACTAGATGAAAAAGAATGCCAGGAGAAACTCTCGTTCATGCAATTCCCAAAATAATTGAAAATAATAATACCGCTATACGCTTTGTAGAAGCTGCTGACTGATTTTGAAGGGACATGGGTAAAATGGCTGGCTTCAACACGGACGAAAATACTGAAAAAAAATAATCATGAAAATAATTAACTTGTAATGTCCTCTGAACATTCATGAAATATGATTATATGTATATTGCATTGCTAAAGAATGCTTGAAGTTCCATCTGTGGGGACACTGTGTAACTATAAACGGCTTGACTGTTGGATAGTGCTTTAAAAAATATTCGTAGGCTTAAATTCGTTTAAATTGAATCGATAAATGTTTTTGACTACTGATTGAATTTTCAAAATTCATTAAAAAAATATGATTGTTGGTTTAAAAAATTAAATTGTGGAATAAACCATCAATGAGACAAACCAACTGTTAGAAATCTAGAGGGACACATATAATTCCAAATGGTTTCTGAAATGGTGCGCCCTCTGTTTCGTAGACTCAATACTACAATTGGCGTGGTGTTGAAAATTCCGAACGGGTTAACACTCCCGTGGCTTGATTGGCTAAAACAGCATATAAGTTTACCAACTTTAGATGATAGTCCGGGATGTCCTGGCGCCCTCTTATGTTTCTTATATAATGTTCTTGTATGTTCTTATATAAGGACAAAATGTTACAAATAACACTTGAATTTTGGTAACTGCTGGGACTTACTATAAAGCTACCCTACACAGATATGGACTGGTGATGCCGGACAAATTAGGAACTCGTTTAAGTTTTTTCTTTTGATTTATTTTATTGTGCGCAAAACAAAGTGCAGTAGATGCAGAATTACCAGTGACACACAACTCAAATTAATTCATTCCAGAGACTTTTTTCACACACACTTTATTATTATATACTAACAGAAAGAGTAACTCTAGAGTGCCGACCTAACAGTAACGCATCGGTCATTCATTCATACCATTCATTCATACCAAGAACAATAGAATGACCAACTATGACATTCCTGAGCCGAGTCATTTCTGGAGTAGTGGAGTAACTTTTCTCGACTACTCTCCCCATGTGTAATATTACATACACTTACAACTTTGAAACATACAATTTCCAACATATGTTGTGGATGACTCGCTCCTTGATATGCTGAGGATGTAGACCTCTTATGCCCCAATAGAATAATTTCAAAATTTCGAAAAACTACAAAGTTCCCTTTTGGACGGAGAATAGACTTTATTTTTAGGAACCGAGCACGCCGCTCTAAATACAATCTTCAGCAGTTCTTCCCTTGAGATCACAATTCTAATTGACGCCGTTCTGGAGCTCTTCCACTGACCTGAGCTCCAGTACCATCTTCACCTTTCCGACCCATTCCCTCATTCATGTCAAATCATACAAGCTACTATACACCTGTTCACAAGTACACCCTACCCCCACAAGTATACCTTGCCCCTTCATTCTCTCTCTCACTCACGCATCTCAGCCTCTCTGCAGATTAGTCCCAATAAGCCATTTATACATACACATTACCATTTGTAACATTTACACAGTACACTCAAGGCAATAGTACACTACAGTAGCAGGTCGGGTCAATTTCGGGTCAAGTTCAGGTTGTGCTTTTAAATGTACGTGATAAATAGGGCCAGGTACAAGTAAAAGGGGAATCCGAACTTGGTAATTCAAGTCGGGTTAATTGCAAGTGCAGGTTGAGAAATTATACTTGCATCAAAATATCTTGCAAGTGCGGATCGGAGCTCATGAAATACCTGCACTCGAAGGTGTAAATGCAAGTATTATCTAACTCTTTACTAATTTGAAAGAGTGGCCCGTCGTCATGATATATTTGAAGTTACGGGCTAACGCCCCACTGTGACATGCACTAACTGAGACGAGCCAAGTAGCTACAGGAAAAGGGAACGGTTAGTCGTCGATCCTTGCCGCAACTACTCAGCAACAGTATACCGTGCCGTTAACCGTAAAGCGAACTGTACAGTGGACTCCCACTATAAGGGATACCCTAATAAGGGATTGGGGTTTGCAGTCACGATTCACATTTACAACGTATAACACTACGTTCATAAGGCATAGTGTTTACAAGGGGCACATTTGCCGGTACCTTGAGCATCCTTTACAGCGAGACTTGACTGTCATGAGTCATTGAGTGAGACGATCGCGCATGGGAATGGTTTCACGTTGGAAATTCACGGCAATGTGAAACCATGCCGAACACCTCACTCGCGATTGCAGTTCCTGGTTCTTTGTTGGAGAGGCAGAACTTCCGCCAGTATATTATTGTCTTATTTCGTGCTTTGAATTATTGAGAGTTTGAAATTTCTTAAAAAGCCTGCAATGGAGATGTGTTGGTAGTTTTTTCACCATCACACATCCATTGCAAGCTTTTCGCCAAATTTCAGGATCCCAATAATTCAGAAGAAGCACAAAATAAAATAGAATGTGGTTAAATGCGTGTGACGGAGATTTTGGTTATATTTTCATGTAATATTACCAAAGATCTTTGTCACAGCCATTTCATCAAATTGTGATGTTTTATTTCGTGATTTGAATTTGAGTCTGAAATTTCATAAAACGCCTGCAATGGAGATGAGTTGGAAGTTTTTTCACCAACACATATCCATTTCAGGCTTTTTATGAAATTTCAGGATCGCAATAATTCAGAAGAAGCCCGAAATAAGACGATTATGTCAAGTTAAGCCTCTCCATGACTATAACCAAGTCGCAGGGTCAAAGTTTTAGTAACGAAGGCATTTGGTTATCAAAACCTGTTTTTACTTATGGTCGACTGGATGTAGCGTTTTCCAGAGCCATTTCTCAAGAAAATTTGAAAATATTTGTGGAAAATAACAGGGATCAAGGCTAGGTAGATGGTGAAGGCAATTTTATGTACACAGTTAAGGGTGTGTACCCGGAAATATTATAACTGATCAAACTATTTGCTGCCCTCTGTTACCAGCAATGTTGCTGGCTTTCCGGTCTAGTTTCAAGTATTTTGAATCTCAATAAAACGATTTTTCAAATTCCCCTCGGCTCAGTCGTACTTTTTCCCGAGAACGAGTTGATTTCGCGCTCATGATCAGAGCTGCGTTCAATTCAAGTTATTTTGGACAACTTGACTTGAACTTGAACTTGACTTGAACTTGAAAGAATTGTCTATCTCCGCACTTGCACTTGATGAATCAAGTTTTTAAGCAACTTGAGTATTCAAGTACACGATTTTCAAATTCATTTTATAGAACTTGAACTTGATAAGAACGTTCAAGTTGGACACATAACTTCACTTGAACGTGAACTTGAACTTGATTATTCCAAGTATTTTTTTCGTAAATGAATAAACTACTAGAAATTTCGTCCACACTTATTATAGCTGATAATGGTTAGGCCCTAATTAGGATAAACTAAACGGCATGCGGATGATATTCTTTACTTTAAAATTGCTAAAAGGTTTAACTGTAAACACTATAGTCTATTTTACTAATTTCCACAATTAAGAGGTTAGAAATCATATTATTGGCCTGTTCACATTAGTGTTGCACTCATCTGGTGAGTGTTACCAGCAGCTATATTCATGAATATTTGTCGTCGTTAATTTTGCTTAACCAGTATTTATTTATAAGATTGTTTGTTGTTCGTCTATGCCATCATGTTTAATATCAGCAAAAATTATTCTTACATACAATAATAAATTGTTCTTAAACTTCTTAGCTTCAGAACAGGCGCAACAATTGCACAATAACTTCATTCTTGTAATGGAACAAGACCCCCGAGCATAAAGAACATCCTTATAAAACAATACGTCAGAACTTTTAATAATTTAAAGTATGGAACTAGGACATAAGAATTATTTTCAATCTCGACCACTGGGCATCGTGGAGGCGACTTTAATGTCGATGGAATAAAAAGAAACCAAAAATGTCAATAATATGATGATTGGCACCAAATATTATTTTTTTAGGTGGGGTGCAATGATGCCACTAATTACGCAATGCTTATATTGCTTTTCAGTTAAAAAAACTCAAGTTATACTCAAGTTTTATTCCAGTACTTCCATTCAGTGTACTTGAACTTGACTTTATTTTGCTATCAAGTAATACATTATTAACTGGGACTTGATTGAACTTGAACTTGAAAGTTCAAGTTAAAATTATAATTTCACTAACATATACATTTATGTATTTCCGTCCTTAGAAACCTTGGACATGACAGGATCAGTCCCACCACACATCACTAACAGTAGGCTTGATAGTAGAATGGCATGAAATTCCAGAAGAAACAATTACAATTAGTATATAGTGACACATAATTATGTGTAATATTGAAATGTTAAAATGTCTAACTTTAGAAATGCAGAGTAAAGCAATACAGTATACTCCTCATCATATCTATAACGTGTAAGCATAGCATATGAAACAACGTTTTGCTGCTCGCGCAACAATGCAATGCAGCCAATTCGTGAACTCACAACTGACAATGTGTGCCTGCTCTCTTATGAATCCTGCTGGTGCAAAACGTTTTTAAGCGGGTTGTAAGTAGTTCAAAATTGAAGGAAGGTTATTTTTAAAAAGAAGGCTGAAGGCAAAAACGAGTGTATTGTTAAGATATAATTGGACTTATACCTTAAAGGAGTGTAGCTCTAATAGTTAAATAATAAAGTGGGAGAATATTAAGAGAGTATTGCCAATTATAGAGATATTTATTCAGTGTACAAAAAGAATGAGAGGAAGAGTGAGAGCTAGAGAAGGAGAGTGGAGTGGAGTGGAGTCCGGCAGAGTAACAGTAAGTTACAATGGAGAAGATCCGAGCCAGACTCTCCGATTGTGAGAAGGAGCTGGGTTTATATACTGTAGGGTTGGCTGTAAAACAGGAATTATCCAGTTCAAACTGGTTTTGTTTCCGTTACATTTACATTGTTACTTTTGTTCAGAGTTAATACCAATCAGACTACAGAGTCCAAGCTTCTTAGATGAAGCATCCTTTTTTAACCAATAGTTGAGCATGATACAATAGACAATAAGATTCTCTTTTCTTTACAAATGTAAGTAATATTCCTTACGTGTTACAGTTAACAGTAAGAGGCTTCATTGCTACTCTTTACATACAATGTAATATATTTTCTTAAAGTACAAGTATGGCTTAACAGTATATATTTTGGAAGGAAGGGTGAAGGAAGGCAGATTTTTTAGAGGGCTTCATTCTAGGATATGTTGAAGGGGAAATTTTTACTGAATTTTCGCCTTCGAAGGCCTAAAGGAAGGCTATTTCTTTTGCGCATCTCTGTTCCCACCCATATTCAGTCAGCACCAATAAGAAAAGATTAAAACCACACGTAATAATTACAAAATAAAAATTCTGTTCATCATAACATTGACAACTGACGCCCGAATTCGGATAACCTTATGAGAGAACTTGAGTCATTAAAGTTTCAAACATTTTCAAAGTTTTCAAACTACAGTCAACAATATATAGCGAAAATTCAAAATTATAGTCGCGCATCTTTATTAACATAAATGCTATAAACCCTGTGTATTGGAATGTCAGCCAAATCATGAATGTCGACTGTTAAATGGATCCGGCATAAAATCAAAAAACATCTGCAATATCTTTAGACCGAATTCGGTGGAGTATGATTTTCCAAAGTCAATTAGGTCAAAATGGTCAATTAGAAAGCATACACTGTCACTGACTTTGTTCCCAAGTTTTGCTCGCATTTTTGTCAAAAAAATGCCCAATTCTTGTTATTACCCGCGAATGTGCGATATAATCATGTGACGATATATCGTCGGGAAACCCCGATAAATATCGTGCTATAACGTTTCTAAAAAATCTACGCTATGAACGATAATATCGTATCTGTATATAGCTATAAACATGCCTAGTCCCAAGGAAGTTTTGAACTTACTTTCAAAAGCAAAATCTATAAATCATTTGGGAAGAATTCCCTTTTGAACACCATAGGTTCTGCAAATGAACTGAAGTATGCGTGGCAACTGTAAAAAAAAACTATTCCCTATGTCGACATATATTGAGACTTTGAGACATTTAGAGAACGCTCAATTTGGTCCTAAATCCTTCCCCCATAAAGTGCGCCAGTATTGTTAACAAATTCGCACATTAAAACTTCTCAGGGATTTTCAGCATTAATTATTATTAAAATTACTGTACTGTGTATGTATATATGTGGATAGTGGTGTTGTTGTAAGAGGCGTTGAAAGACATTTCCTTCACAATGTGTTATAGGTTGGCAATTGGCAACTATTCTGAGAGCCTGGGATATAGTTTCAGTTCTGACCATATATTTCTTCACCAATGACTAAAAATTCTACTAAAATGATTCCTCGGCTCAAGCTCAAGCCTCAAGCTGCCGCTTTCCTCTTTCGTAAACAAATGAGTAGAACATATTTACCGCGAAACTTTAACATGCGTGTGCTATCACATACTACTTGTTTATTTTTTGTCTCGTTATTCGTCGTTCAACCTCAACCTGAACTGTTGTGCAAGTGGAAGGTATGTATGTATATACATAATAAATAATAAGTGAGATAGTATGAAGTAAGCTAGAGTTGTTACCGTGTATTTAATTTGATGGTAAATAAAAAGAGCGTTACGTGTTGTCGTAAGTATTGTTACTCTGTATTACTTGACAAATAATGATGAAATATTGGTACTAATTGGAGTATAATTTGAAGTAGTATTTATTATTGTGTCGTGATTGTTTTAGCGACTTACAGTTTCAGTTCATACCATTTGTGTTTGTAGTTGATGGGAATGTTACATAATAAATTATGCAAACTGTGCGAAGTGTATTTGTAATTTAATGGTTTGTTTTTGTTGTTGTTTGGGTAGGTAACTCTTGATGGGTTAATACCAACCGAATGCTGTCCTGGAAGATTTTGAAGGGTGGATGTTTGAGTGAAGATAGAAGGAAGTGGAGGTCTTGTTGAAGAAGGGATTATTTTGAAGTCAAGAATAATTGAGGATTATTTGTTTCCATGGCTTATGTGTCGTCGTGGAAATGGCTGGCTCAGCTAGGACCGGGATTTTCTATGTCAGGGTCGACTGTGAGAGTGCTAAGCAATCCAGACAGTTTTTATTCGGTCTTGATGGAAAAATCTAAGTCAGCGAGTCGACGGGTGTCACTGGCTTCCTTGTATATAGGAAATGGGAAGTTGGAGAGGGAGTTGGTAATTTGGTTTTGAACTGTTTTTAAGGGCAGAATTAAAGAGTGAATTGTGAAAAGAATTTTTTGTGACAGATTGGGGCTCTTCAGGAGAACATGGAACGTAATGGAAATTTGGAAGTGAAGGTGCTTCTTGATTACTCACGGGGTACTCGAGGTTTTGAAAACAGTTCCCGGTCGTTGCTGCTGCCTTTACTTAAATGTTCTAACTCTTGTAATGTAAGGAGCGGAATGGGGGGAAATATTGGAGTTGGAGGGGAATAGAGGCACGGGTTGTGTATATTTATTGTTAAATTTTGTAGGTCTTTCTGTATCACACACCGACGTTGAGAGGATTGGCAAAAAAAATTCTGCCTCAGAGATGGAACGAGATCATTGGAATTCAGCATATGAAAATTTACATTTTTGATGATTCACTCGTAATAACGGGGTAAGTTTATAAATATTTTTGCAGTCATTAGGTATGAAGAATCTTTTAATTTTATATTTCACTAAGTAATTAAAGTACGTTGGTTCTTTTTTGCAGTGCCAATTTATCTCATGATTACTTCACTAATCGCCAGGACCGGTACATTGTGGTTGAAGATTGTGAATCTTTAGCTAATTTTTATGATGGGCTCATTAATCAAGTTTCTTCATTTTCCTTCAAGCTTCAGTCGGATAATAATTTGAATCTTTCATCTGGATGGAATATCCATCCAGCCAATGGAGATCACGATCAATTTGTGAAGGAAGCTGGTGGTGCTATTAGATCTTACTATGATAGCTACTGCCAAGAAAACAATATTCGTCTAAAATCGTTTCTAGACAAATCTAACGACTTGATTAGTAGGGGAAGTCAATCTTCCAATGATACCTGGATTTTTCCCTTGATCCAAATGGCCCCGTTGAACATTGGAATAGATAACACTGCTACTTGTAGGATTTTTGAGCAAGCACCAGAGGAATCAAGTATTAAATTGGCTACAGGATATTTTAACTTAACGTCGGAATATGTTGATAAAATTGTTAATAAATCACGGGCTGGTTTTGACATTCTCATGGCTCACCCCGAGGTATTCATTAACAAAACTTTCATGAACGGTTTGAATGTCATTGGAAGTCTCTTATTTCCCTTAATATCATATGAGAGAATACTAAAAATAATTCCTAAATTTACAGGCCAATGGGTTCCTTGGAGCGCGTGGTGTGGCAGGAGGAATTCCTGCAGCTTATACTCAGCTCGCGAAGATGTTCCTTGCAAAAGTAAAGAATTTCAATCAGGAAAAACGTATTGGTTTGTGGGAATACCGAAAACCCGGTTGGACGTTTCATGCTAAAGGTCTTTGGTTCTATCCCACACGCTCAAGTCTACCACTAGTCACATTAATCGGTTCTCCGAACTTTGGTCACCGATCCGTTTTTAGAGATTTAGAAACACAGCTTTATATAGTTACAGAGAACGTTCATCTCCAGAAACAACTACATGACGAACAATTGCAGCTGATTAAGCACTGCAAGCCATTTGATGATCATGTTCTTTCTCAACCCAATCGTCTAGTTCCTCTTTGGGTCAAGCTAGTAATTAGATTCTTTCGTAATTTTTTTTAAACTCCCGTACGAAACGAACATTTTCATTCTACGGTACTTTCTGTGTGTATAAATGGTTGTCAGATGTTTATTTTATGCTTTCCTGGATGTAGATCCTACATAGAAATAAAAATAATAAGAATATAACGAACATTTTTCTTACATTTTCCTGTTCAAACATCATTTTAGCCAATTTCTAAGCGTTAACTTTCCTCCCTCCAAGCATTACCATTCAAGTGTCAGAAAATCCCCACAGCATGTTCGCTTGTAAGGTATTTTTTTAACCATCTGCCCCTGCATTTTAGAAACGCGAATTTATAATTCTGAAAATTGATTTTAATAAATAATAGCAAAAAGCTAGAAATAGTTGCTTTTGTACGAATAATACAAATCAGCCCTCGTAAAAGTATTAAACAAGTATGTAAAATTTTATTTTAAACAACATATTTCACTTTGCGTCTTTAACTAATTATAAATAACTAAACAAGGTAGTTTCATTATAACACCGATTTTTAAATGACTAAATGATAACTCTAGAATACTATAAAACTTGGAACCAAAAGCAACGCGATCATTGTATGTATGCGCGTAATTATAAGTTAAATTTATTAAAGCACTGCTTCTCTTAACACTAAATGATCACGTTGCTTTTGGACATATTGCAGTCATTTTGTGTTATTACATTCATATGTAGAATATATATACAAACTTTCATGCAAATTGTCCCTTGGGAGCACCTGGAATAAAATGCAATCCTTTGTAAATGGTAGTTAGGTAACGCTGTGCAGCAGCCTCAAAAAGTTGTTTATAATTGGAAACATTTCTTTACCCCTTAAGTATCCCACAGAATGAAAATTCGTGAAGAGAGGTATTATCATGGCATTGACTTTAAGCCATTAAGCGTTAAATTTGGCCAAATGGTTATGGTTATTTTGGAAAAAGTATGTTTTTGATTGGCGAGTGAAAGCATGTCGAATTATTGCTTTTTTTACAGCCTAGAGGAGTCTGTTAACAAAATCAAAAGCAACTCTTAAAAATTTCTAAGTAGACATTTTTAAAGTTTCAATTTTCCGTTCTACCACGTTTCCAATACACTTCACGATACCCTGGCCAATGGGATAAGAATAATGGTTGTACACATAAAATACATATTTTTTTATATTTTACGATTACACTCACCCCGGACCCATACAAACATTATTCCATTCCAATTTACAGTAACATGAATTATTCAACTTCTCAAAATTAAGCGTGCACCATACATAAATCCTAATTGAATTTCGTGCAGATATTTTAAAATTTGTACAATAAATAAAACTGTAAATATTCATCTTTAATTTTGCATTAGAGGACCCAAAATGTCAAATAAAGCAAGACCGTGCTTCGCAGGAGATGGCGTTGCTAGATTTGATAGTAAACATGTACCGGAAAATGAATCGGCAATTCAATTCGGACGAGTTATGCGAGCCCCGAAAAGGCACGGTCGTGTATTTAATGCCCATTCTGAATTAACGGAAAAAGATATTGCTTGGAGTTCAAACCATATTCTTTTAAACTCTGCAGCGGCGTCGGTAACCATAAATTGTATGCCTATGTTCACTCCGTAAATGCTTCGACTTTCTCGTGATGAGCTTTTTTTACTAACCTTCAGAACGACGTTTTTCTCCTTGAACGCCCGGTACCAAAAGGGTCCTTAATCAAGCATAAAGACCACATTGGGGAAGTTATTCAGGTAGACACGCGTGCTACTCTTATCAACGATGAGTTTGTTTTTGCTAATGTTGCAATAGAAGACCTAAAGGAGTTACCAGTAAGCCGTAGAACATTAGACGACAAAATCCAAAAATCCATTCCTGTATACATTTACGATTCACGACTTTAATTGGGTAAACATGGTCATTTCTTACAAGGAGATTTCAGGTGTTTTGAATAAAGGAATGGCAGTACTGCTTGACAATCATGTTGGGAGAATAGAGGGCATAACTCAGCAAGTTTCCTTCCGGCTTCCAGAAGGGCTTTCTGGCTACTTTTTAGTGGATCAAGATGAATGTTCCGCCCAGATATCCTTAGATGACAAAATTCAGCTGACAGAAGAACAGCTGAAAACAACAACATGGGACACAGAGGCAGGTGTAATTCCTGCAGAACAGGATGTTAGTTCACCCGCAACGGTCTTCCGCATTGAAGTAAATTGCTACCAAATTACTTTTTATATACATAGTTATAATATAATTGAAAAAAGATTACTATGTCATCAAATGCATACTTGAAACTTATGATTTTAGGCCATAGCTGCCCGCATTAATTGGGAGGCACAAGTGCCCACAGATGATAATGCTACTCCAAAACCCAGCTCTGTTATCGAAGGAAAATCTGTGACTCGCTTGAAAGTTCTACGTAACACCCCGTCCAGAATTCGAGAATATTTCTACTGTCAAATGGGATCCAAGCTAGTCTTATCTGTTCGATCAAGTCATCACATAGAAAAAATTAGCACTTGGAGTGTAAACATGCTAGGCAAAATGCTACTCGATGATGTATGTGCACCTTTGTAAACCCTATTTTTTGACTGCAAAGAAATGAGTTCCAGAGCGCTTTATATTTTTTGCTAACAGAAGCAAAAGGACACTGCATTTACTCAGACTTCACAAGCTGGTCTTGCACGAGGAATCGGTCATAAACTAGTAGTGAAACCTTTATACCTCCAGTCTCAACTTACGGTTCGATGGATTGATGTAAGAATGCTTCACAGTACTACTATTTTAATTAATTTTTATGAAACTTAATATTTATACGTTATAATTCCTTTTTAGAGTGCGGGAGAATCCAGTACGATTGACTCGAGTGAAGTTGAGGAAGTAATTGCGGGACCAGAAGCAACGTTTGTCGCTAGGTCTAACACTGATTACAAGGATGCTTCTTATGGGATAGTTTTTAATTGTAAGCCCCAGATGATTGAGCTGGACAACTGCACGCCAGTACATGTCTTATGGTTCGTGGATCTAAAAAATGATCGTCTAGACCCAGCTGTCCGAGTTCTCAGATTGCAATATGAGGAGCTGTGCGCAAAGGATTTGATTGTGCTGAATGATATGCAAAGACTTTTAAGTCCCAGGGAAGTCATCATGAGGAAAGACAAATGTGACGATTTTTTCGCTGGTCAGTCCACCAGCATCACTCAAGAAGGGCGGGTGAGATATCAACTGGACTTTTCCGTTAATTAAGTAGACACTATACTTAATTATCCGTGTATGTATTAAGCTATAGACGTAATTAAGCACAACAATTTACCGAACTGTAGATCGAAGTGGTGGATTTTGACGGAAACAAATACATGCGCTGGCCTACACTTCTAACACCATGTCTGTCCAATGTGAGGACATCAGTGGCCACCTTCGATTCTCCGAGACCAAGTGATGAGGGAAGTTCCACTGGGGTTGATTGGACAGAAATCTACTACGACGCTATTGCAGACTTGGATGACTCCGAAAATTATTTAGCAATGTTGACACAAGAGGAAATTAAATGCTAGTTATATTATACTTGTAGATACATTCCACAAATAAAACAATTGTGGTAAAAGTATTCAAATTCATAAAAAAGGAATAAAAATCATTTGGATTTCCATTCGCTGATAATCTATTGCTTTTTGCTGAGCTAGAAACAAAGTAATGGATTTGTGCTGGATTTAATTGTGTTCTTTCAAAGTAGGAAAAAGCATCCGCGGAAGTTGCTCTGGTTCTGGGGTAATCTCATCTTTTGATAATTATTGTGAAATGTATATGTGTCTATACTTATGCTGTAGCACGTACATGCAGTGCAGAATGCAGATCCCCTCAGGGTGCAAAATCATTTGTTGGGGTAAGCTGAGAATCCACGGTTGACATGGTAACATTGTTTGTAGCACATGTGAATCATCGATTATTTTTGAGCTAAGAATTTTGTTCAACTCTCACTGCACATTCTTCATAAGCTTCTAGTAGTTTTAAATTTAAACGAGGCATAATACCTATTTCCTCTCCGTCTCCTCAGTTTTGATTTTGAATTTCATTCAGTTAAGAATTGAGAGAGTAGACCTTGTGAGAGGGGAAGATGGAAAGATAAGACTATATTCTAAAATTTCATAGAGAACTTTTAGCAGCTTCTTGTAGCTTTACTTAATTTTTGATGATCATTTTTAATTGCCAGAGCATAGGGTTTTTCTCGTTGAATTACGTCTCTTCTGTAACACAATTAACTATTAACCATGTCCTCTCGACGAAGTCATAGCAAGAGGCAAGTGATGAAAGGGAAGTTAAGCTCTGTGGGGGAGGAAGACTCGTCTAATCAATCCACAGGAAGTTTACACGGACATCATCATGGTCTATCTCCTCCACTGAAAGTTGACCTTAAGAAAGAATACACTCGATTTTGTAAATTGTATTCAAGTGAGCCTTTAGAGATAGTGTCAACACCTCTGGAACGAGCGAGTTTTGGGCGTGACCCAACTATTGTTGACCTCAAAGGTAGGGGTCTTCGGGGAGTTGACTGTATTGCACTTGGAAAAATCCTGGCCTCTGATGCACCTATAAGCCACCTCAATCTAAGCGACTGTCTTCTTCTTCCACAAGGGTTTGAGGTAATAGTTTTGACACCACATTGTCTAAATTCTTTTACGTTACTCTCTTACTATTATCGCGAAAATATACAATAATACAAACACCTACCAAAAATTGCCAATAGGCTCTACTTGATGGATTAGCTAAAAACTCCCGTCTTCATACATTAGAGTTGAGGGGAAACAATATTCAGGGAACGATGACCTGCGTTCTTGCCAAATTACTCAAAATAAATTCCTTCCTCAAGAGGTGACTGCTATGTTGACGTTACGCTTATTTGAAACTTTTTAACTAACGCTATAAAATCTAATTAAAATGGAAGAGTATGAGCTATAAGTGCTAAACCATTATTATTCTAATCTGATTGATTTTTTTTTTCAGATTACTTTTGGAATGGAATTGTCTTGGAACTACCAAAGATTCATTCACACTATTCTGTTCCAGTTTGGCTGTCAATACAGGGCTTGAAGTTCTGGATTTACGAAATAACCAACTAAATGCGGAAGCAGCCATAGAACTAGCAACAGCTCTCCATAAAAATAAATCTATACGTAACTTAGATCTAAGATGGAATTCTATTGGGGTTGCGGGAGCCAAAGCAATTTGGGATGCCCTACGAACCAATTTTTCACTACAGAATATACAACTATGTGGCAATTTCATACCTGATGAGATCGTCTGTTACATTGGTAATGAATCCTGACAGGGACACAATTCCCTCAATTTTTATATTACCTTCTGATTTTTGTTACAAGTACATTAGATGGAATTCTCGAATTTCTGTTGAATTTTGGCATGTTCTAGTCAAACAAGATAATTTCCTTTTTAGAGCAATGCCTCCAGCATCAGCAAGAAAGAGAAAAAATGATGGAAGAGTATGCTTCAAGGACGAACATTCTCACCCGTCAACTGCAAAAAACTGAGAAAGAGTACAAACATGAACTAGAAACAATGGTGAGTGTTTTTGACGCAGAAGAAACTGAATTGAAAAATGCTCTGGATAGTGCAACAGACTTGGCTAGAGATTTTGAAAACAAGTTACGCTCTGAGTCCTCCAGAACGCATTTACTCTCAAATCAAGTAGAAAATCTGAAAGCTTCCCTGGTTTGTGCGGCAGAGAAGGAAGAAACTTTAAGGAAAGCACTTGATCTTAAGGAGGATCATACAGAACATTTGGAATCATTGTTCAAAGAGGAGGTGCAGAAGCTCAAAAGTATTCATGAGAGTCAACTGAGTCTTTGCCAAGATGAGGTCATTGCTTTGAAGGAAGACGGGAAGCAAATGGCTAATAAAATAAATATGCTGGAAGATCATCTCAAAGCTAAAGTAAAAGACTGTCAACTTTTGGAAGATTCTCTGGAAGCATTCAAACTAACTAATACAGAGTTGAGGCGGAATTTTGAAGGTGGTATACTTTTACTACCATCTCGTCATCACTGTTGATAATTATTCGTATACGCATTTAAATGATTTTATTCAATATTATAGTATTTATTTTATTTTATGACAGAGAAAATAAAAAATGAGAGAGACAAATGGTCAAATTGGCGATCTGAACAAGAGTCTGCTGAACAATATGAGATTCGACAGCTGGAAACAGAGCTAAAACATATACAAAGTACTATGATGGACCATATTCGTCACGTAGAAAAGGCTAAGGTTGATGCAGAAAATAAAATTAGACAATTAGAAGTTACAGTAGTCACTGCCAAATCCCAATCAGAAACAGAACTATCTAGGACCCGAAGTAAACTAAAAGAAGAGCACGACGCAATTATTGAAGATTATCGTAAGCAATTGAATCAACTGAAAGAAGATAAAGAAAAATTAGAAGGAGATATTGAGCGATTAAGCTGTCAACTTCTCAAGCTGGAATCTGACAAAGGAAGTCTTACAAGGCAAAATGATAGCTTCCGTAAACAAATTTCTCATCTTGAAGAGGTGATTACATGATTATTCCAAACTATTTCCATCTATTTCATGTCTTAGGTCGCATTATTTGTTATTAATATTTTTTTCAAATTCAAGCAATTGGCCTCCATGTCAGAGAAAGAAAAGTACGAAGCGGAACTCGAGCAGCTAAACAAGCTTGTAGAAAAGTTAGAAACTGATAAAACGACGCTACTCAAGACAAATGAGAGCTTGCGATCACAAAATCTAATCTTGGAAAAGGTAATATTTATCATCAGAATTAATCATAAAAAAATATCATGTTCATTTAGAAAATAATTTTATTCATGGGAATATTGCTCCCTATAATATTCTAGCAACTATCTGAGAAAGATTCAGCCATCTTTGCCTCCTTGAATCGAGCGAGGACTGAAGTGAAGGAGTTGACAGAACTTCTAGCAACCCCTAAACTGTAGGATGGGGCAAAACGCTAACGTTTAATAATCAAACGTTTCATTAAATATTTATTATTGACATCAAAGTACAAAAACATACTGTCCATTCAGTTACTACTAACTACTATCTGCATTAACTAACGCATGTAGATATATTTAGGCAAAAATAATTACATACATAGAAAAATAAAATATTTTTATTTATGACCCGTTATTTAGCGTGATTCGTGAGAGATAAATCCCCATATCACGTTAACTACTACAAACTAAATTCACTAAGGAAGTACCAGTACCTGAACCAACCCAATAATTACTTCAAGTCCAATTACTTTACCAAATTACGGATACTAAAAGAAGTTTAAAAAACATATACTCAATACATGTCATTATAAAACGTATTTACTGTTACTTGGAATCCCATTTTGCTTACAAGAAGTTGTGCTTTTGTAGTTGTGTGTACAAATGTATGACATCATACATAAGAATGTACGCATCGAATGATTAAGATCAACTGAAGATAGCAGTTATAAATACGACATGGAGTATAGTAGTCCGGATGCAGTAATATAATCTTTGTATGAAACTAACAAACAGCTACCTTGAAAGCATGTCTAGTATTTCTTAACAATATTAATTTACAATTAAACAAAATTCTCTGGTGGAATGATGATCTGTGTGGACATTTCATTCCTTGGGAAATTCCTTGGTGCTTTCTTTGGATATGGAGGATAAACAATTTCCTTGTTTTGTACAGTCTCATTCTCAGGAAGTGCAGGTGTATTCCTCTGGTATCCCAAGCTAAGGGGTGCAGGTGCAGCTTCACGGGTCTGATCCCGATGATTATTCCTCTCATGTTTAGAAATGATTGAGGGAAGGTCTTTTTCAGTATTCCGCTGGAGGGCATCACACTTCCGCGTACAGCTACCGTCCTCGACATGCTTCGAAGAGACTGAATCACAATAAGCTGAATCTGGGTCTGAGGACTGAGATAAACTTTCGGAGTATATGTCGTTGCTATTGTCATCCTGATAGTATACTTTACCTCTCCTGGTGGATCCATAAGTATTTTTAGCAGAAATTCTCGCCGGAAATGAACCTCCTCGGTGACGGTTTCCGTAAACTTCCCGGTAGATAGAACTGAGCCTTCTTCTGATTCCTGAACTTCTTTGCTTCAGGTTGTTTCGCTTCACCCCTCGGACTGTACGAGGGCGAGGTTTTTCATTTGCAGAGAACTCCCCGGACTCTTCTGTATCATCCCCATCCTCAGGATGAAATCTACCCAATGTATTCCTTGAGGAACATTTCTTACCTCGCAAAGAGCAGGGGGCGCTGGTGGATCCTGGTTTCTGCTTACCATTGTTACAGCAGTAAACAATCAAAACGCCATCATCCTGAGAGTTACTTTGTTGCTTATCTCGATTTTCTGTTATGCATTCATACACACAACCCCCTTGGCTTACTCCAGTGCTTCGGTGATGGTGAGATAATTTAGATTTGTCTGATTTCAAACCTCGATCACTACGTGAAGAAGCGTCAGTGGAAATTGCATCACGACTGTAATCTGCTGGCGTGGGTGGAAGCGGCTTTCCGCGTTTACTGACACTGTTCACGTATTGGTGCTCATTGGAAGACGGACCATCCGGCATTCCTTCATTCTTTAACGCTGCGGCACGTTTGTTAATAATTGAGTAAAATAACAAACTAGAGCCTAAACCGCACAGAAAAAGCATTATGCAGCCTCCTCCTATAGCCGAAAACGCCATTTTTTCGGTACATGAAACAGAAGCAGACTCATTTCCTCTTGAAGATGAGGCTGACGTTTCATGTAGGGAATTAGTAAAATCTTTTTCTGTCATATAATCTCGAAGACCTATTACATGAAGGGCCAGCTGGGTGTCGTAGTCACGAATAATTGAGCTGGAATTGTGAAGCTCGACCGTACGTTTGTACCGTTTAATATTAGGATCCCCAGGACGGCTGATACAGTCACTCTGAAAGAACGCAAATAATTATAGAAACCGGTCACAGCAACTCAATAATTTAATCTGGAATTATTCAAATTAGAAACTTACAGGATTACACTCTCCTGGTTCCTGGCAAGCCTGCACTTTTGCCGTTACGATCAAGGGTTCGTTGGCTCTCTGTCCACGAAAGAGAAACGCTCGGAAAGTGAAATGATGAACCAAGTTATTTCTAGGATCACGGAGAGGATGAGAGTCAGCAATCACTTCATATTCAGGATTACGACAACCATTGGCATCAACTAGTGTTATTACTTCTGAGGCCTCATTTGTGTTGAGATTCTCCGTATTTTGATTATACCCTTCTCTCATTCGCCAAACTTTCACATCCAACAGTTTGGAATGAGACCAACCTGTAATTATATATTATGTACTTGTATTACATGTGTACATTAAAACACATAGATTAACAATTAAGCAAAGTGAGGATTAATTTTTACCATCTCCTCCTCGAACCACACTACGGAGCTGCAGCGGTTCTCCGAGCTGCACTACACCACCTGAATTCACTCTTTTAGCAAATAACCCATTGGGTGTGCCAGCAGTTTGACGAAATATACCAACTTCAGCAGCAAAATCTTGTCCACCACCTTCCACAGTTGATGATGAGCGACGATTTTCTCTAAAACAAATTTCAAGCATATTTACAACAGCCGATGGTTACATACAAACAATAATCAGCCTATGATAATTAAACAGGCTAATCTTTTAAACTGACCCAACTTACAGTCTGTCGCCGGAAAAGCTGATGGACTGGGTTTCGGCCATTGTGCTTTTCTGAGGAAGGCACTTGATAGTGGTAACTTCATCATCTGCCAATGCCAATGTTGGAACTCGAGGAAATACCATTGTGAGGCACATAGACTAGATGATAAGGGTTTTTAGTCAAAATTCCAATGATAATTAAAATTATGCTTTCAACTTTTAAGTTGTAGAATGTTCAAAGGGGCCAATTGATTCAGCAACTGATTCAAAAACTTACATCACCACACTGTTCAACTCCACATGCTCGTAAGTCCGTCGCAGCCATTCGGTAACGAACATCAGGATCAGGGGTTTGTAAGCGTTCCATCTTGCAATCTGATGAAGTTAAAGGATCCTGCGGTCTGTCACGGATGTAAGGAACATGGTATCCATTTTTCATGTGGATTGACGCACCGAAAAATTCTCGTGATTTTGTTTTATAACATTTGATATCAGAGAAAACGAAATCTGAAAAAGAGCATTAATATCCAATGAATATCATGAGATTATTTCTATCGTTGGAAAGGAAATTCCATCTTATCTGTTTGAACGACTTTCATTAAATTCCAAAAATTACCAGCAATATGTACGTATAAGGAAACTAACCTGTGACCACATTAGGGTCTCCTCCTCCGAATTTCATTGCCCTGGCTCCCGGACGATTATAAGTTGCAAGTTTTGTGGCACCATGCCGTGCAGTAGTATGGGGAATCCTTGTGATACTTTTATTTTGAGGTGATTTCCCTCGATTTAAAAGAAATCTGCTAGCAATTCCGTCTGTATTAAACTCTGGCTTAACAGGGAGGTCTTCTTCCTCCTCCGAATTTTCATCGTCTATTCCAATTATTGGGACATTTGTGGAAGAACTTGAGGGACTTGACAGAGTTGATGTTGCAAATGCCGGTGGAAACGTTGTTGTAACGGGTAGAGGCGTTATTATGGGTATAATGGTTTCAGTAGTTGTTCCTGGCGTAGCAAAAGTGGGAAGTATTATGGGCCTGAAAGTTGTGGAGGAAGTCAGTCCAATCGGTTTTACAGCAGGCCGGAAATAATTTGGTACAGGTTTATGAAGAATGTTTGTCGGCTGGGTGGTTTCATAGCTATTGACGGGAGAGTAAATTCCCGTATTATCGGCATTGGTAGGTGAGAAATTTGTATCCAGAGTAGTTCTAAAACCTTTAAAATTTCTCGGATTAAACGTTCCTTCCAATTTTTTGCCGTTGTGTTCATTCTGTAATGCGGGGATAGAAAACCTGGTAATGACGGGGGAAATAGTCGAGGTAAAATTTGCGCCTTTATTTATTCCACGGAACTGCCCAATTCGCTCTGAATCTTCTCTGTAACTTAAATTCGGACTGGATTTTATTCCTTGAGGGAAAGGAACTCGAGCTTTGGTTTTAGTCTCTTCCGCGCAGGTGATAGACAATGACACAATATTGCAAATAAGCACTGCGGATATCACATCACAGGAGGATAAATGCATTTTTCCAGCACAATCTATGGAGTTGAAATATAAAACAAAAAAAAGGAACCTCCGAAAATGTTTTTTTTTTCAAAACTCGACGTGTTTCATAGCCACAAATTATTGTGTGTTGATGCTACTTTTAATACAAGTGGAACCACAGCACGTATGGTCGAGTCGCACCAGAGCTAAGTGCAGATGTAGAATGGTCTGTTATCCGTAAAAGTCAAAAGTCCGGTTTTGAGGATTCTGTCACCGTGACTTATCTTCCCTTGATATGAAGGTCCGCTGCTTGACCCAGTAACAATAAATTCTCGAAACTTACTCTAAACTGCATAATCGGTGAAGGTACTTCATACGAATAAAATATTGTAGACTTGAAAGTAATATCAGGTAGTAGTGTATGCATTCTATCCTGCTTACACTCTCATATGTATAACCAATTTATGCTTACAAGTCTGGACTGTCTGGCCGTCTGGTCATATATACGTCATTGTTTCAGGGACATTTAACCCATCGAATGCAAGTATCGGTATTTGGACTTACAGTACTTACAGTTCACAGGTACATAAGTTTTGCTTGATCTCACATTTATTGTATGTTGAAAAATAGTTCATTGTCAGAACAAGTTCAATATGATAAAACTAAAATGTATTTTAGTAGGTAGTAGTAAATGCATGGGCATAAGCATATGATGTTACCCTTGCATGTCTGTGCTCATTGGGGATGTGTTTACGCAAAATAAACTGTAGTATTACACTTACTTACTTAGCAATTTTGGAATGCATTCCAGCTCAGTTTACCCATTGCTTTCCCCAGCTTCATCAGTTACAAAAATAAAATAAATAATTATTGGATTAGTAACTGGAATGATTTCTGAGATAATATTTTTTTACAGAGACAGATGAGCCCCGTAGTATTCCTTAATGCCTTTTTACTAGTATTAGCAATAAACAGTACATTGTAGTGTCTTTAATTAATCATCATAGTATAGTGCAGATTCCTTCATTGGATCTTCAATATTTCAGTGCTGACCTTTTCCAAAATTTGATATGATTTTGTCCAGTCTGATTATACACATGTACATATGCTGCTGTGCCTCAGATTTGCTAATAAGTAAGTAGGTGTAATAAACATGCACAAATATGTATGCAACTTTAAGTAAAGACATACTGGGTATCTTAAAATGTTAAAATGATTGATGACCAGTATGACCACATACTAGCTGGGTGGTACATTCCACAAGTATTATTTTGAGTATAGGTATAAAGGTGTGGGTTCTCCATGACAATCTGTCATACAAGAAGGAAGGTACTTAACTTGAGCTGTGTAATTGTAAGTATGTCCATACATAAGTAATGTAGACACATTTTCTAAACACTGAAGAGCCCGGAGGCAACATGCTATTAATAAAGTTTTCAGCTACTACTGATTCAGTTATTACTACTGACTACTATTCATAGTTTGATATGAATATGTAATAAGCTTTGTAGGCATAGTATTGTGATGGGACATGAACATATGGGATAAATCACATTCCTAACTAAATATTCGAAAAATGTGACCTTGGGTTAAGTCACTGGGGATTCCCAAATTGAGAAATTTAAAGCTTCATAAACATGAAGCACGTAAGAATTTCTCTCTCGCCGGTTTGTTTTCCAAGGAATTCAAAAATTCCTCAGCATCGATCTCTCGGGACTGGAACTAGTGAAAGTAATATTAAAACCTTGAATTGTTTGATAGATGCATTCCAGCTCAATTTATTTAGTGTTTTTCACTGCTCATGTACGAAAATAGTAACTGCACTAAAATACATATTTGCCTTCCTCGTGTAAGCTGGCTGTGCTCACTTACATATATGTAGATATGTACTTTTGAATTCTATTTTATAAATTTCCGTTGACTTCGGTACTTAAACTGTTGAAGTCCGTAATAGAGTTTAACATAGAAGGCCGGAAAAAATCTTTCATATTCCAGTCTAATTATGGGTGAATATTGGTACAATTAAACAAGCCAGTTAAAATTTAACATTTACAAAATGGCTTATTTTCGGTTGAATTCCCACAATTCTGAGAATTCAGCATTACATTCATATGTCATAGATGCATAAGTAAAGATTACTGGCTCCATGCATTTGTACTGTATTTTCTTCTAAAACACATGCAGCTAATAAAACCAGAACAACCTGAATGAACCATTATGTCATCAATAAGACCTACCCCTCTTCAGGATAACAAATCCATTAGGGTTGTCGAGAACTTACCAATTCAAGCGTGTTATTACATTTAGTTGGTCATCAGATCAGAGCTCAATGCAGATTTGTTTACCATTTTACCTACACCAGTTCGTCACTTCAGAACAATTTATGTCCTCATTGCACGTTCCACGGGTCTGAAACATAAGTTGAAGTCAGAAATGTACGAGCAAGAACGGATCAACAGTACTTTATCTAGCTACACTTCTCACTTCGGAAGTTTTTTTTATGGGAAATTTGTGTAAGTGATAGGTAATCACTGAACTGGCGGTAAATGGTTATACCAACTTCAAGAAATTTCCGTCAACACCTGAGTGCATTTCAACTTACTTGATAGTTTAATCTGACAACAAGCTACTTGTTTTAGGATTTTTATTGTTCTACTTTCCATCTGTACGTAATTCTGTTGTCAATTTGCAATGACAAATTAGCACATTCTTCTTTGCGTTAATAATAATTACCCCTTCGTAATTCCTTGTAGAGTACTATTTATTGAGACAGAACTATTTATTGGTAGAAGGCTTGAATATCAATACATAGTTTTTTTCAATATCATATAAAATTCATTTTGATCAATTACTGAGTCACCATCCAGATCGGCTGTTGTTATCATTTCCTATAATTCAGTTTTATCATTGCATATTAAATTACATATTGTAGTACATTCTTTTGCAACACTGACAATAAGAAGAGAAGTAGATATTCACATTACTGAAATACACGACCAGTAAAGTTACATACTTCAATTTTTACTACACAAAGCTTACAAGAATTTCTTCGTCATTCAAGTCTTCTCCCAGCTCAGAGACAACCTTTTTGAGATCGTCGTAAGAGATGTTCCCTTTCTGCTCCTTGTCAAATAACTTAAATGCTTTTAAAATTTCGTCCATGCAATCTTTTTCACTCATTTTTATCAAAATCAATTGAAGGAAGTCTGTGAAGCATAACTTTCCTGAGAGTTAAAAATGGACGGGAATTATTATACAGTTTCATAAAAATCACCATTATTCTTACTAGAGTTCGTCCAGTTTTGCTTATAATTTTATAGAAGTAAATGGGAGTGTAGTTAGTTATATTTTTTTTTACCATTGAGTGGGTGACCTTTGTCGATTTGATTGATCAGTTTCTTGATTTCGGGTTTCTTGGGTTCAAATCCCAGAGCTCTCAACGCAACCTACGAAGAAATGTTACGACAATTCTAGAAAATTCCTAAAACCTAAATTGCGCACATGGAGCCAAGTATGAAATGTACTTGACTATTGTAGCTAACCTTGAGTTCTTTAATATTCATGAGTCCAGTGCCGTCTGTGTCAAATACATTAAAAGCATCTTTGATGTCATGTTTTTGCTTTTGTGACAACTGTATCTGAGGAGGTCCCTCTGATATCTCATTGGTGGATATTCTGGGCTTTGACGGTCTCGTCGGCCTTTGTTCAGATGGCCCCTTGATGTCTGGAGTGCTAATTTTGTTGGGAATTGCAAACTCACTGAGAGCGGGGAGATTTTCCAGGAGCAGTTCCTGCATATCAACCTCGTCTTCCTGTTTGTTACAGAGAGAGAAATTTTTTTGAAACTGAAAATGTGTCGTTTCCTTCAAAGCTTTCTTTTATGCTTACCTCCATTTTGTTGTTTCAAAGTATATGATTTATATTTGGATTATGTAATTTGAATTTGTAGAGCGTGGTGCAATAATGCAGGACTTTCAGGAGGGAAAAACCAAAAACCCTAGTATTAAAATTTTTCCGTATTCTAGATGTTATGAAACGAAAGAATTGGGCTCAACGTTAGGTCGTTTAACATCAATGTTGAAAAGTTTCCAGATTTCTCGCGGTTGCAATAAAATTATCGCAATTTTAAACTCTGGAAACAGGAAGTGGACAGCAAGTATTCCACTAGTTTTGCTTCACTCACAATAACACGTAAATGGGTCATATGAACCGTCTGTAACATACTAAAAGAATTATGGCGAAAATGAGGAGGAAATCAGAGCTTCGTTAACACCCTACCATTAGATATTTTGTTTGAGAAATCGACAACAAAAACTAGGTTTTGCTATGGAATTTTTGTTTCGGTAAAGCTAAATTTTTTTCAACTATTGCACCAGGCAATATATACAATATTAGTAAATATTTGTCCTATTAATGCAACAACGTTACATAGTCGTTCTGTACCCGTACCCAGAGCAAAAATAAAGCATAGGTATGAGCATTAAAAAGCAATATTATTTTACAGGAAAATGTTATTATATTGCATAGGCTTGAAACCTATGGTTATACGTTTTACCGTTTTAGAGACAATAAAAATTATTACAGGATAAAATTAGAAAAGAATTGGGGCGATTCGAAAAACCTGTTACACAAATGAAAACCTATAGTGGAGTCTCTATAGCTTTGAAGTGTAGAATATTATTACTGTGTTATGGTTTCGAATACAAGTTGCACGTTGCACTTGCAAGATGTGCCATTTCTGGATGCCGAGGTTAGATCTAAGCCATACTTTTTAAATTAATTTAAAAAATAATAATTTATTATAACATCATTCAACATTTAATTACATCCATATTATTCAGTAAGAATTTGTCTCTAGATTTCAAAACTCTTCTTTGTTGAGTTAAAATCTAATATACAGCACAAACATAATAACTACTAGTACAATTGAAAACTCCACAAAATATCACTATACCCTATCTGCATACAATTCTGTAGAGAAACTGACGGTACTGTGGTTGTGGCTGTGCATACAAATAATTAAAATGAGTACTCCAAATTAAATACTAGTAATAATTGATGCAGATCATTTTAGGAGACAAAAATGACTTATGCGTGCAATACTAATACAACACATCTGTAAATGGTACTTATCATAAAAAATCCACACCAGAGGGCGTACTAACATACATATACCATAATATGTACATACCATGTGCATAACATACACCACATTAATACATTGCATAAATATGCATTGCAGCCTATTTCCAAGACCAATTCCACAAAGCTCGTCTGTCAGAACTTTTGGATTTAGCTATTGACAAGAAGATTTCATCCAATGATGCCTCATACACAGAATAACTCTCCATGATACCACTGAAGTTGGATTTTAGCTTTTCAAGTGTGCTAAAAATTATTTCCCAGTCTATTTCAGTCCTCTCTACTCGGAACTCCACTACACTCTGTCAAAATAAAATTGGAATTTAGTAAACAACAGAGTAACCACAATAACAAGATGTAAACGTTTTTCAAAACATTTTTTAAAATTAAAATTACCTCGTGTTCTTCTTTCAAGACGCAAGGTTGAAAGGCTTTACAAATTACTTCACTCATTTGCCTGATTTCATCTTTATGTGTAAGGATTAACTGCTGGTTTAGCTTAAAAACCAGAGTAAACCCAGGGGAAAGTTTCGATTTCAAATGTTGCACAGTTCCTGTGCATCGCAGCTGTCCGTTCACCATGATGGACAACCTGGAGCACAGTGCCTCACATTCCTCCATACTGTGGGATGTCAGAATCAAAGCTTGACCTGCGTCCTTCCCGGCTTTCACCAAAGCCCAGAACTGTCGTCGACTCACAGGGTCTACTCCGGACGTTGGCTCATCCAACAAGATCACGTTCGGGTGACCCACCATGGCAATGGCTGCACTCAGACGTCTCTTCATTCCTCCACTGTAGTTTCCACACTGCACATTGGCAGAGCTTGACAGTCCATATCGCTCCAACCACTTCCCAGCCTCTGCCTTGATGTAATTGGGATGGATTCCTCTGAGTCGACAGAACAGCTCCAACATTTCTTGACCCGAGAGACAGTTAATGAGTCCGTCGTACTGGGGACAGTAACCGATTTGTTTCATGTACAACTTGTTGTCGGACTTGAGTGTGCGACAACAAATGTGAACGTTTCCACTCGTAGGGTCAAGGTTTCCAGTCATCATTTGGAAGAGTGTGGTTTTTCCAGCGCCATTCACACCCAACAGACCGTAACACTCTCCTCTGTGTACACCAAAATTCATGTTGGACACAGCGGCGAAAGTGCCAAATCTCTTGCACAGGTTCTCCACGACAATAGCGTCTTTATGTATTTCCCCTACACATATCAATACATAAGTAGAGTGAGTTTTGGGCAGCTTGCGAGCGTACAAATTATGTTCACCAGTATTTCTCTTTAACTGGTTCTTTTTAAATAATGGTTTTCATATTCAATGGACTCTACAAGGAGTAACTTACGTTTACTGGCCAAACTTGACACTCTTTTGTTCTCTGCTTCGACGTCAGGGTCAATAGTTTCTTGAGAGAATCGGAATTTTCTCAGAATTCCAGGGAAATTCAATATACCACGGGATTTGGTATACTCTAACGTAAATAACAAGAATAGATAAATACAAGAAAATAGAAGCATGATCGTTAGCTCTTGACCGATTCCTGGTAGAATTATATCCGCTGAAATATGTTCGGACTCGGCGGTCCCATCCCATTCTAGGAACGGTTTTAATTCAAAACAAGACACTCCATGTTCTTTAAAATCCGCACAATTATCTACAAGATAATGAAAATCACAAGTCAAAATTGGCCACGTATGTTGAGTTTGCATCATTGTTTCTTATTTAGTAGCCACATACCACAGCAAGACTGGTAATCTTCAACGAAAATTCGGACATCGTTATTAGCAAAATTGGGATTGCACACAACTTGCTTTACTTGGTCAGTTACCATGTTGCATTTTGAATTGTAGCCGACTTTCTCAACAAACCGCATTAGACTAAGGGAAGCGCCGAATGAAGGGAAAAGTCGCCCTACCCAGCGAAGATTGTCCGCCAAGTCAAAAAAATTACTTTGCTCAGTAGTATGAACCACAATGGTCCAAAGCATCCCTGAAAACAATAATTGCATTAAAAAATTGAAAACAACTGGTTGAATTTACTCCAACGAATCTGATATTAGTTAAAGGAAGAGCTACCCATAAACATGTTCAAAACAGCAAGGAAAGCAAATCCGCCAGCAACAGATGGCATCATCAAGCTAAACAGGTACGAGAAGGATATGGCTGATATTCCAAATACAAGTATGATCAAGAAAAATGTAGCTGAAAATGTACATAAAAATTAATAATATCCCAGTGAGAAAATAAAGTATATTATAGTCTCGTGGCATTATCTATAATGATATTGAACATACAAGTAGCACCCCCAGTTGTGAAAGCGCTGTAATTTTCGAAGATGGGGAAGCAAAAAATCATCACAGTGGTTAGCAAAATAACCAGGAAAAAATCCCAAACGAAAGATGACATCCAAAATACTGCTGCCCGGATCCCAGTCATTAGTTGTAAATGTTTCGCCTAAATATAAAAAATCAAAATTGTATACTCACAGATTGCTTGTTTCGTATTGTTGTAACTAGGCTTCATTTAGTATTCAATTTACCCGACACAAACGTTCGTCCAAAGGGAAAACAACAAACCCTGCAGCTAATGTTGAAAGACCCAGCGGTAGTAGCAGCACATATATTAATGGCAGATTTTTTGCAGCTGACGGATTGGGAGTAGCATCCAGAAGCAAATTATTAAGTCCGCTTGTCAAGGGATGATTTGTGACTGTTAGGGTAATAACGGCACCATCACTGGGCATCATATTTCTGAGTAAGGCGTTCGTTACTAAATTTATTGACAGAGGACTAGCATGGATAGGTATGGTTTGGAACATTGCTCGTATGTCCGAATCGGTGAATTCTGCCGCAATGACGAATCTCTCCCTATACTCGAGCTCGTCTTCTTGCGCAATTTGTATCAAAGCATTGTTGATATTATCATTGACGAACACTGCTTCTGCATTCGTTTGGTGTCGATTTTGTTCCACGGCACTTCGGTAAAAATTACCAAGTTCATAGGTCTGTGAATAGAATCACATGAGTATATTTGGGAAATTTCAGCATTTGTACCCTGGTTTCAAAAGTGCATTTCAGTCTGTATTACCTCATTAGTTGTGGTGTAAATTGCCTTAGGGTTTTTGTAGGAGCCTATATCAATTTTGAGAGCAGGTCGAGAAGGTAGCGGAGCAATCGTCGCATTAAATACTAGAACTGATGCAATGGATAAGAGAATCGGAAGAAGTAGCTAAAAAGTAAACATGTCTTCTTAGCAATTTAATATTGTGTGTAATTACATCTTCTCCTGGCTGATTTTTGGAGTGGTATAACTATAATATATTAATTTGCAAATAGTACCTGAGTTGTGAACAGAAGTTTCTTCCTGGATGTGTACAAGTACCTTTTAATTAAGAGTCCCTGGGTGTGCTGAAGTAATAAAAACAGTCCTGATACTGTACGAACATCTGAAAACAAAGTAAGAGATTTCAAAATATTATTAAGAAAACTATTACAATAAAGGAGGTTCTGCTCATTTAATCTTTCTATAGTTTCATTTGTGCTATAAGTGATTTTATATTTACTTCTGCTGTTCTCGTCCCCAGTGTCAATAGATATATCTGTAGATCCTTTATTCGAGGTCTCTACAAAAATTTGTCCTTCTCCAGTTTCTTCGGCAACTCTAAAGCAATCAATACTATATTGAATATTCTGAAGGGATTTCTCAGAAAACAATCGTTGGGACCTTCATTACTTACTTTGCAAAAACTTCATCCATTGTAGTGAGTGGTAAGCCAATATGAAGGATACCAAGTTCATCTTTCCGCTGTGACAGTTCAGCAAATAGAGCCGGAAAATGAGCGGTGTCATTTGTATCATTTTGACGAGGCAAAGCAATGCCAATGTCACATATGTCATTCTGCTGATTTTCATTAAGTTTTTCTTTCCAGTATGCTTCAGGTGTATAGCTCCTTACTAGATCCAGAATAGCCTTACTATGAGATTTTAGGGCTGATGAGTACACACTCAACTTTAATGTGTAACCACTTCCTGCAATATTAAATTTATGGGTAAACCGCTTTCCAAATATTTTAACTTGAAATTAATTATACATCTAGAAACATGACTAATTGCTAGTTTTCATATGCAAACCATAATGTTGCTTCAAGAATAGCGTAGATCCACAGCAATGAATCCTGCCCGCTGACATAATGGCAATACGATCCCCTAGAATATCAGCTTCCTCCATGAAGTGGGTTGTGAGCAACATTGTTCTACTTTTACGTATTTCCTACACAAGGAAGTGAGATAAAAATGTAAGAAAGCAATATACATTCGTACTAGCTTACACAGCCCAATCATATTTACTAACCAGTAGTAGGTCCCAAACCACACGACGAGCTTCTGGATCCATCCCAGCCGTTGGCTCATCCATGACGACCAGCTGTATATTACGAATATTTGAATATACAAAATCAAAATCAAATATGACTGTAGTTTATTTTTAAAAAACCTTGGAGCCGCCGATGATGGCCATTGCCAGCGAAAGTTTCCGCTTTTGTCCTCCCGACAAACATCCCGCAATAGAATGGGTTTTCTCAGTTAGTTGTAGTCTTTCCAGAAGTGTGCTAATTTCTTTACTTGCTTCCTCCCAACTGAGACCCTTTAACTGCAGGGATTTGTAAGCATTTTCAAACCTTAAATATAGTTATAAGCTATAAAACGTAAAAAAACTTTCTGTAGTAATAATTTTGATTCCCTTACCAGTCCAAAAAATAGCAAACTTTCTCTCACTGTGAGTTTGTCAAACAGGATGTCATGTTGTGAGCAGTAGCCCAGTTCTTTTCGGATAGAGTTCATTTCAGAAGCAATGTCGAATCCATAGATTCTAGCCTGTCCACTTGAAGGCCCAAACAATCCTAAATACATTCATATAGCATGAGAATGGTAAAAACTTTCATTACTGCGTATATAAAATATAAGGCAGTAAAACAAAATTCTAAATGAATGGAGTATAAAAACAATAATTCTGTTAGATTTTCGAAATTATCACTTCAATAGTTTAAATGTTTACCCGTGAGCATTGAAATCAACGTTGTTTTCCCGGCGCCATTGCATCCTAACAGCACCGTTATCTGTCCCTCGAACATATTCAGAGTAAGTCCATCTACCGCTAGCTTTAAATCTTTCCTTGTGGTAAATGTTTTCTCTAAATTCTTTATTTCCACACTTCGCTTAAGTGTAGTTGGCTCTGCTTCAAACCCATCCTCCAACTTATCATCTGTAGATTTTTTCATCTCTGCCAACTCATTTTCGTACAATATACTCGTTTGCTTTCTCCAGAATGAGCGCTGGTAAATAAATATAATGTAATTAAATATAAGATAAAAGAATTTCACTAGGGTCATCACCTACTTGAAACTTATAAAGATCTCTCAGTTGTTGATAATAATAATAATAATAATAATAAACAATAATAATAATTATTGTTTAGTTGGTATTGCTTACCTGAAAGATGAAATACCAAGGTTTAGTTAAGCCATACTTGGATGGCAAAACAATTTCCAGGTACATTGTGAGAACATTGTACATAATTGAGCTTATGACAAACATGATCATTACATGCTGCAAAGCAAAGTCGTCTAAAGTATTCGACGGCTGACTCAGATTTGACCACTGAGCTCCAAAACCTGCGCACCATGAATGGATTAACTCGGTTAGAGAGAGCTTCAAATTTCCCATTCCAAATTGAATGGTAAACATTAATACCTTGAAACTCGAGTGAGTGCATAAGTTTTACTGCCCAGTGGAGGCCCATGTTTGGAAGTAAGCAACTTGCCATTTTATCGGATAAAGATAGATTTTCATAATTGCGGAGGAGAGGAACTGCTAAAGCAATGTAGGAAACAATCCAAAACACCATGCCCACTGACACTGCAATGATTGCTGTAATGTAAAATAAGAACAAATGTAATAGGTTATTTCCACAACAAACAAATGTAAGGGGTATCGCTAATATTCCCACCGCTTTGAAATAGGGTTGACAAGAAGAAAAGGAAGGAAATTGCTGCCATGGCATATAACATCAAAGTCAACCACCACACTCCAGGACTACTATGAACAAGAAATGCCTCCGCTTCAGGTCGTAACCTTGTGAATAGCAAGATTACCACAATTGTTACAGACACCATCACTACCAGCAACGAATCAACCATCCAACCAATCCAATGTTGGTAACTACAAAGTCCCATCATTTTCATCAGTTCCTGAAAGAAGTATTGAACTCATAAGTATCGTCTTTTTTAGTACCTTCACTACCAGTTATGAGTCTCTTGAATACCAGCAGTGATAACTGTTAGGACTTACCTTAATTCCAGACTCTTTCTCTGCCACTACTTTCCGTAAGATAGATGGGACAATAAAAATGAATCCTGTGACTAAAAAAATAGGTAAGACCGGCGTGATGAGAGAACTAAAATCAACTTTGGATTTATATGGGGGGTATGGAAATGCTTGAACACTGATCTATAAAACAAAAAGCTCTGTATCAATTTTTAGTACTTATCAAAATGCGTGCATGAATGTCTAAGGCTACAGAATTGACTCACTTTTTGTTTAATGGACTTCATAGTTACAACTTGAGTGATGGCTTTGTCCATAAAAACTTGTATGGCTGCAAAGCTCCCACTAGTTTGTTGGTAACCCTTACCCGCGCTACCTTTAGAAACATAAAAGACACTAGTTTGAAATATTTATCTCTGGTTTAATAATAATAATAATAATAATAGGAAAAATTAAAACAAGAAATGTTATCTTCGTTACCAGATACAGGCCCCGGAAATTTGATTGAGTCGTATATTTTTTCGGTTTGGAATTCAACATCCACTAAGCGAATTTTGTAGCTCAGCCGCATTGATGAAGACAGCGGTGAGAATCCATTCTCGAATACAATGGCGGCTCGGAGTTTTTCCTTCACCCGTTCCTTATCCGTATTTAGTCCGTTATACGTGTTGTAATCAATGATTGCATCTTCCGAAGGAAATCCACGGAGCTCTGTGCAAGAAAACTTTATTTTATGAAATTATTTTTGATAATTCTTAGGCAAACCAAGGGATTTGAAATCAAGTAATTTCTTACTTTTTTCAGGTAAACATTGAAAATAACAAAATGGAAGGGGGCTTCACTCACTCAGTTTAGTAAATCCTCTGTACTTTTGAAGTCCTGTTTCAAATGCTTTCATAATTTCATCTGTTTTGTTATTTGTTGGGGCGTATCCAATAATAAACGTAATATTGGACCTTTTTTCCCTCGAAGTTATTATCCGTCTTGCTAGGTCCTACATTTAGTACTTAATATTTAAAATGTGGTTTCTTATATGTATCCTATATATTACTTGCCCATGTAACTTGAATAATTATAAACTGAATTTGTGTCTTACACTCTCTCCATATTCCGTGAATGAGGTGTTGACCAAGGTATTAACAGCATCAATAGTAGGCACTACAGCTTTGAAACCCGCAAATAGCAGAGCAAAAAGTGTCGGTAGTAAAATCTCAAACAATAAAATCACATAGTGTCTTCTTCGCACAAGCAAATTTTTCCACAACAGTAATCCAATGGGACCAAGCCGTCTTCGTTTTTTCTTCTCATTTAGCAACTTGATGTCGGGTTGCTTATTGGGACTAGGTCCTGAGGAGAAAGCAGTAGGAATTTCTGCGTTTTGGATTTTTAAATCCTCCATTTTAATACGACCTCTTCCAAAACAAGATTATTGTAATGTTCAATACATTTAATGAAAGTTAAAATAAATTCATGGTTCGCGTTGAATTTGGTCAATGTATAATTAATACAGGGTTAATAATTAAAGAGCACAATGGAGGAACGGTTAGGACAGTGAAGCTGATAACTGGAAACTAAAACTTTGGTATGATATAATGTTGTTTTTATAATCCGTCGTCATCACGCTAATGCTAGGCACGGATCAATCAGAATAGGTCAAATAATGGGTTTCCAAGTCTTAATCCTACTTATTATTCTTGCTATTTAGTAAGTGTACATACATACATATGCATACCCCACCCACTCATGTTTCGAGCAATCCTTAGGTGAGGTTACATAAGCATTTTATTTATTGTAACATTTGGTTGACATGAAATACATTATTTATTTGTTTACATTATTATCACCTTTAAGTTCATAAGCATCAATTGCACATGTTGTTTTAATTTTTGAGTTCCTCCTTGTCAATGTGCATGATACAAGTGAAGCAAAATTTCAGAATCACGGAAACAACGGCGGAAAATGGAAGAATCAATGGAGTTCTTTCCGCTTGTGGTTTTTAATCCGCCTGTTGAGGCTGATAAAGTATGTTAAAAGAATTGCTAATTATGTTACAAAATAATTTCTTTAGAACCACTGCCCTTCATAAACGAATTGCCAATAAAGTTTCAAGAATAAATTATGCTGACCTATATATTTTAACTGGAATCATTTCAGTCAGTAGCAAAAACATTCTTTAGAAGTGTTGTGGAAGAGAAACTGGATCTCCCAAGTATGTATGAGGAAAACGGTAACATTTACAGGAAATACTGGAAAGTCTTGGAACGTGAACAATAGTAAAGTACGGAAGTAAACGTGAGTCAGTAAGTCAGCAACTATTACATTTTTTCCTAAGGCATTGAAAGTAGTTTAAAATGTTTTTGAACTCTCTAACATCGGTTTGTCATTCGGTATATTTTATATGAAATGTAAATCAATAATCTTTCGATCTCAGGTAAGCCGATTAGAAGGCACGAATTGTTCCTGTAATTGTTCAATAAAAAATGGACAAAACAACCATATTTTACGTTTGAGCCATTCATGAGAAAATAAAAAATAATGTGGTTACAAAAGAAACAATTTAAGATTATCATTCCAAGCATCATGTACTTTTCATTTATTAAATTTTTTTAGTATATTGGACACGAGGACACTAGAACACTACTGTAATTTAATGTATGATGAATTTATTTTGCTGAAGTACGTTAAACCTGACTTAAATGTAACTGTCACGTCATGTACACAGCTTTTTTCTTAATTATATATTATATATTTGTATATGTCTGTACATGAAATCTATGCCACAATCTACAAGTTTGAGCCAAAGGGAACATGTCACCCCAGTTTTATACAAGTAATTACTTAATGTACGATTTCCGCGTCCATGAAGCGCAGAAACGTTGTAGTCTACGTTAATAATAATCAATGAAATAATATCTCTATTCAACTGACACTTAAAACGGACAGGTACAGTCAAGAGTATTTATAAACATTGTTTATAAATCAAAATTTACAGCGTACTCCAAGCCAATAGTGTAGCACTCAAATGGTTTAATACAGAAAAACAATAATTATTACTGCCGTCCTCAGCGGAGTCAGAATGAACTTACAGTTATAATGTACTAGGTATGTATGTACAACAGAAGAACGCCTTCAAAAACATAAGACATGACGAAGTGCATAAAAATCAGTTATTTTTTGTATTCTTTAACCCTTCATTTCACGGATATCCTTCAAAATTTTAAATTATAATAATGCTTTCAATCGGAGTTCTCTACTTGAGGTAGAAACGTAAAACTAAAAATGATATAACGTCCAGGAAAATTGTACACCACATCCTTCAAAAGTATTCAAGTACTGATTACATGATTTGGGTGTAGATAAAGTTAAACTAGATACAACTGAGACGATCTAAAATACGGAATACTATGGACACATGTGTGACTTGTTTAACTCAGAGTAATTCAATAAAATCATCTACTTAAATATTAAACAAGGTCTGGAGTATACTAAAATAGAACTAATACAGAGAACATTGTAAATTACAGTGGTACTATTTTAGCCACAATAAAAGAAAGATGTAATCTCTAGTAAAGTCACCCTATAAAAATCAATTATGGTCAGGCAATCGCTAATGGCAAGAGGAAGGGCTTTTAAAGGCCAATGGTAGCTAATCCCTTTCCTAATAAAGAAACTTTGGCCTGTCGTTTGGAACTCTTTGTTTTGGCCACCGATAAGAAGATCTCTTCTAGAGTGGTTTCACTCACGGAATAATCTTCCATAAGTCCCACGTACTTCTGTTTCAAATCTTCCAAAGCTCGGAAGACAGCTTCCCAATCAATTCCAGTGTTCATGACTTGGTACTCTATCACGTTCTGTAAAATAGAATAGTCTCATTTTAAATAAAATCAGGTATAATTTTGGTAATTGGGGGAATCACAGAGAAAAGTACTTGGTAGTAATGCAAAGCAGGAAATTAATTATATTGTATACACATAATATGGACAAAATAATATATTATAAAATATATTGTACCTCATGCTGTTCTTTCAAAACACATGGATTAAATGCGTTGTTTATTTCCTCGCATAAAGGTTTCACTTGATGTTCACGCTCAGCTGGAGAAATCTGCTGACTGATTTTGATAGTTATGGCAAAACCTTGAGAAAGTTTTGACTTCAAATGTTGCACAGTTCCTGTGCATCGCAGCTGTCCGTTCACCATGATGGACAACCTGGAGCACAGTGCCTCACATTCCTCCATACTGTGGGATGTCAGAATCAAAGCTTGACCTGCGTCCTTCCCGGCTTTCACCAAAGCCCAGAACTGTCGTCGACTCACAGGGTCTACTCCGGACGTTGGCTCATCCAACAAGATCACGTTCGGGTGACCCACCATGGCAATGGCTGCACTCAGACGTCTCTTCATTCCTCCACTGTAGTTTCCACACTGCACATTGGCAGAACTTGACAGTCCATATCGCTCCAACCACTTCCCAGCCTCTGCCTTGATGTAATTGGGATGGATTCCTCTGAGTCGACAGAACAGCTCCAACATTTCTTGACCCGAGAGACAGTTAATGAGTCCGTCGTACTGGGGACAGTAACCGATTTGTTTCATGTACAACTTGTTGTCGGACTTGAGTGTGCGACAACAAATGTGAACGTTTCCACTCGTAGGGTCAAGGTTTCCAGTCATCATTTGGAAGAGTGTGGTTTTTCCAGCGCCATTCACACCCAACAGACCGTAACACTCTCCTCTGTGTACACCAAAATTCATGTTGGACACAGCGGCGAAAGTGCCAAATCTCTTGCAAAGGTTCTCCACAACAATAGCGTCTTTGTGAACTTCACCTGTAAAAATCAGTAGTATATTAAAACGGAAATTTGCAGGGTTTTCGGTTTTCAAGCAAAATAGTTACATATGCATATGTACAAATGACTATAGATAATACTCTTCAATTTGTTTCCATCTTACCATGAGTCACCATATTGTCAATTCGTTTGTTCTCATCTTGAACATCACTGTCGTATACTTCAGATGGGAAATCAGGGTTTTTCTCATTTCCTCCGAAGCTAAGTCCTTTGCGAGATTTCAAATACTCAAACAGGAACAATAAAGAAAAGTATATCAGGGACATAATCATCAAAGCTAGAAGTTCTTGTCCGATTCCAGGCAATTCAACACTGGCTGGAATGTGCTCAGACTCTCCGGAACTTTGCCAAACCAAGAATTCATTTTTGACAAAGCAAGTGACACCTTTGTTGGCGAAGTCTTCACAATTATCTGCATAAAGTGAAATGACATATTGAGATCAAAGGGAAAATTTACAAATATATTATTTCATGCACAAAAATATCGTAATGGCTAATGATCATTATGTAGATCATTACTTCTGAGTGTGTTGTTGCAAATACACAGGAGCAGCTATAAACTAAAATAAGCACTACTTCAGAAAAATATAGCTTACCACAGCATGCTTGGAATTCTTCTACGAATACTTTAGAGTCAAAGTCAGTAATGTTTGGATTACAAATGATGTTCTTCACTTCGTCCGTCACCATGTTACACTTCACATTCTTGGCGACTTTGTCAACGAAACGAATCATACTCATAGAAGCTCCAAAAGTTGGGAACAATCGTCCTCCCCAGCGGAAGTTGTCAGCAAGTTCGAAGAAGTTACTTTGCTCCAAACCGTGCACAACGATACTCAACAAGGTTCCTAAATAAAATCATTCATTTCGTGAATCAATCGTCGACTTTTGTTCTTGAACAAGAAACACCAGGAGACGTTCTTCTAATGTGTATTCTTCTTACCCGTGACCAAATGGAGAACCGTGATGAAAGCGAAGCCACCGGCAACTGTTGTCATGCACAAACTGAACAAGTACGAGAAGGAAATTGCAGCGATTCCGTAAATCACAATAATGAGGAAGAAAGACGCTAAAAAGATAATATTTGTCACAGTTAAAGAAGTAGTCATTTTTCTTGGCCAATCTTAAAGTTATTTTTATAAATAAAAACAAATTAGGTATTAATGAATACAACTTATTCATTTAATGCTTACGCGCAGCATTCGCCGTCGTAAACGCGTCAAACGTTTCCATTATCGGGAAGAAAGCGATCATAGCACCAGCAAGGATTACAACCAACAGAAGATCCCAAATGAAAGAGGATATCCAGAAGACGAAAATGTTCATTCCAGTCATGATTTGGAGTTGCTTAGCCTACAATTTCGATTAATATTAGTATTAAATATACCATACGCCATGTTGTATCTAAAATTGTATTGTCATTTCTTGGAAGATTGTGCATTTGATTAATCTCTTACTCGACAGATTCTTTCTTCCAGGGGAAAGACGATGAAGCCTGCGGCCAATGTAGAGAGACCCAAAGGAATCAAGAGGGCATAGATTAGAGGTAAGTTAGAACCAGCTCGGGGATTTTGGGTACAAGATTCCAACAATGAATTTAACCCGCTCTTCATGGGGTGGTTAGTAACAGACAATGTGATTTTTTCCTCGTCAGCCTCAACGGGATTCAAAAATCGAAGCATAGCATTAGAAGCTAAATTAATGGCAAGGGGACTGGCATGAATTGGCAAAGTTTGGAACATTGCTCTGACATGGTTCTCTTTGAAATCTGCGGCAGCAACGTAACGTTCTCTGTATTGAAGCTCATCCTTTCTGCCAATATCGAGGAGTGCAGTGTCCAAGTCGGTTCCTTCTGAAACTTTTGTTATTTCCGCATCAACTTGATTTAAAGGATTCGAAATATAATCGGCGTAGATTTCACCAACATCTAGAGACTGTGGAAATAACAAGACGTAAGTAAACCTAAATCATAATGAATAACTTAGTACAAAAAAATAGAAAGCATTGTATTTTCGTATTCATACGTCGTTTGTAGCTGCGTAAATGGTCTTCGGATTTTTATATGGGCCTAGGTCAATCTTCAATGCAGGGCTGGGTGGAAGTGGAGCATTTAATTCGTTGAATAATTGCACAGCAGCGAGCACGAGGAGGAATGGAAGTAAAAGCTACACATGTAGAAAAACAAGTCATTTAAATTGCTAGCACATGTGTAAATTAAAGGCTAAATCATTCAAAACATGTAAATAATAAGTTCATAAATTATTTTGCATACCTGAGCAGCAAATAAAATCTTATTTCTCAAAGTATACAAGATCCGTTTCATAAGGAGACCAAATATGTGTTGCTTCATCAGCGAAAGTCCGGTCACCTTGTAGTTTGCTAAGGAGTACGTATTTAAAAAAATGTAAATAAGATTACAGCACCAAAACATGCTGACCTTCAGTCAGTGCTACAACTGTAATGATTAATTTTACAACTTGTTGCTTACCTCCTCTAGATTCCAAGAGTTGGTCAGGGTGGAATTTAACGTTGGTAAGACCATTTCTTCCATTTTTCATTTTCTTCTCCTCCGTTTCTTCAACAACCCTGTTGATATGCGAATAAAATTCAATGTACATTTTCTAGATAAAGCTTACGAATCAAAAACGTGTCAAATTTAGTGCTGTTGGAAAACTCACTTTGCAAAGACATCGTCCAAAGTAGTGAGGGGTAAACCAATATCAATTATACCGAGGTTTTCTTTCTCTTTTGAGAGTTCAGAGAACATAGCAGGGAATTGCGTGGTGTCGTTCACTCCATTTTGACGGGGTAAAACAATGGAAACATCGCAAATGTCATTTTGATTGATTTCACTAATTTTATCTTGCCAAAATGCATCCGGGGCATATTTCTTAACCAGATCAAAAATAGCATCACAGTTTGACTTGGGTGGTGCATAAACGCTCATTTTTAGTGTGTATCCACTGCCTAAAGAAATTCCATAGAAACTTTTTGTTAAAATTGCGTCTATATATCATAAACTGCAATGCTGCGACCAAGTATAGCCTAAAGCCACATTAACGATTGGGAGTTAAAATCCGTACCATAATGTTTCTTCAAAAACAGGGTGGAGCCGCAGCAATGAATTTTACCACTGGACATAATTGCAACACGGTCTCCGAGAATATCAGCTTCTTCCATGAAATGGGTGGTCAGCAACATTGTTCGGTTCTCTCGTACTTCCTAAAAATTTATTTGATTGTTTTAATTACCTTCAGTAAAAACATCCGTATCAAAGAGCATGAATATGGACTAGGAGAAGGCATGCGAGGCAAAGGATATTAAATATGTATTTTTATAATATGTTATTAGTTATTTGTCGCAATTACCAGAAGCAAGTCCCAGATTCCACGTCGAGCTTCAGGGTCCATTCCAGCTGTTGGTTCGTCCATGATAACAACCTGGAAGAATAAATTAACTGTGAGTGGAAATTTTCTAGTTTTTGTGGAATTATTTATTATTATTTTATTCGGAAATTGCAGGAAAAGTCAAAATAAAATCCTAAAGGAAAGGAGGCTTTACCCTTGATCCGCCGACAAGAGCCATTCCCAGAGACAATTTCCGTTTTTGACCTCCAGACAGATTCGCAGCCAAAGCATTTTTCTTTTCACTCAATTGAAGCTTCACCAACAATTCTTTAATTTCTAGGTTAACATCCTTGGAGTTCATTCCTTTAAGCTATAAATTATAGTAAAGTCAGTGTCATCAATTTGAAATACATATTTTAAAAAAATACCACTAGCAATAAAATGTCAAACTCACTCGTCCACAAAATTGAAGATTTTCCTTGACGGTGAGTTGTTCAAAGAGAATATTGTACTGTGAACAGTATCCCAATTGTGTTCTGATAGTGTCCATGTCCTTACGGATATTGAATCCGTTGATTTTCGCAGAGCCTCCAGTTGGATTGTATAATCCTAAAATAGTAAAAATTCATATTGACCTAATTTATTTCCCAAAGGTATATATAGTACAGTACACATGTGGATATTTTGGAGGTTAAGGAGGCGACATTTTATTTAAACCGTACCAGTCAGCATAGAAATCAAAGTAGTTTTTCCGGCACCGTTGCATCCCAACAAAACCGTAATCTGACCCTCAAACATGTTCAAAGAGAGACCGTCCACAGCTACGTGCTTTCCTCCAAATACCTTTCTCAAGTTTTGGATCTCAACTCGAGCATTCAGCCCATTAGGTTCAATTTCGAAGCCCTCAGGCAAATTTCTGCTTCCGTTAGATTGTGTGAGCTCCAGTGGATATGCACCATAGTCTCCGGTGAGACTTTTCCAGAAGGAAGGCTACACGTTCCAAAATATTTATTAATTATGTTTCGCTCGGCGTTGTTGACAACATAATCCATTGGTAGCATTAAGAAGTTTGAGGTCAGTTTAATTATTTGAGAAATGGGAAGAAAGTTACAACACTTCTTCATCTCACAATTAGAGGAAAGAACATAATAATTATTACGATTATTACAGTAAAGAATTTTCACCTTGAAAATGAAGTACCAGGGTCTTCGGATACCATACTTAGATGGAATGATGCATTCGAAGTACATGGTGAGTGACATGTAAATAATTGAGCTGATGATCAACATGATAATAACGTGTGCGATGGTGAAGTCATCCAAAGTATTAAGAGGCTCTCCAAGTTTTGACCATTGGGCTCCAATACCTGTTATTTGCGTGAAAGATGCTACTTATTATTACTAGTCCTAAACAACCTTCAATAAACCCCTGACAATGGTAAATTGCGTACGAAAAAAGTAAAAGCAATAAATGTTTTTTTGCCAAAAAACCCTCATAACACGTAACACTTGATGATTTACGTTTGAAAAAGTCAAACTTTGGAACACATAAAAACTTGTCAATACTACGGCACTGACCTTTAGCTTCGAAGGAGTACATGAGTTTGACGGACCAGTGCAAGGCCATATTTGGCAAGAGGCAACTCAACATCTTTTGAGACAGTGATAACCATTCATAATTAGATTCCAGTGGAAAGAGTACAATGAAGTAGAGAATAATCCATGATACAACACCCACGGCAATAGCAAGTGTGGCTGCAATTAAAGAGCAATCAGTAAGTCAACAACAATCCCTGAACAGTATCATCGCTACTTTTCTCAAATTCAATAATAAGACTGGTAAAAGTAATGTGAAGGAACCTGCCGGTAGTGTCATTGCCAGCACAAAGAGAACAAATATACATTATCTTTTAGATCTACATGATAAGACTCCCTTTCTCTACGTACATCATGAGTTCTGTAATTGCATGAAAGGATTACCCTTTTGGAAGAACGTAGAGATGAAGAAGAGGCAGGACACGGCGGAAATCACGTAGAGGAGGATTACAACCCACCAAATGGTGGGATCACTTTTTGCTAAGAATGCCCCTGTTTCCGGATTAAACTCTTTGAACAACACCACCACCACCACCGTCACAGGTATAATCAGGATCAGTACGGAGTCCAACATCCATCCAATCCAATGTAAATAACTTTTCAACCCCATCATTTTCATCAGTTCCTGTACACATAATTATTCGCATTAAAGTTGAGAACTAATCATACACAATCAGTCGCTTTTACCAAAATCTTAGATAGTGTCAAGATTGTGATGCCGAAAGTGAGCATTCTTTGAATGCCCCTTTTTTGTCAACGCTCTGCCTGCATGCAATTAGTTACGCATGGATGCTCAAATGACATTGTAAGTGTTTATTACTGAAACATTGCGTAGGACGGAAGATAAACGTGAAGATTTGAATATATTAAGTTTCTGTTAGCTATCAAAATAGGATTCAATGTCTATGCTTAAAGGGAATCCCAGTCAGATAAACTTCAATTAATATTCAAGTAAATGTGTCCCTTAATGAAAACTTAAATCAAAGTAATGTACAAACCCCTGGGTACATTTCTTACAAAAACAAAAACTACGTGGGCATAGGTACACAAATTCTACTATGGTTATTTTTTTTTTATAAGATCTGGAAGCTAACTGACTGAGTGAGCGTAACAAAGCACTCAAAAATGAATGTGTACATTTCACACTTATAAATGAAAAGATTGGTGAAGCAACCAACTAACTATACAGTGAAGGAAAAGTTGAGGAAGTAAACCTTTCATATTCAGGGCAGTCTTGCGCATACATATGTGTATGTATATGTAGTAAGTAGGAGTTGAAGCGTAATGACATGAATTGAAAAAAATTGGTTCCTTTTACCTTAATACCAGATTCTTTCTCAGCAACGACATTCCTCAGAATGGACGGAACAATAAAGACAAAGCCGAAAACTAAGAACTGCGGCAGTAGATTAATAAAAATCCTACTGAAATCAAGTTCAACTTTATAGGGCGGATAAGGAAACCCTTGGACGCTGACCTGTAATGAAAACCAGTAAGATTATCATAATTGAAAGGTTTCAAGACTGACCACAGCAAAGGCTGTAACAGCATTTACATGATTTGGAAAAGGGTGTGTGGATGGAACAGAGAGGCGGTGGATTAAAAAAAGTTTTCAGAGTATGTACAATATACCATCCATGATTTACTTCGTACAGGTAGGAGAATATTTAATTAAATCTTTTGCAAGGATCAATTAGTACATAAAATACTGACCGTGTAATTGAGTGTTTGGTTCGTAATCACGCTAGTAATGGCTTTGTCGAGAAAGATTTGTATCGACGCAAAACCTCCTTCTTGGTATCCTTTACCCGCGTTTTCTACGTAATAAAAATGTGAAAACAACACGTTAGTTCCTCGACATTTTTTTTTTCGTAAACACAAAAAAACACAGGTATACCTCAGCTGTGAGATGGTTTCATTTGGGATCATTTGAAATAAAAACATTGCAATCTGAGCAGTACAATTATTAGATAAATGGACGCGGAACTACAACATGTCTTTAAAATCAAGTTGCACCAGACAGGTACTAGGGAAGTTACTCCCATTTAAATACATTTGTTTCAAATGGCATCGTTATTCTCTCGTAATTTTTTGTCGTAAAATATCAAAAGTCAGATTATCAGCTGGGAGATTTTAACGAAAGGAATAAAAATCCTTACTGGTATCCGGCCCTGGAAACTTGACGCTAGCATAGGTTTGATCCGTCTTGTAGTCCTTGTCAACCATACGTATCTTGTAAGCTAAATTTTTTGTTCGTTTATCCGACCAGTACTGTTCCTCGTCAAATCCCTTCTCAAAAATAATAGCTGCTCGTAAGGTTTCCAAAGTTTGATTTTCCTGTAGATTCAGTCCTTGAAGAGCATTAAATGTTTTGATGGCGTCTTCCGATTCAAATCCTCTGGTTTCTATTCATTAAAAATTGAATAATTCAATTAAAATATGATCAAGTAAAAGTTTCTGTAACACTCCATTTCCCAATAGGGGCAACTTTGACGTTTTCAACCATTCATATATTATGAAGAGATCCACCAAAGTACCTTAAAAATCATTTATTTATGAAGAAAATCATGAAAACTTTATTGCGCCTCCTGTACATATAATTGCACATTTCGTAGAGTCTACGTGAACTCATACACACCTCTATGCGAGTGCTCTTACAAAATCTGACTTGTCCTCTTTGAGTACGCAATGCATGGTGAAACATGCCATGTGCGTTTATTTACATTCAGATGCACCCCCCTCAATATGCAGGCACAGTGACAAACGAACGCATAATCTTGCATATCTTTGCAATCATATCATGCTACAACTTGCATGTACACACCATACTGTACGGTAAGTCAGTCTAAAAATCAAGTAAAAAATCAACTTCACTTCTTGGGCGAAATAAGTTTTGAGAGCGTGAATGTTCTACAAAGATGAACAACGTTATTGCATTGCCAGTCCGATATTTGATAAGTTTCAGCTACTTTTTTTTCAATTGCAAGTAGTACGTACACATATCACATATTCATACACATACGCGTAGTTGGATCTCTTTACATTACTTACATGTTTCACATATGCATGCTTTTTTTTACTGCAGTCTCAGCGGGGAAAAATATGTCTTACACATAATATTCTCAACCTTCTGTACAGCTGCAGAAAAAAGAAGACCCATTAAGTGTACAATGAGGGGATACTTATCTTTTGGATATGTACATGCCTCATGAGCTATGGTAAATTAGGGAAACGACTTGACGAAATCCAAAAAGGCTGAGATGCAAAGTTGTAGACAGAGAACAGGTGAATATCAATAGATACAACATTGGAGTTCTATTTCCACGGAAATCTATATACGGCATACTGATTTATGTGTCTATGACCGTTGTCTTTATTGTATAGGATGTGAGGATGCGGCTCTTAGCCGGAGGCTACTTGCGTGCCATGATAATACACCTGGCACTGAAAGGTTTCTTCCCGTACGTGTTAACAAAATCAAATGTCAAACATTAATGCCGTTAGCCCCAAGTTAAAAATAAATCCTAAAGGTGTTGTACTTTTCTTCCTCAAATCCAAAAGCTAGTTCCACTTGACACATGTACTGCCATTGCACCCCGTTGTTGAACAAAAGTATCCAATTAACAGATGGTATTCAATAAATGACACAGAAAGATTTCATGTTAAAATGACACTTTTATCCACGTAAAAACAAAATGAAAATAGTTTCATAAACAAATGACTCGGCAAAAACAAAAACTAATGGCATACAAACCTTGAAAATAAATATGTACCATTATTTTTGTAAAACTAGAAGAAGCTGCTGGATCCTGTGAGCCAAGAGAGGTTAAAAAGCAATAATTTTCATATGGTCATACCTTTAGGCTACATTAGAGTTCTATTTTTTGTATCACCCAATGAGGAACGAAACTTTCAGCTTTTTTCCACAACTAAAGCAGCAATTTTTTCCCTTTATTTATCATCGTGCACTAACTCAGTTTTCCTCTATTCATAGTCATTTCGCAAACGCTCCTTCTATATGATAATTGTTTACAGTGATCGAGGCAATAAATGTCTAACTTTCCTGAGACTACGGCTAAGTAGATAGAGTACAAAGGTCATCCTATCACATAATCGGTAAACAAGGTTAGGAAATCTTCTACCAAAAGTTACGTTCCTGAGCTACAGAACGAGTCATATTATATGTACATACAATGGCATAATTATACTTCATGAAGGAGAACTTTGCCCTGATTTTTACCTTGATTAGAAGTGATGTTGTGTTAATCAAATATCTGCAATCATCTGTGATAATGCATGTGTGTTTGCGATTGGAACCTGATGGAACTAAAAGTAACCGTAGAAACAGTAGAAAATCACATACAAACTCGACAAGTTTTCCTTCATTTTTTCTTAAATTTCTGCATTTTTTCTATTTCGCCGTAAATGTTCAACCTGACGGCCTTCCTTCGGATGAGAGATAGAAAGATTGTCTCTGGTGCTCCAACTTGCATAGTGATAAATTATTTAAAATTATACATAGTCACATACCATGCTACCAGAACTAGCACGATGACGACCAGTCCAGGTATAGGTGATACTGTGGTGCTAACTATTCTGGAATTTACGTCTATATGCATACATACAGGAGTTAGGTGTGACGTGGGAAAAGTTTTCAATGATCGGATGAAACCTACTAAAAATTTCCATTTGGTTATTTTTTAGGGCAAGAATCTGCACGAAATCTTAAATTATTACAGAATGGATTTTGCAACTCATTCCTTCTCACTTGCAAATTCCTTATTGACTATCACTTATAATGGTCATGTTTATCAAAGGATCTCTCAATTCGGTTGAGTAACATTACTGGTTTGTTACGAATGCGCTGAAACTTAGAATGATAGTCTTGTCATGTCGCTCTTACCATGTCTTAATGGAATTTTGTACTTCTTGAGACTATCTTGAAAAATACGCATGATTTCATCGGTGTAATTGTTGGCTGGTGCATAGCCCAGGACATAGGTAGCATTTCGTCTCCGGTCCCTCCAACGACTAATTTCTTTGACTAAATCCTACGGAAAAGAGTAAATGTCAGATATAAAACGGAGTCGTTAGTGCTTCTGTTATTAATAAGAAAAGAGAAACTTCAACGCTTTTCAAGTTATCTGCGTAATCATCGGAAATGTAAACACTAACCCAGAGATTTCAATCATAGAAATAATATGGGCATATTGCCTATAGTATCTGTACTCTTTCATGAAAAGAGAAGAGTTTTAAGGATGTAATGGATGGAATCTATTTTTCACTTTTATACGCACAGTTTAGCATAGGATTTAGCCTTTGGAGTACAGGCAAGGGCGATAGAGGAGAAGGATACGTTTATTTATGAGGAGAAAAGTGCATACAGAAAAGTAAGGATACATACAGCTTTGGCAAAGGAGAGCAAACAGTGCGAAACGCACATTAATCGAAATTTTAAGAATTTCATACACAGGAATTTTCTTCCCAAGTAAAATTTCAAATACAGTACAAGGTTAAAAATCAGTGACTTGTTTGTGATTATTGTAGGGAAAAGGCGTAATTATTAATCATGAACTAATGCAAGGAAAAACAATCGTACTGGCATGCAATTATGCATGTGAGTCTATGAGACTGTAATCACTTGAATTGTAAGGGGTAAAATACATTGCATTACGCTACACAGAGTAAGTTTTAGTGTTCTCATTCACGTTCAACTTAGAATATGACAATTGGATGTTTTGCTCTGTGGAAGTAAAAGAGTCAACTTACGCGTTCATAAAATTGAGTGGAATTGGTAATAATATTGGTTTCAACCGGAGGAGTAGGAGGCGTCCAAGTTTTGAAGAAAGCAATTAAACAGGCGAATAATGTCGGTAGAATGATTTCTAGTAAGGTAATAATCCAATGTCGTTTCCTCAGTAATGTATTTTTCCATAGGAGCAATCCAATACTGGCGAAAACGCCGGACTTTTTCTTGACAGGTCCACTGATATCTCTCAGTCGACTCTTTGTGGCTCCATTACGTTTGGAACTGGAAAAATCCTCGAGTGGATACTGATTGTGAGAATTGAGATTGTTATCCATGTCAATCTCAAAGGAATGGTTTATTGTCCCACCGTCAACACTTCCACCACCACCGTCCGCATCTGTCACGTTAAACTTATTCTGACCCTTCCGCGGCTCCGTTGCCATCGACATGATGTATTGATTTTAATTCACCAATTTAGATTCTCAAAAATTCACAGCATGGGCTTTAATCATTAAAATTCTGTGTCTTCACACTCAACACCTTTTTTTTCTCGTCAAATTTCAAATATCAAGATATTCTAGTTACATTCAATGCACTGGAGTCCTGGTCAAAGACAAACTTTATCCTGGATTCTGTGTTTCAATTTCCATTCCAGATCTTGACACAGTCTTGTTATTTTTTTTTATTTTTTTTTCAAAAGGAAATGCTCACCACGGCACTCTCAATATGCAGAATAAGGACTGATAGCACCAACACAAGTCGTAAGTAACTAAATGACACAAGGGAATGTTTTTCTTAGGAGTGAAGACTACACTTGAATAGTGACAAGCTGTAGCTGTACTTTTGTTCTGAACGCAAAAATAATCGAAACTTGACTCAATCAAGTAACAATGCTAACTGAAATAAATAATTCAAACCTGAACTTGATTCTATTGCATGATGGATGTCTACGTCATGCAGTCAACACTGCCACAACACAAGAGGGACTAAAAATTTGTTGTCTTAAGCCTGATGTTATGTTACATTAGGCACAACTTCACATTCAGGTCTGTTCGTGTCTATGCTTTATCTAGTGAGTATTGCCAGCAAGTGATGTGACTTCATTCACCACGTAAGTAAGTAAGCAAGTGAGTACGAGAGAGTCAGAGTCAGGTGGAAAAAGAAGGTAAGGTAGACAGCTTCAAGAAATACAGGAGAGGAGAGCAAGATGTAATAATTGTATAGTTATGTTTCCCAACAGTCCTTTTGGCCACAGCAGACGACTATGTTAAGGACTTACATTGGGACGTACCTTCACAGCCCTCAAGAGAGTACAGCCGACCAAGTTTACCTGTATGTACGTGTCTGTCCGCCGAGTATGATGGATACTTATTCCTTACACTATGGTCATCAAGTGCTTTTTATCATTTAGCTGCATACGTGTTTGCCTACCTGGTTCAACTATAGCTTGTTATTCCTTGGGAACCAACAGATCCTAACATGTACTTCTACTTAACCCATACTACTAGACGACAACTACATACATACATAGATACATACCTGTGTACATGGGAAAAACTGGTCCCTACCATTGCCCGTAACTCCATTAGATCATTTCAAGGATGAACACTTTAGATGCAGTTTTTCCACCTGATTCAGGCTTATTATATTAAAATTGAAATCAATGTTATGAGAACAAAACTGCAGACTTGCTTCGCTTCTTACTTTTCAAACCATTTCGTAGTGAAGTACTAAAAAGTACGGCAGGAGACCCTTTGAGAGGCTCTGTTGCCGTTCACAGTTCTCTGACGCCGAGTCCCACCAACATTAAAGGAAAACAAACGATGAGCATGCATAACAATCTTTTTGTCATTTACTCATTAATACATTGTTGGTATCCTTTAGTCCTGATGAGTTTTCAATTCTCCAAGCGTCTCCATCACTCTTTCCTTTGGCCTGTAGCTGACGTTCGTTCTACAAAACTTACGTTAGTTTAGAATAACTACACATACGTTAACTACCGAGTTGTTCATAATGGTTCTTTTAGCACGACACCCGTCGACTCTCTGTACGCCAGTAATTTAACAAACCCAGCGACTCGTACATTCAGAAATATGTCACACACATACAGGTTCATTTAAACGAAAAACGGTAATTGTACACACGAACATTCAAGCAATATCAAATTCTGATGTAACAAAATTCTCACCAACAACCCCCTCTCATTTCATATGAACGCCCTCACGAAAGGAGAAATTGAGTCGGAATCCAGAACTAAATGTAGTCATTTCTAGTAAAATCAAATCCTTGCCTTTATCATGACTTGTTAGCAGAAACTACGATTAGTGGGATTATTTAAGTTGTACGACAGGATAGACATTAATAGGGTTAAAAGCACAGGCACAATCAGAGAGATGCTTTTCATTAAGTAAGCATACAAACGAAAATTATACAAACCCTTTGAGGTTGATACACTTTCCATTTTTTTTTTATTTCATAAATTGCTCACATTTACACCCCCAGAATTATTACATTTCCCTGAAATCGTATAATTAAAACTACTTTGTGTATCCTACAGGATGTCATCACCGTTAGCACTGATGCACTGCAGTCAGGACTCTATCAAGTAAATCATTTACTTCCAGAGGCTACTGGACGGAGAACAGATCCCACCTGCCCGACCTACATTATTCTACGAAACCTTTGGTCAGTATTGCTCCACATTTCAGCAAGACAAGATCATATAATAAATAATTAGAGTACATACGTAAGCGCACTTGATAGCAACAGCAACCAACTGTGCCGTCGAAACCTGTTCAAGTATCACCCATACAGTGTGTAATGTAAGAAAATGCTTATGATTGAAACGCAACAGATTCCTCACAACTTGAATTTCTCTTCTTCGCACCCAGTCAACCTACAGACTCATTTACGTCTGCAGATATGATTTAGCCACAGACATACTTCTGTTTCCAAAGCACTAATGCGTCATGTAAATTGGTTACAGGGAAATCCAACGGTCACTGAGCGGGGAAAGATATAATTGTACTAGAAACACCAACGTTCCTGTTAAGAATAACTGCATTAGGGGTGCAAGGGAATACCGTTAGGAAATAAACAAAATGAGCTAAATGTTAATCGGAGATTAAAAGCAAAATGGATCACATACACATACCTTTTCGTAATAATGAAATGAAACAAGCATCTTAGAAGAAAATGTACATATGTCCAATGTGCACGCTACTATTTATTCTGTAATAATGATTTTTGCCTTTACATAAAACCCTTTTAGACCAAGTTTTTTGACCCTCTTTTCCGATAGGCTAATACCCGATTCACATACGGAACTACTCTAACTTTACAACTGATTAATGTTCAATTTAGCTGACGTGACTGTCTGATATATGAAGTAAATTACTATTCCATAGAATCGTCAATTGCAATCTAAGTTTTCCTCTCTGACATAATGAGTCACTGCCAATTGGAAATGACTGCTGTAGACAAGATGAGTTCCACACATATTATTGTGTACGTAATTCTTAGAAAAGATAACAAATAATGTAGCCTCTGTCTTCAAATTTTCCTTTCAATTTAATGTTTCTCAGCAGACACCAAAGTAGAATTAGATTAAGTGTAAGTACACAGAATAGTTTACGTGTGCATACAAGAGATCCGTGAAGAGTATCTTTGAAAGAACTGGCCCTGCTCATTTTTTTGTCAGTTAATTAAAGGGTCTAAAAAAGTGATGCGAATTGTTTGCACCTACAATTTGTGGTCACAGAAAAGTGGCAGATTCACAGGAGGTCCAGGAAAGGTTTTTTTTGTCCACCTTGTGTACTCTGAGAATGAGAATTTTTCTTTACTGTAATAACCTACTTTACTTTTCTGACTTGTTTTCCCTAAAAAGTAAGTTTCAACAACGCTCATCCATCATGAGTTAGTATATTCATAGAATTGGCATATTTTAGGCTAACAAATTCTACAAGCCATACTACTGTGGACCAACTAGTGGAATATTTGGAAGCCAAAAAGAAATTTCGTACATTACAAGCAATGCAGTGGTCAGACAGAATGACCAACTTCTCCTTCTCCTGTACAGTACTTGAAGGAGTATAGGGAGACCGTAGTGTAGTGTAGTGTTAGTGTGCATATAAATGAATGAAGTGTGTGCATTGAAAGAATGAATGAAATGTAATGCTGCCAGAACACATGAGTTTTTCGCTGCGATAGAAATGTTTCTACATGCTTTGTCCTTACTGACTTTTAAATACCACAAAGTTGATTTTCTCGCAGCGGATAATTAATAGCCTCGAGTCGAACTGCATGCTGTAAATATGTTAAACTCTGTTATCATATTGTATTTGATAATTTGTTTGCACTATACTACTGCAACGCGGGTACATACTGAAAAGGTTGCAGTCTCTCAGGATTGCATTAGTGGGCTATCGTAACGTATATAGTATATCAGAGAGTGAGACAATAATCGAAAAGTATTTGTTATTTGAATTGAGGCCAATTCATGCATTCTGTCAAGAAAAAAATCATGCGTCCATTTAATTCTGTTGGCAGCTAACGCAACTGAGATAAGAAGTGGGGAAATTCCAATAATGATTCCCTATGGACCACCCCATTTTAACATACACTTGAAATATCTCCAATGAGAGCATTTAGTGGAGAAAATTTAATTACCCATATCATTTTCGTAGCGTGCACCAGGAAAATACCAGTTCTAAATTTTAGATTACGTAAGCTACCGTCTCATTAAGGTATCCACAAATCACTGAATTGTTTTCTTGTGCTGCCTGGAGAATGCTCATTTCCATCATAGTGTTTTATTACAATGTCGTGTACAGAGATGTTGAGGAATAACAAAGCAAAGGCTGTAGTTGACGTGTGGCGGAATGCACGGTACATACATACAAGGACTCGATCACGTTTCTGCGAGTATTTAACATCTTTGAATACATACAAGATTGTTTATTACGATCCTAAAATCTCAGCAATGATTTTTATTTTATAAAATATTCACTAAAGAAAATCCTTCCTTTGGACTGTTCAAACAACTCTGACGCAGAGACATGTGTGGAGAAAAATGAGACCTTTTCTATACAACTTTCGAGTCACCTTTAGAATACAAAATCATCCTTTTTCAAGTCCCAAACTTGTTTTCTACTTATCAATTTGAAATCGAAGAATTTTCTTTTAACATTGATGTTTACGAATCCTTAAAAATCATCCCTGAGCTGGTAAAGTAACGATGGAAGTCACTGTGTGTACAGATAAAGTAAGTATGGTTTTTATTTCAAGACTAAATCTCTACTCTAAAATGGATCATGGATTGGAATAACGTGTATATCAGCAATGCTACAATGAAAATCCTTTGTATTACGGCCAAGGCTACGCAACTTTGACTTAGTTTCTGAGTTTTCAGTGAAAAGAATAGAATTATTGTGGGAATCTTCTCACCCCAGCATAATTAACCATTTATGAAAATTAAGCTTGATTTTTTTTTGTTAGTAGCTCCAAATACAAATCATAGTGAGATTGTCTCCTACAGGTTTAACCTCTTCTACTAAAAACTATTAAAAAATAATAAATAATATAAATTTTGTAGGTAATTATTACATTAATTTATAACAGACTCATGGAAATAAAAACCGATGAATCGTTTCAGTAGGTTCTTCTCTCATTGTCAGTATAAGCACAAGAACGTCATCTCATCAACAGGATTTTGTAATAATTGTTGTTGTACATACGTACATAGTTTTTACGCTGAAGTGTGGTTATATAAGCGCATCAATTACTGTTGTTTTCCTCGTAAGGTATAGCTTTTAACCCAAAGGAACTTAAAAAGAAACACTTTGTTTCTACCTTCAAACCACTTTTCTTCGTCTATCTCTTCAAGAGGACCTCTTGGCTACTTTTTCACTCGGCAGTGTTCTTTACAACAATAATCCACCCAACTCAAACATTATGTTTAACGATTAAGATTCTACAGTCTTGAGAATGAAGCATTGCGTAATGCGGAACTGACGACAAAGTTAACCAAACTTTTACTTTAACAATTTTTTGAAAGTAATTGAAGGTAGGACAGGGGCTCCTTCAAATTCCCAATTATTATTTTCAACTTGCATTTTCTGAACTACATAAATGAGAGAACTCAGGTTAAATTCAACTTCCAAAGCGAACCCCAGTGTACAAATAATCATCAAGACAGCAAATTACCTTGAATTTAACACATGCACCGAAAACGTGTTGCCGGCAAAAACTGATTTCTCAACTACGTTCAGACATGCACAAATGCAGGCATACATACCTGATGAGAGAGAACAATCAGGTAGAACGTGAGTAAAAACAAAATATAGGTTTGTACACGTGATGAATACTTTAATATTATGCTTGGAACCTGTTAGAAACATAACATCAGCATGAGTTACGTTAGAACTTCTTTTTCATTAAACGTATGTATACAATCCATGTCTACAGGACTGGTCAAACCAAAGGACTGTCCTAGAAATGGCAATGGGTACAGTTCCCTGCTCGTTGCGACTGCCACATATGTTAGAAGTGCATTTATTGAATTTCATAAATGACGAGACCGTGGAGATATTTGTAGTGGAGGAATACCTGCCTTTGAGGGAGATGTGAGATTTCATCACTCCAATAACAGTCCATTATCAAATTCTCGTAAGGCCGGTTGATGTTGTAGGATGGAGGAAACTCGGAATGTTTTTACGTCAAAACCTCCTGCATGCTCCAAAGACAAAATTTGATACCAACTTACATACATTCACTGCTCGTCAAAGGATAAAAAAAAACCTTTGCAAATTTCAAGTTTAACGCGTTTTTCAACTTATTTTATTATTGTAAGTATTGCTTCACATTGACTATTTACGGGGAAACACTGGAAGGTCAACGCGGAATGTTGCATGTTCACTTCCCTTCCATGTTACCATTCCTACTCCATGGCTCAGGGTAGGTTTATTTAATGGTCAATGCAAAATTATGATGTGGCTGTACGTGAATCTATACTTGCTTCCATTTCTCAAGTGAAAAATTGTTGGTTCAACTTTTTCTCATGGAAGGTATAAGTTCTCCTTCAGACTCTGACATGATGATATGGTTATCCTACGTGTGCTTCAAGCTTAAGTTGGATTGTTTTCCACTCCCTTGGTTGCATTAAGCCCACTGCCACAGTAAAATCAAAACCTATCTGAACACATATACAATATTCATGGGAATTTGAAAGAAAACTCCACGTAATTATTGTAATAATTATGCAAAAATCAAAACTTAAGATATCATCGTGGTGTGGAGCATAGATTTTCCTTGTTGGGAGAACATTTCCAGTAACTTCCTGGAGATTACTGAAATAAGCTCAGCTTTCTCACTTGTCATTGCCATTTCATTACAATGTTCTTAGAAGAATGACCTCGAATTCTGAGAGCAATATTCTCGTTTAAGCTCAAAGGAAAATCTAGTTTTGAAATAGCCTTCCTTCCAAGCGAACTTTGTTCCGTAGCAAAAACTACTCTTCATTTGTTAATCCTAATACAATTGTAGGGGTATTGCAACGTGAGAAACATTTGCCATTGGTTTTATCTATGTATCTAGACATTTGGCAGATATTTTTATCCTAGTTATTGTACTTCCTCTTTTTCTACACTTGGATTTGATAGTTCTGAAGTTCTGATAGATAATTAAGTATTATGCCATGCTTAATTGCTAAGTCTGGAATTTTATAACTTTTTTTTTACCTTTTGTGGGAATTGAGAATTGGATTTAGTTGAAGCCTGTATTAATGTTTTCCAAAGACGATTCAACTGTATGATAAGCAATTCCGGAACAAGCACTAAAAGTTGATCATATGTATAGTACATACATACGTGGAAATCTTCCTATTTGAAAATGGTTTTGCCTTGCAACTAGATATGTAATATGAGGTATTTTAATTTACTGTAATTATTAGGCTTTTCCCTCAGTCGTCAGTACAAGGGCAACACCTGAAAATCATTTGTGTCAGTTTTTCAGCATCAAAACCACAGGATTTATGGAAATATCAATGTATTGGGAAATACTAGACGTATTTTAATTTGACAATGGTATCATATCATCATGCAATAAGTAATCATCCCGAGCATATTTATTTTACCTCAAGGCATACAAATCTTGGTAATTATTATCTTGGAAAGAGCAATTTGAGTTTTTCAGGGATTTCATCACCTTTTAAATTAGTGGCAATTGCTCCTAGCACGAAAAGTATCAGTGCTAACTGATACATATGTATGTAGTGAGTATATATGTACATATCTATAACAATCACATGTAAATTGATTAGCTGAAATATTAAGCAAGAACACTAATAAAATCCTAATGGTCCAAATGGTCGTAAACACAGAGTATCGTTTTTATCTCATTGCCAGTAACATTTTTATAATTATCAAGTGCATCAAGGTATAATTACTGTGAGGTGTCAAGTCATTCCAGTTTTCCCTCTTCCCTGATAATCTCTGTATCTTCATATCTAAACTGAAGAAAGTCAAGAACTTGTGATACATATAGTAATTCCTAAATTAAAGCACGTCGAGTATACGCTCAAGACTGAGATTCAAGAGATTCTTTTGAGTAATAAACACACACTTACGTACGTTTAAAATTACTTTGTATAATAGTACCACCTTGGTTTAAGTATTCAGTAGTTCCATGACATTTAACCCAAGGTCTCATCACCTGGCAACGAAGACTCACTGCCATACGTGCTGTGTACTACACACATGATGTGACTAACTATTTGTTTCTGGAGGTGGCTAGTTAATTAAAAATACAGTAGATTCACAGGACTTAATGATCATCTGGATCAGAGCAAGATTTACGGGGAATTTAACGGCAGACTATATTTTATACCCAATGATCAATTACACCTAAAAGCTCTGACTAAAACAGAAACAATCAACAACCACGACTGTGAAGGTTACATGTTTTTGCCCATTTGACGTTGCATTGAGCAATGAGCTATGAGGATGTTGACTTTGGGACATGTAGATAGTTGAAAAAGGATTTTTTATTCAATAAATATTTAGGTAGAAGATTTTCGACGTGAATTTGAGCACAACTTGCGTAATCTCTTCCCGAAGCTAGGTTTCATCAAACTTCTACCTCATGATCTGAAGTGAGGGCTGAGGGCAATTGAAAGGGATACGTAACCGCGGAATCATTTGATCCCATAAGTGAATTACCTGGACTCACGTCGCGATTTTTATTGTCATAGTTGTCACAGCAATTTGAATATTCTAAAACCAGATTGAACAACTTCCATCGATGAATATTTGTAATACTGTGTGCGCCCATACGTAATATATAAACTTGACTACTACGAATACAATGAGGATAAAAGGAGGAAGCAGATAAATACTTTTAAATTAAATAACACTATATATGTACAGTCTAGACTCTATCCCTCAACAGTGGTGTCACCGGAAGGTCTTATCAAAATAAGAAACATACTTACTCATTGATGCCTATTTTCATAAAAACAATACTTGTGCCATCTATTATAGTAGAGAAGACTGTCACTGATAAAAATCTCGTAACAATTTAGTCTTCATTTAATTTTACTGCTTATACTGTCTCGCATAACAATGACAGTGACAATAGCAGACGTTACGTATTACCCACATAACAATTACAACAGTTTGCTCCTGCTGCATAGAGATCATTAAAATTCCGAAGGAAACAAGATGTAATAATGGTGCTTGGGAGACAAGTATTTTATTTTATTCGCAAATTCACTATAGTCTTGGAAATTGGGTGAACTGAAGCATGATCAATGCAAGGAGAAGTCAAGGTCCATTGAATTATTTACCATGAACTGTGCCAATGTTGATACTACTGCACTCCATGGTAAGGATAAGAAATGGACAAGTGCTGGTGCTTTAGGGTAAAATCTGGTTTTTAAAAACGAAAAGCAAAAGCTGCAGCTCGTCTGCATACCAATAATGACTGGAGTTTCCAGCATATTAGGTGTGCATGAGTAATTATTTAGCTCACTTGTGAATTTGTTTGTAGCACTGTGAAGAATGAGGTGAAGGGGTTCACTATTACTATTACGGCCAGGACTTTTAAGAACACGTGCTACTTGTATGCATAATTCAAGTATGTATGTAGGTATCGTGATAATAATCTGGACTCTGGACCTGGAACCTGTCTTGTATGAGTCGTTACACGTTCCTGTCTCCGCGCACTCATGAAGGAAGGAAAAAAGTTGTAGGTCAAGAAATTAACTTACGTGCATGTTACAATTTCGGGAAAAACTGTTCGACAAGTAACTCATACAGTAGTCTGTAATTAAAGGGAAACTAACTACATTGTGCAAATTTTAAAAGGCAGTTTAAAAAAAATTAAAGCTTGATTGTAGCTTCAGGTTGAAAGTCCAGCGTCATGACTTCCCAATGCACTTCAACTTGCGCCAACTCCTGAATATAAGCAGTACGTTAAGACAAGAGCAGTTACAGATCTACGATTGCATAACTACATCAAAGATTTTCCTTGATAGCTAAAAAGTTGGACGTAACAACTCAATTCAGGTTCAAAGATTCCCTTAGTGAAGTAGGATTCCTTCGATGCGCATTGTCAGTTCAAAAATTGTCTTCACTGGTATTATTGATACCTTTTATGTATTTATGATATGGATCCAGAAGTTGTACGTCGTGGTTGAGTAATAAAAATTGACAATTGATATGCACTACCCATTACTTAATAAGTATGGAAGTCAAGTTGCGGCTCAAAAATTAAACTTGAAAAATAGCAGTCTATGATTATGGTATGGATTGTATGTTACAGTATAGTCAGTGCAAGTATATCTTTTATGTGGGAATTTTTCCCGTGTATGTATATTTAAAATGACTGATTTGAAGGTAATTAAATACGTCAGGACAATCATATCAGATCATAATTTAAGGGTCCGTCAGCAGGTGAGTGCAGACTGCTCCAGGCTGCTCTGAGAGTTTCAGAAAATAGAACCGGAATGGTAACTTGTTTTTCTTTCATAATTCTCTTCCAATAATAACCGTGGGTTCCTCTGGAATGGTCTTTCATGTAAAGGTTACTAACTTTAGTGCAAATCTGCCGCACTCTCGCTCTCATGACGTGTCAGAACTTTTGAAACTCAATGCTAAACTTTTCGTTTAGCAGAGGACATGGAAACTTGTTCAAAGTCACTTAATGTGACTGATGTGAAAAATAAGTCGCGTCACAGAGTCCCATAGTTACTGAACATCCATTTATTGCAGGAAGTAAATAACAGATAAATTTTGCACTTTCCAAGAGATTACTGTATTTTACTTTGTTATAGATACTTACATTTATTTATTGTACTCCTGTATCCATAACACCTTTATGTCAAATAATACTCAAACAATATTCAATTGTATTTTTTTGTCGTATGGGGTGTTGTGGCTTCTCGAACTCACTCATTGTCAGTTGTTGTGACAATAATTTCTATTGTAAAGTTTTTAATAAGTCAAAAATGACCGTAGAGGGATGTTATGACGGTCATGGTGAGAGGTGCCTTCATGCTTTGATAACATCGGACTCGGGGTCATCCTGTTAGTTTACATGGTCCTCAAAGAACTTAGCCACATAAAAGTTTGCAATATTTGACGAGCTCCCAGACTTTAATTAGATGCATCTATATGTATGCAAAACACACATAATTCCTAATATCAACTTTGATCATATTATTTGATTCATTATGACTGACTGAGTAACGAGATATTTGCAGATGCTATTAAGATATTGTATAGTTACTGTCTGTTGACTTCACTGCTATGTAACTTCTATGTAACAAAATGATATTATCATGCTGCGTAACATCTCGAAGGTGTTTTAATACTCAAGCCAATATATTATTTTCCAGCCTTCCTTGAATATTTTCCCGGACTTGTCCATTTGCAAGGAGTTTCAGTGCCTTTTATCTAACGTGTGTACATTTTTACATGGCACAACTTATTGCTTACAAATTGGTTAGCTCTTTGCACCCAACCGCTGTGTCCACACGTACCTCGCAATCAGTAGAACTTGAAAAATTAGCATAACGAGGCCGGCGGTTTCTGGAAAAAAAATAAAGAGCCTAAAAATTCCTCAATGCTCGGTGTTTTTACACCAACGGTCCTCAAGGTAGACGAGCAAGCTGTTGTAATTAAATCGTTGACTGTTTTTTACTGGTTTCATGATTTAGACGTCAGAAATGGCCACACAAATTCGATGTGCCAAATTGAGTTCGATCATGTACAGATATTGTTTTTTTTATTCTTATATATTTATTTTTCCTTTATCGTCTTTTTGCAAAACATTATAACTTTTTATTTGTATGTCCATGAAAACACCTTGTTTTGTTTCAACAGAAAATAGAGTTTTTGTTCAAGTCCCCCTCTGTAGTTATAATTTCTGGGTTTACTGTTCATGCATTAGTTACTAGAGTGTCTGTGTTCCTGAATCTAAAAAATTGGAATGAAGAATAAGATTTATATTTCGGGAATGAAAACACTCGGGGATTATAATCACAAGTGGCTTGAGATGTAATCAGTAATCACGTTAATCTGTGTTGGATACATCTCTTACCATCTGACCTTGTAGTGAGTCAATATGAAAACTTGACCTGAATCACATACTAAATTTAGTTTGAGATTATTGTTTAGTAAAGATTATTACTGTTGTTCTCTCAATTATTAGTAGGAATAAGAATTTTACTTGTCAGTGTAACTCTTGTCATGTTAGATGACTGACCAATAAATAAAGGTATGAAAATAGTTTCGCACATAGATTAAAATATCTATCCCTGTGTGTAGCCGGTTAAGACCTTCGACCCAGAGAAAAACTGGAAAAATAATTTAGTAGTGTCAGTGTCAATATTTCTTTTATCTGCCATTTTGAACACATTTTTGAATAGGGTGAGAACTTTATGCGTAATTAGGTATAGTTCTATAAGTGTATTTACGTTAATTCATAAAGTTGATTAAAAAATGTCCTTTTGTCCTCAGGGATAAATTATAGATAGTTTTTTCCTTGAGAATATTAAAATTCATTAAGAGGCCTTAATACATGTTTTTCTAGATTTTACTACCGCAGTTTTTGCTTTTAAGCAGTAATTGTGACAAGAGCTTCGAATTATTACATTACAAATCGACTAAACAGTATAACCACATGAGATTTTACCTACACGAATTTCGAATTCTGCATTTCTTCATTCATGTTTTTTTTTATTGATAGGGATCCTTTACAAGATCTCATTGAAAGGGTAAAGATAAGCTGCTTTCAATTTAGTTGCAAGAGCAAACAAGTTTATAATCAATAATTATATTGATTTCAAGTTCACAAGTAACTCGTTATTTCTAGCATGAGAGGAAAATGAAGAATATTGTAAAAGTCATAGGTATACTGAATGTTTATTAATTATTATAAACAAGTCAATTGAACTGTCCATTCTGTACTATGTATTAAGCTAAGCAGTGTTTACTGTTAGCCAGAATTAAAATGTTTCATGTTCGTGTACTCACGTCCAAGGCAGGTTTCAATGTTACTGTAATTTTTTAAGTATCATTGAAATTAGTAATAATAAAATAGCACAATTATTTGTGCGGCTCTATGTTTCATTTCGTTCGTTTTTTTGCTAGAAAAAATAATTATAGTTGCTCTGTAGTTTTATACATAGAATAAAATTTGCTCAATCTCTAAAGGTTACGGGGACTTCTGAAAACCCGTAAATTCGAGATATTCTGCCATCTGTCTTATTGGAGGCTTCCGAAGAATTTTCTGTAATGGTGTGGCCAGCTGATTATTCTTCTGTGAAACACATGTGATTATGTTTCGGGAAATTTGGTTACTAATAACTATACAGAGAAGTACTATAGTGAAATATTTACCTGCTAATCTACAGATGAGCTGAGAAGGATGCGCTACTCATGTCATGCGGAAGATGAGGACAACAAATCCATAAAAGAAATGGTAAATATGCACGCTGTCGGGAATGACAAGACACGGGTAAAAGTACGGTTAGGTATCTTCAGAGCTGTAGGAGAAATTCATTACATTTATATCTCCAGTAGTATAGTTGAGAATAACTTATTTTTCATTTCAATAGCGAAAGCTCACAGTTAATAATGGAGTTGATGTCAGAGCTCCTATAGTGGATGAAAGCAGAGATCAAGTTACGATTAATGGTCTCTACACTTGACTTCCACTGGTTGGCTGTTTCTACATTCAGGACTATATATATGCATGACACACATATGTACCTATAGTCATAAAAAGGAAAAATGCACACGACTCCTAAATATTAATGGTTCTTTGCAAGAACTATTTTGGCATCTTATGGTATCAAATGTCTTATCCCAAGATTTACAAAATTATTATCTCGGTCATTGAGCAATTATGCTGCTAAACAATGAAACATTTTTAAGGCACGAGTGTCACGGGTCAGTTTTGTATTGCACATTAATTCTGAACGAATCAACTGCAGTGTACTTTTATTCTGATGAATTTATGGTCATATTGTAATTTTATATAATCATACGTAAAACTGCAGAATGACTAGTGCTATGTGTCCTATCTTAAGCAGAATGGGAGGCTAATCATCAGAACCGCTCATTATGAGCACATTGGCTTTTAAGGTCAATAATCACAATACTAGTGAATAGATCCATGTCACCCGTCGTGGAACGCTATACTTTTCAGTGTTCCAAAAAGAAAGAGTATATAAGGTGAATCTGCTTTAAGAAAACGTAGCGACGTGGAATATAAATACACATAGATATATCTAATTTAAATCCATGTGAAAGTCTCATAACAAAATGAATATTCGAAATTCGTTTAATCAGTCTCAATGGAGTCAATGGGGACACATTTATTATTTGAGAGGATCCTATAAAACAAGGTACGTGTTTCCAGACTTTCTGCTTGAGGTAACAATTCTATAATAAATTGGACGATCAAAACATGTGAAAACCTGCCGAAAGGTTTAATGGTCCACATCATAGTGCCTCGTGTGGAATCCATTGTCAATTGCAGGCTCCATCTCATTGTGTCTCTGAGTAAGTAGATTCATGCAGCCAAGTGGAAGTAAATAAACATGCATTCAAAGTAACGATCATCGTTGGAGTATCATTTACTTCACAAGTGCTTTACTCCCCGAATCGTAGCTGCACTCAAATCCTTATTTATATATTCATTTTCTTAACCCTGGTCAATAAACATAATGGCTGCTGTATTTACTACACACCACATGACTACATATTAGAATAGAAAGTTATATTTATTATTTCAGCCTGTGATACTATAATCCGGCGATATTTGCCATCTGCATGTATAGGAGCAATGACAGCATGGTTTGTAAACCACTTTTCAAATGGAGTGCATTCAGCCAGTGATTGTATTATTTTGGGCTCCTATAAACTTCCGTCCACTCGGTATCTTTGAGAGGGTGGAAGAGATGCATCTCATCAACTTGTGCCAAAGAAAGAGCGATTGTCTCCTGAAAAGTCGTGACTTGTTCAATTCTAAGTCATAATTCCTTTCCCATTAAACACCCGCAAGAACATAATATCAGAGTTTTAGAAAATACTAAGGAAATTACAGATGCATGGATTACTTAAAAATATTTACATTATACGTATATTCCTGGCAATGTTACATTCCTGGCCTATGAATTTCCACGATATGTAGCAAGTAACAGAATTCAGGAATGTTTTAAAGCTCACAGCCCGTACTTCGCTTGTTCATCTGTTAGTTCTATTATGCTCATTTTCTACACTGTCTGTAATGTAACAGCGTAATGAGCTAGAACAATGCACAAATAACAAAGATATGTACAAGTAATGTTTCTTTAAATACATTTTTGGCTTACATAATAATTCAACTTTCTTCCCTACCGCCGCACTGCATAGTTTGTGTGCATTTCGATTGTAGTAAATGACAGGAGAGACGGAGAGAGTAAAATACTTGTGAATGGAGATTGTTCTCTAAGTAAGCAGGTATTTTCATCGGTTTGTAGAAACTGCTGAAAGTTTGTTTCAAATTGTAATATCTTCCAATATTGTTTCAGTGCAAACTCACTTACTTCACGCCTTAAAGAATCTCAACAATCTGGTAATTTTCTGTGAGCACAGCTCTGCAGCCTAAATACCTTCATTACTTTCTGATTAGCCATAATTTTTGGTTTGTTCTAAATAATTAATTTGGGATATTTTTCTAAACCCTGCCGTCGAGTACTGATTTGGGAAAAGACGAAAAAATTCTCATGCACAAGCTTGAAACGAAGCGGAATTAAGTGGAAAATGTCACAAACACGTGTTGATTACATTAACTTAATAGGGTTTGAAAACTACTTCCACTTTATCATGTTGTTAGTACCTTGAAATCAGAAAGGAAGCATTGATACCGTCTTATCATGGGAACTTCCGGTAAGTCTAGAAGTTGCAGCTTCTAGGAAATGACATTGAAAATATTTTTTAATTATTATTTTTAATTTTTCAATCTAAGTATGTACTGATTGTACTTACATGCTCAGGTAGATCATTGCACACACCCTCGCTGTATCAATTATTACCACAAAATTCTAGCACTACTATCCGGGGTCGCACCAGTTCCCATTGTATTCAAAAACATTCATAATACAAGGAATAGTAAATAAGCACGTATGCAAACAAAGCGTGAATCCGACTCTCACGGATCTCTTCCGTCTTTTTAATGCTTGTTGTTGGAAAATAACAGAGGTCTTAACAGTGTTTCAAGTTGTACTTATTAAATGCTGACGGATCAAATTTGTATCAATTTATTGTGCAAGTTGTGTCTTAGCAGCAATACTGGAGCCAAAGTCACAATGAATTTAAGAACAATGAATAAAACTCTCCAGGAATACTGTATTTCAAGAATTAAGTACATGCTACTAATAAAAATAATCAATTTTGCTAGACACCGATTAGTCACAAACGACACTGCATTATATGTAGGTGGAGACAAAATGGTCTGAATCTTTTGAGCTGAAGATCAGTGCGTTATTTACCAGAGGTATTGATTACTTACTGATTAATATACAGATTACCAGCTGAAATGGGTGTGTATGAAAATTTTGAGATACAGGAAATCTTGGAGCACCTTACATATGAGTGTATGTAATTGGAAATTCTTATATGTATGTATTGGTAATGCTTAGCTCATCGTGGAATTACGCAAACCAAGGTTTAAGGAATAACAGGTTTATGTGATAATAATAAATACAATTTGTAACAAGTTAATAGTCTAAACTAACCAGCGAGAAACACGTTTTTTCAGCGTATGTATTTCTATTTCCGGGTCAGGTCAGTCCCGTTTGAATACATGTGAGGTACGTAGTCAAAACCGTATGTGAATGGAAAATAGAACAAGTTTGGGATCCCGTGAAATTGGTGGCTATATTTCTAATATGTTGTGATGATCTATTAAAGTAAATAACACATTATTTTTTTTAGTACTCCAAAGCGTGCTGTCTTTTATGGTTACTATTTCGGTACATATTATTTGTGTGAGTAGATGACTCTACATTGAGAAGACACTGTTGACAAAAGTATGACATGATTGAGAGAGGTGTAAGTATGCACAGGTAATTTTTTAAGTAATATTTCAATGGCCAATGAGCGTGCCGAGGAAAGAAAACATTTATTTCCTTCTTCATACATGAGCAATTCCCATAAATGATGTGGTTTGTCGGAAGGAGATCATGACCGTGAATTTTTACCAACCAGAATTTTGGTGTCAAAATATTTTAGATACATACATACGTGTACTAAAACTGACTATTGAGAGGTTCAATTATTGCCAATGGTTGTGGTTTGAGAAACATCCAATTTTACTTTTTGTACCACAAATATACTGTATATGCATTTGTAGTCAAAATGCTTTAATGTGGATCAGATTCCTAAGCACGTTCTTTCCTCTTTTAACTAATGATCTACTTCTTGTGCAATAAATTTTTGATGTTTGCAGGCCGCACTACATCCCTCAAAAAGTATGGTGTTGTGGAAAGGGTAAGGAAATTCCTACGCAACGATTATTACGCATAAAGAAGATCCTTCGATGATATTGCGTGAGGTAGGACAGTCAAATGTCTATAATGACAAATGTCTAGTTTTAAGAATGAAATTGAATTATTTTTACATGTCAATGCAAAACTTGGAATCTTGCTTAGTATTTATTTCATAGTAATTAAAAGATTATTGATTTTTACTTGTATTTTACCCATTCTCAGAATTAACATAAATATTCAACGAAGTGATTCAATCTTGTAAGATCACTAAATAACATTACATAAATAAATAAAATATACTCTTGTTAGCAAGGAATTGAGGCACGTTCTCACGTAAGGGCGTAATAGGAATTACACGTATTTAATTGGGGTGACGACTGTCTTGTCCATCGCTTCTTGACCATTCCACCAGGGTGTGTCCAGGCTCAATCCAAGTCTGTCCAAAATCTCCGATACGGTTTCACCAATTAGATCCTCATTCAAGGGGAGTTTCGCATCACGCTTGCGTCTCTTTCCTGTTGCTCGGAAAATATGGCATTAATTATCTGTCCAGTGGATACTTACCGTATCATATTTAAATTGGGATATTAGTAGCATCTATTCATATTATAATGAACTAGGACTACCCCTACAGGCATATGAAATAATAATTAGAAGCTACCATAAAATATAAATTTTATACTGATGTTAAAAATAAATATTCTGAATTTTCAGAGTCATTTTTTTACTCTGCGTTTCGTACCGGCCAAAATAATAGTTGGAGTACTACTACTTGAACGGGCTGCAGAGAGAAAAATGAACAGGAAGAGAATTAAACCGAGAAAGGACATGCCACCGAGAAGACTGTAAAGATCCATGTTAGAACTAGATGAAGGCCATCCCCAGCCGGAGGAACCGGTCATCATGTGTCTCGCTTCAGAGGTAGAATTCCATGTTGAATTTGACACAAGGATGGGGAACCTAGAAAATTTGTAATATTTGGAAATAATATAGACACTGAACCAGTGAGAAGAAGAAAGATGCGGGAGAAAATTCCTCAAAAGCTTATCTTTCTCACTTTGTTGTCACTTTCGGAACGGTGGTCTTGGTTTTGGCCTTTGGATCACTGGGAACAGAAGCACCATCGCGTATTTTCGATGGATACTCGTGAACTTTCTTGTGATGATGTGATGATGAACTAGAACTTGAATGATTTGGTTTCAAAACACTTAAAATATCTGAAGTGTCACAGAATGACGTGGAATAGAGAACTCCCAGGAGAATAACACCGACAGAAAATTTTGAAAATCCCATTATGAGTTTTTGAAGTGTGGAGACAAAATCGGAAATATGATTTTTGTAAAACAGAAGATGTTCAAAGACAATTTATCTGTTCACTTTGACAAGCTGGTGTGATATGAAATGATGTGAGACTTGCTTATTGCCTTTTATATGTCATTTTAAAGGCTAGTTTTTACTTGGTTTTGCGGGAAAGCCTACATCTTCAATCTTCAGTAATAGATATCTTAGGAAGATTTTTCGTGGTCACCATTTTCATTTTATATCCCAATATAATAGTTCGTACATGGTCGGGCTTGATGGTGTCACGATAAACCCTTGCCCATTTGTTGTCAGTCTGTAAAGTGGGAAAATGAGACATTGAAACCGTGTGGAGGAATTATTATAATTGGCATTCGTAATGGTCTGATTACTATTGTCTTTTCCGGTTCATTTCATTTCGATGTGAGGGTTAGCACGTTATCCTCAAACTTTGTTATCGTCTAGTTATTAGTACATCACATGTGACATGAACGCTACTTTTTTCACAAGTACTTTACTCGTCTACAAAACTCACCACGTTTTTTTTACCTTCCCCAATATTGCTTCATCCATCATCCGGATACATGATCGGACGCTCGTCAGTCCCAGAATTGACGAGGCTTTCAAGAGGTTTTTAATCTACAACTATTTTGGTCAGTTGCACTGTATACACTACCTTACATCAATTCAATGGATTCAAATCAATTTTTTGCCGTTAAACAATATCAAACATGATTATATCAGTCATTCAGTCCTCAGGTTTTAGCTCACTTATTGTAAGCTATTCCTCCAATTCTTAATTCTGTCCCACTGGTAGACATTTTTGACTACCATGTATATGTAAGTATGCCAACTTCATTACTTTTTATCGAATTTATTACTTTTGTTTTGTACTCTAAAGGAAAGAGCTTTTATTTGAGGAAAAAAATGCATTTGTTGTGTACATACTGAAATATATGTACATAGGTGAGGTCTCTCTGAACAACTTGCGGTGTGCTCAACATTTTCGTGTGCATACTACTTTGCCTGTATTTTACGCCACAGCACAACAAGGAGCACATGTAGACCAGAACCCTCCAGGTTACAACCCAAAATCGTCCACCGGTATTCATACGCTTGATGAAGTAAAAAAATTAATTTAATAAAAACTTCTACAGCTGTATACACTACTGCTAATTCTGGGCAAATAACATTTCTACAGAGTTGGAGTCAATAACGAGGAACACAGGCATTAAATTTTTTGGTCGTGCTAGCGCCAGCTACGGGTTCTCCTCAAAGAATTATATTGTTGGACAATTGTGAGAGGTTTTCCCACTTCCTTATACTCCTCTCAAGATTTCTCTAAAATACATACACTTTGCAGACATTACGTAGAATTTTAAATACTGTAATTGGATTTTAAAAGTGAGAAGGATTTCAACTGAGAGTAGTTTTGGAAGTAGAGGAATCTAAACTAGAAAACTGTTCTTTCGAATATGTATGTATATTAGTAAATAATTATACATACAAATTTAATGTGATTTCCTTACCACATCTACGAGTTTGTGAGAACTTCAGAGCCGTTTAATATTTTTATTGGCAGTATTTTTGCTATTATTAATTCAATTTTTCTATACCATAACTGATGCTGGTGCTAAAATGGGCTAATTGTAAGTAGCACAAACACAGCATCAGTAAAGACATTTTTAAGCTACCAAATAATTAAAGTTATCATAAATTCCGGGTCAAATACGAGTACCTTTTTGTAAAATTATTTTGGAAAATCAAGATTATAATCTCATATTTGAGAGTGTTAGAAGGGAATAATATTGTGCATGAAGTTCCCTATTGAATATTCAGAGAAAGCAGCATCCACCGATTTCCTGGATTGAGTTTGCCTCGAACTCGTGAACTATTTTACTGTAATTTATTGCTTCGTTTTGGAAAAGCAAAATAAAAGTATTTCAGTGCTGTTCGGGCTAAAGGATACATGCATACATACTGGTGTCCTAATTTATCGATAAAGTATGAGAAGCGCACATAACGAATTATTTATCCGTCAAAAATACATGAAGTTGCAAAAAGGGATGGTTATTGCATGTCGAAAATAAACCAATCGAGTTCATGGCAATTCCATGTTCTCAAAAATCTGCCAACGTATATATGCATAGCCTGCAACTATGCATACATACATAGGTAGGAATATGTCGTTACAAATTACAGCTTGTAAGCAACTAGCAGTTCTGAGTATTACTTTGTTCCATTTTCTTGTTCGTAGTTTGAAACAAGAATAATTTGAACTGCTTTCAGTTTTTCTTCACCACCACATCCGAATTATAACAATTTTGATACAAAATTTTGAAACAAGTATCATACAAAGCAAAAGCTCTCGAGTAAGTAGTCAATAAAGTAGTCCAGTTTCATTCGAGACCAAATCTCAGCAGTCGCATTGGCCCTCAATGAACAAAACATCAAAACGAATACAACATTGTGTATAGGGTAGGTATTTGGTATGCATTTCTGCATAAATGCAATTTACACGTGTACAATAAAACTATGCAAATAGTTGCCAGTGAGAATTTCATTTTTGCATGACAGTGTCACAGTGTCAGTGACCAATCAATTTTTCCTAGCCAGGTCCTCGACAGCTAAACAAATACCACACTTGTCCAACATTTTTTCCCCCAGAACCCATGCTAATATAATCTAACGTTATTCAATTTCCTCACCTTTTAGCAAAGTGAACAATAAAATGCAAGTACTACAGGCTTTTTCCAAGCTGAAAAACCCACGTCTCGCCAAAGTGCTTACATAGTTGTATTTAAACCACCATCAGGCTCGAGATCTCTGCAGTGCGCTCGTCTGGCTCTTCTTACTCCTCTGCAGCGTCTTTTACTCACTTCCGCTCATCCTTTGCTCCGAATAATTTTTTTTGTGGTCTTAATCTTAATACTTACGTCTCGTGTCCCTGCATGATAATCTCACTGCTGCGCTGCTTTCATAGGATTTTTCAACCCTTGTCGCTTCTATCAACTGTCACTGTAATTTAAAATTTAAAAATTAGGAATTATGTCAACTCTTATAAAAATGCTGCATCCTCCTCAGTCACTAGTACTTAACATTTCGACTTTAGCTACCAAAAAAAAAAAAAAAAATGAGAGAAAATCCGCTTGATGATTGTTGCCAATTTTCCATAAATCTAAAGTTGACATTTAATTGAACAGGTATTGACATTAGCAAATTGAACAGTGAATTTATATTGACAACAACAATAAAAAAAACAATAATAATTAGAACCTTTTGGAAGTACATAATAATAATTATTCCTTACTCAGATTAAAAATACAAATTTCCAAAATCATACTTCACCCATTTCAAATTGTCAAAGCCGCTCTACCCTTTACAAATTGCCTACTCAGGAACCCGCCACCTCCCCAAAATCATACACAAGATGTAGTTTATATTTCCAGACACAGTATTACAAAATGTGAGGAAAAGTCGGGAACGACTCAGGAATTTCAATTATGCTCATAACCCCAACCCAACTTATTATTTACCGTATTTTATTATTTTCCATAGAAGGCTTTAGTAATCAAAAAGACCATCATATTTCCAAAGGATTGTCCAAAGGAGTGAAATGTGACGCAAGGTCTGAATTTTAAACAAGAGGAACTTTCACAGCCATACATATTGACCTGACCTTATCATCAATAATTATTGAATAATTTTTGAAAAATACAATAGATTTGATTTTCAATAAGGTCTGCAAACTCCAAATAGCTTAATTTAAGTGCTTTCATTACGAGATCTGGTTCTTGCGCCCTTTTAAAAAATACAACAGCTCTGTTAATGCTCTACGTGTGACTGCCTTTGAATTGTATTAGCACTATTAGCAGTCATCCCTTAACTAATAATAACTAATTTATTGGAAGGCATCCAATACCCAAGTTGAAGTTCAGCCGCAATTACCAATACAAAGCAGAACGTTCATATGTGCATGTGCAGCTTCACGTTCTGCTCTAATCTAATTGTAAGGCCTTAAGAACGGTTTCCTCATTGCATTGAGGAAGCACAAGCAGTACGTACATATTGTAAAGGGGGATTTAAATGGGAAGCAGATTGAGCAGAATCAGACTCAAAGCGGTCTAAATAGTGTGTGTGAGGGAAAGCACGTGATAGAATGTTTCGTCATTTGAAACCTTGGTAAGATTTCGTAATAAATTTTGCTACGCTATACGACTAAAGTCTAAAAGTGAATAATATAGTTAAGTGTTTTAGGGATTAGGGAGCGTTATCATTGAGCATAAATGCTTACAGTGGAATGTGATGGTATAATGGCATTCGATAATTCCAATTAGTTAAGCATTCTACGCTCTTGTTTTCAATGAATCTGCATCTGCCAGTCTGTTATCTAGTCTTTTAGCCTTGTGTCGGTCCTGACTTCTTTCTGGGTAAGATTTTGATACAATCCTACGTCCCAATAAATCATACGTAATTTACGAATATATTGATTGGACTTATTGATTTTCGGGCTTTAAATCGGGTTGTATGTCAGTGAGTATATACAGTGCGTAAGGTAATATTTATTATTCGGGAGAAGTCGTGTGGTGCTGTGGAAACTGAAATTATTTATTTGGAAGGGACAGGCTAGAGTAAATAGGATTTTTCTGTGTGGTCATTGGTCATCAGTGTCCCTGTCATGTATTGGGTTTAATTTGTGACTGTTAGGGTGAGGATTGTGAATTAGTTTTGTTTCCTGTAGCAATTCGGATTTTAAATTGTTGGAAAGGAGAAATTACCGGTTGAGGATTATTTTTAATGATTGGGGTTTTTTTTGAATGTGACTTTCAGATTTACTGAAGATTCCGAGCTTGCAATATGGCCAGTGTAATGACAAATGGGGACGATTCCAGTACTGGGAGAAGTGGGAGGGTGTGGGCTGATGGGTGCTATGACATGGTACATTTTGGTCATGCCAACTCTCTGAGGCAAGCCAAACTTTTGGGGGAGTACTTGATTGTTGGAGTTCATTCGGATGAAGAAATCCATCAGCACAAAGGGGCTCCTCCGGTTTTCAATGAGGATGAGAGGTACACCATGGTCCGAGGAATTAAATGGGTGGATGAGGTGGTGGAAGGGGCGCCCTATGTTACGACTATTGAGACTTTGGACAAGTACAATTGTGACTTCTGTGCTCATGGTAATGATATTACTACAACTGCGGATGGACATGATACGTATGAAGCTGTGAAGATTGCAAAGAGGTACAAAGAAGTGGAGCGGACTCAGGGTGTGTCAACTACTGACCTGGTAGGTCGGATGTTGTTAATGACGCGGGAACATTTCAGACGGGGTGCCAAGGTAGTATTCTATAAGAAATATAAAAGTACTTGTATTGGTTTTATTTTTATAGAAATTATTAGTAGGATATGACTTGTCTGTCCCGGTTGTATTGCATTGGAAAACCATTTATCTTTGTAGGAATATACTGTCGATCAGGATGCTAATTCTTCCCAATTGGCAACTGATTCAAAAGCTCGATCACCTTGGACAGGAATGTCACAATTTCTTCCCACAACTCAGAGAATCTTACAGTTTTCGGAAGGCAAGGCACCCTCACCGGATGCAAAAATTGTGTATGTAGCCGGTGCCTTCGACGTCATGCATCCTGGGCACTTGAAATTCTTGGAGAAAGCTTCTCAACTGGGTAAGCCTTAGATGGTGTAGGCAATGACGAAGTAGTATTTTTTAAGTAATACGAAGTATTATGTAAATGTAAATAGTAAATATATCATTATCCTTTAATTTGCAGGCGACTTTTTAATCGTCGGACTTCATACGGATCCAATAGTCAATATGTACAAAGGATCCAACTATCCAATAATGAATCTTCATGAGCGCGTGCTGTCCGTGCTAGCTTGCAAATATGTTTCTGAGGTTGTCATTGGTGCTCCATACGCGGTTTCGCCCGAGCTACTGGATCATTTTAATATTTCAGTAGTTGCTCATGGGAAGACACCGCTATGTAAGGATCCAGAAACCAAAAAGGATCCTTATGAAGAGCCCCGGAAACGTGGAATTTTCCAAGAGCTGGAGTCAGGATCAGATTTGACAACGGACAAAGTCGTCTTTCGAATTATCGCCCGGCGCCAAGAGTACGAAGAGCGCAATCGTCGAAAGGAACAAAAAGAGCTGGATATCTACACGGCACAGCAGGCCGCCAAATTACTCGAGCGTGAAAAAAATTGAGTTCTATTCCGTTGTTGCTGACCCTTGTCAATCCATCTTGTCATTGTAACTTTTAAACACTTTTGCATGTATCTCTGATTTTACTTTTGTACATTTTACATATGTTTATATGTAGCACCTTTGAAAATAATGTACAGAGCACCAATATTATTCGCAATTTCGCAGGATTATTTCGCTACGTTCCTATGAAACACGTTATTCCTAGTTGTTCGAAAATTAGACCTTTAATTTCGTCAAGTAACTTATCATTAGCTAAATAAACTCACGTAATCCAACAATTCAACCACTTCCGGTTTTATTTTTCAATCTTGCTTGTGACCGAGTATAATTTTCATCCTTTTCGTTGTTGTGACTGCTTGTCTGCTCATATAATTCAGTAGTGTTCATTATGTAAAGCACTGTTGACTGTGTCTATATAAATACTTTCTCCTATATCTCCTGTAGATCTTCACCATCATAGTATAACGATATTTTTTCCTGACGTATGTACCGTGTGTTTCATATCCCTTTTCTTCCCTCCTCCTAGCAATGACGCTAAATATGGGATTCCGCCATACTCAAGCAAAATTATTTTCCACAGTTTTAGAAGGTTTCATTGACCTAGATCAAGAATAATTGCGAGCACAATCGTCAAACACATGAACAAAGTTGATATGTTTTGAGAACAATTTTCGACTTAGAACTATAATATTACACGCAAATGAATCCCCATGAAATTTGCTACAAACATAGTGTTTTGAAATACTTTTATGAACGCCAGACCTGTCCTGAAAAAATCACTGTATCAGATACTCGTTGGTTTCGCATTTTTGCTCATAATGATGACTTTCCCCAACCTATGAACATAGTTCATGTTTTTTGTATGTATGTATATTTATTGTTTTTTTTTGAGAATGCACATACACAAGGTTTGCAGAATATATCACTTTTTGCTTTAACATGTTAGCAGATTCACAATTTTATGAGTCAACTCTTAATGAAATATAATTATTTATCAAATCCAATATATTTAGATATGTGTATTGTTCTACATAATCCGTAATGAAAACTAGTATATCTCAATTAATTGTATAATTTCCGTGAAACACATTAGATTAACAAAATAAGTCTTAACATCAATATGGTTTACGCCAACTTTCTCAACGTAGAGACCTATTGGATAGCTCTCCGGAAAGCCTACTAAATTTCCAACAAATGAGCAGTGGCTAAAATTCCCACTATGTCCACAGATGGGAATAATCATTGACTTATACCCCCCGGAAAAAACGTAAGCCAACATAGAGGCTGGAAATTTCATCTAGCTTATTGTTAGCAATGCGTTGGAAACTAGACAGACTTGGTTTATTGAATGAAAAACAGGTTGCAAAAATGTGCTTAAATATGTACCTAGTGACCTAGTGGTATACGTTTACACCTCCCCAAAGATTTTATTTACGGCTATGGTCTTTGAAAAAAATTTGCATTTAAGGCTCTACATCAATTTATTTGGTGTAACATCATCACTTTCTCCCCATTAGTCTATGTAATGGAAAATTTTGCAAAACATTTTTTCTGTTTTCAAGTAAATGTTTTTCCAGATATTCCATAATTGGTTCGATTGACATAAGTTAACAGTTAAGGCTGCAATCGCCAAAACTTTTTGCAAATAAAAGTTTCTACAAGAACTAAGCTATGAGACAGGATTAAAACAAAGGAAAAATATTTTATCTGATGTCAGCTAAAAAATGGGAAACATGCCTCACATTTTTGGATCCTGTGGCCACATTATTTGATTTGTAATAAAATAGATATTTGGGAAAACGTTTCGACAAGGGATGGGAAATTGTAACTAAAATCGTTGCAAAAAATCCAACTTTGCTATATTGTTTTCACTATTTCGAAGGTGTTCTTATTATGAGTTAAGGAGGAGAAAATGTTTTACATGTTTATGTAATGAATGTTTTTTTTGTGTAAACACAAAAACCATTATTATTTGCCATTCATATCTATCCCACATAATGAAGTTATTGTAGATTTTCTAACATTATTGTTTTTAGCATTGTTAGATATTTGTGGTCACATGATTCAAAGATGCAAAACTAAGTATAGATTTTTGAAAGTTTTCGAAATTAAAACCTTTTTTCAGCTTAAAGCGTTTTGACTCTCATTGCTACGGATTTTAAATTTGGTGGCCTCTTTAAACTTTTAAAGAGCTGTGTATCTCCACCTTTAAAAATTGTTAGAAAGACCGGCAAAAAAAATGAGTCAAATGTGAATGTGAGAATAATTTGGAGGTGGATTTGCGGATGTTGTAATTTCCAAACTCTTCAAACTCCAATTGTTTTGAAATTTTATTACACCAGTCAAAGTGGCCGCACCAGTAGAAAATTTGACGTAAACTTGAAATAACGCAAAAAAAAACCAATGCCATCTTTCGTGATTAGGTATGAAAAACTATTAGGTTGTCGACACTGGAAATAAAAAACAGTAGAGACAAATTCATAAATTTCTGTGGCTGAAAATGCAATCAAATGAGATCATAGTACTAAACGATCAAGGAATTTGGAAAAGTATTTCACTCATTTATCTAAAATTCGGCAAAATAGAGGCCATTTGTGCTTTACGGTCAACCAAAACCACAATGATATTAGAAAATGGCGACATGTTGTAATCAATCAAAAATTTCGGATGAATAAGAGCATTTCAAAGAGGCAGAGAAACATTGCTTTCTTAGTTTTTGGCAAATTATATAATAGCCTTTTTGTATTATATGCTACCTATAAATTTTAAGTTCATCCCGCTCCCCCCGAAAAAATCCGGGGTTTAGCACCTTCAAATGAGCGTCAAAAGGAATTTGAGAATGCCGTGAACAGTACGGTGTTATGGCTAAAATCCTCAAAACATCTCTACTTAGCTTCATGTTTTTGACAATTGTGACTGCAATAATTCTTGAACTAGGTCAATAAAACAAATTTTGAAAAGGAAAATAATTTGCTTGAAAATGGGGGAATCGCATATATTGCGTCACTGTTCTTTATATGGACTAGGGAAGGATAAAAACCAGATGAAACATCCCGTAAATAGATGCTCATTGTCAGAAATGTGTAACTTACGACTACCTATAAACTGATTGACTCATACATTTCTAAACTCCAAACCTAACTGTCGTGTGGATCAGCACTGCATGATTTTAGTATCTATGTCACATTCACTACTCTTCCAGATGTTAATAATTCATTTATCTCTCTTCGATGACACTTAAGTCGCTGCTTCGAATTTGATTGCATTAATTGTGTCTAAAAACATATGAGCGTGTGAATTTGAAGTACTTACTAGCTGCAATTAAAAATTGTTTTCTCTCACAATCAGAACGACGTTCTGCATCTCTACTGTCTGCATTCACATTCCTATGCTTTTAAAGGGCTTTCATTTCATGATGATTAACATAATATCTGCTTATACGATTTGTAGTGGTACATTCATTGCCAGCTCATTTTTTCATACTGTTGACTGACAGTATGATTGCACGATTCAGTAAATGTTCAAGTTTATATTTCTACTGTGAACATGAATGCACGTGAGCATAGAGTTAAGCCCAATTATTAAAAAACCTATTGCAAAATCAAAATATACTAATGCTGATTGGAGTTCGACTGCTCGACTGACTGAGGCCAATGTGTATGAATGTATTTCCACAATACTCACACAGCAGAGGTATTCTGCCCCTACGCCGTGCTCACACACACACACACACATCGTTCCTATGAAATGCGAATTTTGGGTGTGTGTGTGTAAAGTTTACTACATTTACATTCCATTACCTATCCCTCCCTGGGGTGATGTGTGACTGTTCTGTGAAATTACTAAGGCAAGTACATACCATACCATATGTACATGCGTGTCCTCATAACACAGTTGCGGGGAACATGTACAAACACTATCTTCCCTATTGTACTATATTCACCTTTAAAAAACGCCTTGCCGTTTAAATCCTAAAGGCATCCTCAAATGACTCCCTACAAGTAGATTTGTACTTATGCCTCTCTCTAACAACAAAAAAACAAGGAAAACGTTCGAGCAAAAGGAACAACGTTCATTAGCCTTCAATTCCCTCAATCTCTATCCTCCATAATGAGAGTCACATTGTTTCATTTATCTTGATCACTTCTAGCAACCTATCATCCCTCCCAAATATCAATACAGTCTCTCTAAAAGCCATTAGATCACAATCAGTTCGAAATGAGGCTAAAACATGTTTTTACAAATTATTAATGAAGAGCTCGTCCACTTAAAAACCAGTCTTTTTTCTATCATTACTAAAATTAGCAACACTTTTAAATCCCGCTTTTAACTCTTAATAATAGAACAATCCCAGATCCCAGCTAGTTTACTCCAGCTAAAATACACACAGTAAATATAAGAGAAACAATGAAATATTATTGGGTACAAAGGCTCCGTTCCATTCATTCATAATTTTTTGAAAGCCGGTCCATTATTAAAATTAACTCATTCAGGTATCTTATTAAATTTTATATTTCATAGAAATACTTAAATGACTGCAGATAAGATATTAAAGATCAATTTCCAGAAGTAGGAGTGGAACAGGACTCACAATCTGTGAACAATTTCTTCCTAATTTGATTAAATTTGTTTCTCAATTTTTTTTGCCAAAATGGGTACAATAAAATTACTGACTGTCAACAGTGTCATACTCGTTCCTTGAGTTGAAGACGGTTGAACACTGGGAGGGATGCAGTGACAACTGTGTTGTGGGAAGAACTGAAACGAAAGGCAGACGGCAGGACGTGGAACTGGGGTTGGGAGCCCCCTTTGGACGAAGAGTGAAGTGAGAGGCGTGCGTGATAAGCAGCATGGGAAAGGGGATGATGGGAAACGTATTGGTGCTCGTATGTAACTCGGCTTGGAGGTTCCGACAACGAGGTACTCGTCAGAATAAGGCAACACGTCCTGTGCGCCATAGTCGTTAGTCTTTTCTGTCGAGGGAGACGGAAGGTTGAACATCATTTATTTTAAGGTAATTTTTAAAAGTGATCTCCTCGATTCAAATTAAGTGTTTTTCATGAAATTATTGAGAGTAGTCCTTTCCTCGATCATTTATTTAGACCTTGAATGAACAAATTACTTAAATTGTGCTTTTTATTTGAATTCTAGGTAGTGTTTCCGTAAATTCGGTAACATGGGTCGCCGACCAGCAAGATGGTGAGTTTGTCCTTCATTTAAATTTCATTTGAAAGGAGTGATTCTATTGCTTTGGGATCTTCTCTGTAGTTTTGAATACCGAATTTTAGTTAAATAAACTTTGGAGTAGCGAACTAACATTTAGAGTAAAAAAACTTTGGAGCCGGTTAATCGTAGTGGGGTTGAGTTTGGAAGAAAGGATTTGAAAGGTTTGGATGAAAGGATTAGCATTTGAAGTATGGTAATTTGCTTGTATTTGATCGACGAAAACGTGGGATACAATTTTGTGAAAGTAGTTCAGGATAGAGTTTTTTGTAATTTTTGCATTGTAGTGTGAAATGAGGGATCTGGTGGGTTTATCGTAGGTATGATGGGTGGCCATGTGCCATCGTGTTAGGATTTGAGTGGTGAGTAGGCATTGAGGTTGTTGAGCTGTTGACGAAGGGCACTTCCCTCGGTTGTTACCCGTGATGAGTTACAACCTGAATTTAAAGGGCCGAAAGTAAAATCATCCGTTTGTCGCCTTTTGCAATGCTTGTTAACATCGCTGCAAAAGTGAACTTCAAAGGGATACAAAATACGTTGCGAGTTAGTTTTATTTAGCAGTACATATATATGTATGTAGTACATGCGGCTGGGGAACACTTGACTGATGTGTGAAACGTTTTGATAAGTCTGGAGTAGATTGTTTGTTGGAGTGTAATATGACGTGATTTTGGTTGTCTGCAGCTATCGGTATTGTAAAAACAAGCCGTATCCTAAGTCGCGTTTCTGTCGTGGTGTCCCCGATGCCAAGATCAGAATTTTTGATCTGGGAAAGAAGAAGGCCCGCGTGGAGGACTTCCCCCTTTGTGTCCATTTAGTGTCAGATGAGTACGAACAGCTCTCATCCGAAGCACTGGAAGCAGGACGTATTTGTGCAAACAAGTACATGGTCAAGTCCTGCGGTAAGGACCAGTTCCACATACGAATGCGACTTCATCCATTCCATGTCATCCGGATCAATAAGATGTTGTCCTGTGCCGGAGCCGATCGACTCCAAACTGGAATGAGAGGTGCTTTTGGAAAGCCTCAAGGCACCGTGGCGCGTGTTCGTATCGGTCAGCCCATCATGAGCGTCCGAACTTTGGATAAACATAAGGCTTCCGTTATTGAAGCTCTCCGTCGTGCGAAGTTCAAGTTCCCTGGACGCCAGAAGGTATTGATGGTGTTTAATTTGATTTAGCTGGAGGGGATGGAATGATTGATTTGAGGATCAGCATTTTAATGTATGACTTTTTTTTACTTTAGATTTTCGTCTCCAAGAAGTGGGGATTTACTAAGTTCGAGCGTCCAGAATACGAGAAATTGAAGAATGACGGACGTTTGTACGCTGACGGCTGCAATGTAAAATACCTCCCGGAACATGGACCTTTAGCTGATTGGAAGAAAGTCCAACGTGAAATCGCAGGATTGGCGTAAAGTCAGTTAACTCTTGGTCTTTACTAATCCAAGAAAGATTACATCCAGTGACTTGGGTTTTGTTATATTTCGATCTTGAGAATAAAGATATAATCTGAAAAATATGCAATGTGTACTTATACTCCAACTTATTAATGATCATACTAACGCGTAGTTTTTACGTGGCATAAAAGTTATGCCGAAAAAGCTTACTGTTTGGGAGTACAAATTGAAGTGGTGTGCAAGATGTGCTTATACTGCACAATAAAAGGTACCGATTTTTAGCTGAATTAATTGTATTGTAAAAGGAATTTATTTAAAAATACAAAATTCTTTAAATTAATTGGTAGACTTGAGACAATCTCGTTGAAAATTAAAATTCGAATAAGAATCAATAGCCGTACTAAAAATAACATTGGAATAAATCACTTTATCAGTTCGTAACAGTTTTGAAATGTACAAGAAGACTTGCTAGCTCAATTTCTTCACTGTAGCCATTTAAAAGTTGAATGCTTCGGTAACCACTTTTCAGACAGTTGATCTGTGTAAGAAAACAAAGACTCACGCAAATGCTAGAAAACAAATCGTAAAAAGCCTATCTTGTATCAAAAATATTACGATAATAAGTTACCTGGTAAGTACACTGTCCCACGAAGTTCGGGTCCCCAAACATATCTTCGTCATAAACAATGATTCTTAACATAGCGCATTCAGGGTATAACACACTAAATCTAAAGCATTCGTTCCAATATGGATTCAGCCCATTATCTTCTGCTTAAAAAAAGAGTGGTTTGAATATTTCCATAATAAGTACATTAGTTCAAATTTTGAAAATATCTAAGAGAGATTTAATAATAACTTACGGACTGTTCGAGTTTTGAAAATTTGACTAAAATATTGATTTTTGTGATCACTTCCCAGCAGCTCTATCTCTACAAAGGGGCTAATAATACCTCTCCCTGACTTCCACAGATGTCGACCAGCAAGTATCTACATAGTTTAGGCAATAAGAGGATACCCTTAAATACGAATTGATAAAACGAGTTTTTTGGCTGCATACACTTAAGATATTCTTCTGTAGTCGTAAAATATTTAATGACACTCCAAACTAGTTACCAAATGTCATTTTATAATCAGGGAGTAAACGAAATCAAACATTCTCAGTCTGAACACAATACGTAATAACGTCCAAGGTAAAGTACTTACAGTCATTATGTATTCAATGGGTTCGGGTTCGTAGAAATTTTCTGTTGCAAACATAAATTCTGGTCGTAGAATATATCCGCAAGCACCATTCTGGCGGAACTTTCCTTGATTTATCTGCAGTGCTTTATCTAGTATGAAACAATGAATTTAATTTTGAAATGAATTAAAATACGATAAAGCAGAACAAAGTTAAGCAGAATAGGAACGAATTTTAACAAACCTGGAGTTTGATAATTCAAAGCCACCATTTGACACCCAACACTCCAGAAAGGTACAGGGTTATAATTTGAGGAATCCAAGCGTTGGCCTTTGGGATACACTCGACTTAACTGAACCTAATATAACATGAGATGAATTACAGAATCATCAAGCTTGTTTTATGCAAAGTATTGGCACGAATTGAATTATAAAAACACTTTTGATATGGAACCAGCTTACCTGATGGTACCACATGAAGAAATCTCGTTCTGAACTAAATAACTTATCAGCTGTTGTCTCTGGGAAAGAGCTCATTTCTTGAAAAGCCCTACCGTTGGTTTTTATCCTTTCCATCGAAAATTTATTTACAGAGCAACAATAAATAATCAGGCTACTCAATTCTTTTGCGATACGATTAACTCGTTCCATCCTTTTGTTTTCGGTTTCCTTAAAATTATCATTAAAAGTAACAACCCATTAAAAACATTCACATTAGACCTTTAGCTCGTACTAAAGTCGGTGGTCTAAAAAACGTTTACCCTCTCCGAAACAATTTCTCCGACGCTTCTTATAGCTTCCACCCACAAGATTCCCTCATCTTTCCGTTCGACTCCAAACGTACTGACACTTCCTTCATGTTCAATAAAAACTCTCCAAGGAAATTCAGTGCCAGAAACACATCGAAGTTCCACGACAGCTCCAGTTAAATCCACGCAGCCTTTTTGTAAATCACCCAAGATACAGTTTTCCTCTATCAAAGCAACATGATTTGAAGGAAACCATCCTGTAGTTCCATTGAATTCACCTCTCCACCAACCATCGTGTTCCTTCACTATATTTATTATCACATCGTCCTTTTCGAATGTTAATTCATCTTCACGTCTAGCCTTGTAGTCATACAAGGCACGAGCAGAAAGCTGTAATAAAATATTATAATGTTAAGAAACGCCTGCACATATTCTAGAAAATGTCACTAATGAAATCCAGTTCCAGCAAAAATCCATAAAGTTATTACCTCAGCTTCTTGCTTGAATACGTTAGTATCTAAGTAATCCGTATACACCTGCTGGTCCATAGTATTTTCGAAGTATACCATCTCTGCTCTGAGCAAATCTTCCGTCAGTGGATATTTAAGACATACACCAGAATAAAACGCATGTTTCTGATAGTATGTAACCAAATCTACTATTGTTTCGAATTTATTTTGCCCAACAATGAATAATCTTCCGTCTTCTTTAATCACACAATGTTTTATTTTGTTCTTCGCCCTACGAAAAATAAAACATTCTAGGTGTGAACGTGAAGTTAAAAAATGCCGTCTTTCTCAAAAATGTCAAAAAGAATTATTTCTATACCTGAAAGATATTACGAATCGTCTATCATCAGTTGTTGAAGAAGGTCGAACCAGATATGTGCCGTCCAAACGCACTCTCTTTAATAAATCTTCTGATCCGATTCGATCAATTGTATGAAACCATGGTTTCCCTTCATGACTTGAAGGCTGTGGAACGGGATCTCCTAATTTAACGTGAAATTCCTGTAAACAAATAGAAATAAAAGTGTCGTTCTACCATTTCTACGACTATTGCCAGCTAGTAATCACAACTTTCACTGCGGAAATTTTTACTCACTAGTCCACGAATGGGATGCTCCCGATAGTACATGATGAGGGAATACAAACTATCAAACAACATGGAATCCACAAGGTAATACTTTACCTGTCCCCATTCATACTTACTGTGAATGTGACAGTGAATGACTCTTCCTTTTCTCCTATTAAAAGTACACACAATTTCATTCAGCTGGTCCCATGTCTTTATAATACTTACGAGACAAAAATGGCACAACTTATTTAATTACCATGCAGATAATGTATAATCGCCGACAAAAGTTTCACTTTCACGAACAAGAAATGTTCCATCGACTTGTTTGTAGTTGGAAATTAAAACAACAGCTGTACTTCTTCCACCCTTTAACCTACCATGAAACCACTTCTCACTGTAATGAAGTTCCTCAGTCTTAACACTTTCTTGGGACTAACAAAAAATAACCAATATCATTGGCTGACCTGGGTAGAGCATTTGTAAATTAGGCATCGAAAATGTCTAAAAAAATCAAGAAATACTTACCGCATCTTCTTCCTGGCTACTACTGTTTGCTTGTTCATTGTTGATGGAATTATCCTGAGACATCTCTGTGTACAGTAATTTGGCTTTCGTCAGAACAAAGAAATGGGGCTGCCAGCGACTGTTATCTTCTATATACATCGTTCCATTTTTTATCGTGTTGCTTAGGTCCATTTCCTTTGCTGTAATTATAAACAAAATGATTTCTCAATCCTTAAATGGTTAGCACAAGAAATTCAATCCCGAAGCTTAAGTTGTATTGCAAGCAAATTAAACAGCATGTCAAACAAGCACTCACAAAAATCCTCAACACGAACAAACTGTTCATCATCACTAACACCCTCAGGTAATTTTTTATGTTTCAGTATTATCCGTCCTCGCAGTTGTTCTGGAGATGGCAATGCAGTTTCAGTTTTATTTAGTTGGTTCACAACTAAGCTATCACCAAACGTATCCTACGAATGCAAAATTATTATATCAATTCAAGCCTTTGCGTATATTTGGCATGAATCATCCAATAAATTGTTCCAAAAATTACCACAAAAAGCTGCGCCATTTTTCTTTGTTGCGGAAGGGTGCAATGATCCTCAATGCTCAAAATTAGAGGATATCTAGAAACCCAGTAATATTAGTTATCAGTTCGACAGTACAATAAAATAGCTAACCATGTACAATATAAAAAACAATAATAAAACATTGTCTTACTCCGACTGTGCAAAGGCGTAATCCCTAATGACTCTGCATACATCACTAAATCTTATCTTTGAAGTAAGTGTGTGACCGTGGAAGATAAATGGTTGCCCATCTGAACCATCCCAACAATCTAGCTCCACACATCGGCAAGAATTCAGCAAACACCGAATGTAGGCTTCTGTAGAGGATTCAGAACTGAACTGATCCCCAGTTAGATATGTATTGTGCGAAGAAGCAATATAATAATGGGACAAAGGTCGTGTCATATCCTGGCAAACTTGATCCTGCTTCTCGTCCCAAATTGTATTTTGCTTGCTGAACAGATAATCCAAAAACTAGAACGATCAAACAAAAAGTTTTTATTCTTTTCGAAGATGAAGAAACTTCAAGTATTTTGATTAAATTTTACCTCTTCTGCGGTAATGTATGTGGTTCCAGTTCTATTTGGGTCTTGAAAAAATCGATTCATCTCAGCGTTAATATCTGTACTGGAATCATTTTGTTCTTCCCTTAGAAATAAATTCACTTGGTCGTAGTCAACGTACCTTTCCCGCAAGTACTTTTGGAAATGAATATTTAACACCTATAATGGTAAATGCATTAATGACACAATTAAAACAGTACGACAGAGCAAGCTCAAAACGTCATTAAATCTAACATTATACCTGTGGATCATGCATGAGCTGGTGAAACAATTGTGCGAAGTCGTCAAAGCCAATTTCACCGCTTTTTTTCGCATCAAAGTCTTGAAATAAATCCCGAAGCTTCCCGGTACTTAATTTGCAATTGATTTTGGGTAGGAATGCTTTCAGTTCCTTGAGATTAATCCTGTGTTACATATTAAGAAAAACAGAAATTTACACTCGATTTAATCTGCTGCGTCAGACTATCTACGGCAACTTAGCATAATTTACAATATATTATATACTTTTGTCTTCTCTCTAACTAAACTTGGTAACTTTTTTTAGCAGGCTTGGTAAAAAAAAGTTCAATTCCACCACTTTAAAGATTTTTTTTGTACGTTTTTCAAAATAACAAGCGTTGACCTAAATCAACTCATCAGGTCACAGCCACCAAATTCACGACTGTAGTATTTCATTCCGATTTTTCATTTCCAAAATAATTAAAAAAAAAAAAGTTGACGCCAGTTAACAGCAAATTTCATGGGAGTTAAAATTTTATATCATACAAATTACTACGCGGAGTAATCTGGACATAGTGGTTCTAGCTCCATGAACCATGCCGGATAGCCGAGCAAAGTCTCCCCGAGAATTTTCCGACCCGTTAGCATATTCTACTCTTCCAGTACTCAAGACCCCCCAGCATTTTTCGGGAAGCCCTTTCCAGGCCTAAATCGCAAACTTGCCACACGTTCGACCCGCAGTTTCAGCAGATTACTCAGCATAGTATAAAATTTTAACAGCAATAACTTTTTTTAAATATTTTGAATCGGGATGCAAGATTTGTGCAAAAAATTCCGACTTTGAAAACTCCCGCGGTTGTGATCTGATAGATTGATGTAAGTCCAGGCTTAACATTCGAAAAATCTGCAAAAAAAACTTTAAAATGGGGGAATGGAAATGCTATCAAGACTGCTTGGTAGGTATAGGGTGATACAGGTGTAGGATACGGAGCTCCATGTACACTCGTACATAGTATAAGTATAATACAACGTAGGGTGTTAAGGTACAACAAAGTAATACATTTACAAAATCAGAGGCACAAGATAAATCTATTCTCTCGGGTCGAATTCCCAACTTCAATGTGTAAACAACATGAATAAATTATACTACAAGTATTTAATAATGTAAGGGTTTTTTTCACTTACGACCCCTTGACAGCTGAATGCGATGCTTCTAAATTATAAAACTGCTTCCTCAACCATGTTTCAAGTTGAACACTGTAACTTGATTCTTTCGTCTCCATCACCAAATACTTGATTGTCCTTACCCAAAGTTCACATTCCTTTTCAGATAAAGCTATTAAAACAAAACATGATTTAATCGGTTCGTTTTAATTTCACATCCGTCTTACTTCATTCTCGAAGCTTCATATTCCTCCGCATATCAAAGTTTCAGTAACAAAAAAGAACAAGTTCCATCCCAAAAATCTTCCCAATTCGAATCCTCTCTACACTTTAGATTCTAATAGCATTTATGAGCTAATTAAACCCCTAAATTCATGAATGATCCTACAAGTAAAGTATTCCCCTAAACTTCCCTTCTCCTTCCCTGAAAACAATTCTTACAAAGCCCCCGTAAAGTAATCACTCATCCACCTACCAGCAATAGATAAAGTTGAAAGACGGAACTCGGACCCATAAAAAACAACAAAACATTTCGAATTATCATGTTTCTTCCCATCCTCCGGCCACTTTTCAAAATCCTTCGAACTTTTTCCAACTCGTATGTCCCGAACTTCGCGGAAGTCAACTAAAATTAAATTAAATCCCGTTACAAACCACATTTTCAATTTGAACAAAATTAATAAATCCTATTTGAATACTGAAATATTACAATTTCTTCCTACTTTTGATATAATGTCAACGTCAACACAGCTTAAAATAACCCACCTGCCCCATCCACAAGACCTTTTGAAGTTTTCTGCCAGACAATTTGACGTGTTTCCCTCCTTATCATCAGAGTTTTCTTCTCCGGTCTTTTCCGGTAATTGAACTTGGTTACGACAGTTCCTCGTTCTAACTGCGAGATAAGAAGCTCCATTTCCGGGATCGTAACACCGGAAGTACTAACTCGGTGTTCACTCATCTTTCGGGAGAGTGGTTCTCAACGGAAATCCGTTCACTGGAAAACACTTTTAACTTGGGGAGGCCATGTCCAGAGGGGGGTCCTGGCTCATTAAAAATATTCTACTTTACCTTCTTCGACCTTCACAACTGGTCCCCGTCACCTGATAATATGCTTCTGAGACTTGTTGACATGACTGTCTTCGACTCTGATTATCCCGCAATACAGTGTTGGAGCAAAAGTGTGGTAGAGAAAGTGAAGTAAGTAGATCACAAATCACAGAACAGATGATCTTCCAATAACTTTGTTATTATTATTTTTAACCCTTGGCAATCTCTCTCTCTCTCTCTCTCTCTCTTTCTCTGGACGACTCTGAATTCCAACTCGAAAAAATACTAGGGAAGTTAAGGACTCTAATAATTCTAATTTGGTTAATAACTATTAAATAATAATAATATATGACTGACTGACAATGCGAGCAGCTGAGTGGACAGGAATTCTTATTATTGCCATCTCCCCTTTGGCCAAGCTCTGTGGATGTGGTTGACTTCCTCACTCGCTCGAAGCACTTTGCGAGAGTGACTGCGTGACACCACTGCTGTCTTCAGAGTAAGAACGAAATCTAGCGCCTTCCCTTACGTCACTGGGCTTCTAAGTACTGGCAGAGAGTTCTCTCCTATTCAATCACATTATACTGGCCCTCGGCTATCATTAGCTTTTTTCCTTACTGCTTGCTCCTCATCCTCTGAGTTTCTTGTAATAAGGCCTCTTCGCCTCTTCTTACACAGCTCAATAGTTTCATACTTTTGACTGCCCATGCTATATGGGCACTGCCCTTATGATATTAAGATCCTCTGTAATATGGAAGTTACAATAGTCCTTACTTATATTGTCCCTCTCACAATATAAAAAAAATGGACATGGACCAGCACCAAATGTTGTCACTGCAGGACTCATTACAGACCATTCCAGCACCTAATCATGTCCTGTATAAATGCCACAATCAGCCTTAAGAGCCTCATCCGGTAGCACTCGTCCACACATCTTTGTCAGGATTTGTGGCATGCAAGTACAGTAGCAAAAAAAAAAATATACAAATAATAATATAATACAAATAGTGCATACTAGGCAGTATTTGTACATATGTACATATAATACAGTATTTTGTTCCAACTGTTCCCACTCATCCATGTAGAGTGGAATGTAAACATTAATAAAGATGAAAAAGAGCACATCTTATATAAGTACACTCATGTATGTACATATTTGTATGCAGATTTTTTTGGAAAAGTTTCCGAGAAAATGTTTTAATTTGGGGTCTATTTGGGAAGACATTCATTTTGTGTTTGCATTGCACGTATTTAATTTACATTGGATATTGTGTGTGGGGTGAGTTGAGACTAATCTATTTGAATGCTAATTTTGATTGGATTTTTCGGGACTGGAAGAAAAGAGCAACTTTTTGAGTGAGATTTGAAAAGAATTAATGGATTTTAGTAGATTGTTATAAATAATTTGATGTAAAGGTTCCCTCGATGATAGAAGTCGTGTGTGGGGAATGGGGGGGGGGATGGGAAGGAAGGGAGTCCTGCTGAAAATGTGGGAGAGAATATAATATGTATGATAGGGATAGGGAGGTTATGATTATTGCGACACTGGGAGGAACTTTGGGAATTAATTGATAAAAGTACATTCACATTGTGAGTGGGAGTAAGTATATAGGCTGGGAAAGTATAATATTGGTGTAGTGTATGTGGACTTGGACGGGTTCGTGGAATGATCCTGGTCCGAAGTCCGAACGGAGTAATGCGCTAATGATTTGCGCTCGGTTTGGAAGCACTGCATGGTGTTTGTAAACAATTCATGGGAAAGCCTAATGAATACCTCTTTGGGAATTCCTGGAGGAGCACTTCATCGAAATTTGCGTAGGGAGTTCACATGGAGGGATATTAATGTATTTTCTAATGGGCAATGTACAAGTGAATAAGTAAAGTTGTGAGTGATGTCCATGTCCATCATGGTGTGTCAAAGGATCCGGTATGGGGAAATTTTATAGGGGGAGTTTGTAGGCATTTCGTCTATAGTGTGTGTAAGCTAGACATGCTATTTGTAGTAAGGTAGCATGCAAGAATTTCTTTCTTTTATGAGGCTTTCAGTGTTTCAATAAGTGATCTTTGGTATTGCATGACGACTAAAGACTGGATTGCAAAAGCTTTCACTGAAATCGTAGTACTGAATTAAGGTTTCTCTGAAAATGTATTACTGAGGCTCTCAACGTTGCATGTTTTTGCAATGAATTTTCCAGGAACATTTGAATTTATAAAAACTAACTTATGCAGTTTACTAGAATCGTTATGTAAGTTCTAAAAAATACATACGGGTAATTTCCTCCTTGTTTTCAGGGAATGCTTTTATTAATGCATCAGCAGGAACATGTGTGAATAGATGTGTTCGTACATGGTAACTGCTACAGTTGTTGAGTTCATCTTGTCCTTCAGGAACAATTTTCTGATAACAAGCTGAAAAATAAAATCACAGGTTGCGCGTTCCGCTTGTTTGTGTGGTATTGTGTATGTTGTATGCATGCATAATAATAATGTGAACAATTGACACAAAGAGGATAGTCATGGGGTATTCGGGATTGAAATAGTAACTTGCTCTGACATGCTTGATTTCCGAAACGTCACGCTTGGCAATATAATAATTGGTACTTGTTAGGAAAAGTTTTCTCATCCAACAGTAGATAATAGAATTAAGTGAGTAATATCCGCCTTGCCAGATGGAGAATCTCAATAAATGTGCACATTGGAAACCTTCTCACAGTCAAACCTGCTGTGTGCATTCACATTTCACACTGAAACTAAATTGAAACCAAGTGTTTCTAAAGCAACGAGACGAAGGAACTGCATGTCAAATTGTAATTGTGGGGAAATGTACTTTGAGCACGGGAGTACTACATTGTTAGTGTTCGGAGAAAAATCTGAAAAGGAATTTAAATTAGCCATTTATCAAGAAAAAAAAGGAAATGGCAATGGCAGACCATCCAGTTCCAGAAAACACTCCAGTAATTACGTATTAGTGAGTATCGTCTGGTTGCTGTATCTTATCATCGGTTAAAGACTGCATTGTCGCAGAGAAAGTAAGCAGTTTTTGCTCATGCAGACAATTTTTGTCGCAAGATGATGAAAGTAGATTGGAACCAAAGCCGTGGAAATTTGCATGAATTCGAAGTTTTACAATTTTTCCCATAGTGGCCAGACCTTCTATGATAAAATAGTTAAATTCAATTTCTTCGAATCTTGTTCCCTATTTTTACCGGCTGCGTCACAATTTTCAACATAGTTACATATGAGATAGTTCTTCGAGAAGCTCATACAATTCTTTACAAAAACGTCAAATTCTAAATAAATATGCGGAAATACAAAAATTATTAATTTTGAAATCCTTATAAAATCCTGAAGTGGTTCATTTTTAGCAGCTGCTGCCATAAATACCGATATACAGTAGAAGGGTTTTAGAAACTCTGAAAGACAATTTCCTAATGATAAACAAGAGAATTGAATATTTTATGGGTTCCAAGTCACCACTCGTCGTTCCGTGCTTAGGTATGCAACTAAGAAAAAATATTATTGTAGTAATAACAAAAGAATGATAACTGGTAACAAGAAATGCTTGGTGAGTAAAAAAAATTGTGAGGATGAATGAGAGAAACGTCAATGGGGTTTATTGAGGCAATATTGAGGTCTTTCACAACAAAAAACACAGGAATTCGGGGATCGGCGGAGTTTGATTGCGTCTGGGTATGCTGTAGCATCGATGGTCCTAATTACATGGTCTTTAGGTTGATTCTGTAAGATCATTCAAGTGGCAACCAGCAATCCAACAAGCAATCCAAGCGGGGACCCCTAGTACAGGCAGAACTTCAAATCTAACGGGGCTTCCGGATCTTCAGATTGAATATACACAAATACAGCAAACCAAGAGGGATTCATCCAGGTTTCAAAGCAATGATATCCATGACCAGTAACTATAATAAAGGTGGCCAGCAAATTATAAACGGGAATGGTGCGACAATTCATCAGGGAATCAATCACAAACAACTTCAATTTTCCAACGTACACAGGCACCGATACCTAGCGACCATGACGTTTCGTCAGAGATGTAGGAAAATATTGAGAACGTAGCACCGGGACTGGGACAATTCAGGAACAAAATAGGAACAGGGTAAAAAGAGAATAGGTAATATAGGAAAAATAAGACATTCGTTGGATTATCACAGGAAACTTCCAGATTAACAGATGTTAAGGGGTAGTGCTTGGGCACTTTAACTTTGTAGCAAAGAAATAGAAAATGTCAACAAATTATAGTAACGATGTCAAAGATGTAGAGACAAATACTAAGCAAAAGAAGCCAACGCACCCATTAGGGGGCATTACTGTTTCCGTCATCATATGCCATACGACACTAGTTTTTTTAATTTTTCCTAAAATGAATTACTCTTTGGAAAACAATGCATGATACTACATACATTGAAAATTTGGTATAAAAATTAATTATTCTGTACTTATCAACCTTGACCTATTTTGAGGGATGTGGTATGAAGTAATGTTTAAAAATACCTATTAACACATTCAAGTTTTGAAAATCTATCTATTTTTTACACTTAAACACAATATCATTTTTTGTGAACACATCACGTCCTTAATGTGTTTCACATGTAGTTAGGAAAAATATAATTTAATAAAAATAATATCCGTCCAGATTCATATCCAGTAATTATCTATGGGATTCCCAAATGGAAGTTTCCATTGTAGAAAAAATAACAAAAAGTATAAAAAACAGGAGAAACATAAGACTGTACCTGGAGGTAAAAACCTCCATGAAAACTTTCGGTAATAAGAGGAAGTTTGTGTAGCTCCCTTTGGTTCCAAATCCCTATAAAAGTTGAACGTCTCGTAAGAATCAGCTTTTGCTCTTGCTCTTTGTAAATGACTGATCTATTTTCCAAGTACCAACTTACGACAGTACAAGTTCCATGGAGCCTTTCCATTATGTTTACTATTAATTTGAATAATACTCCCAATGCATAGTATAAACTAGATTCTGCAGAGGAAAACTCAACACTATATAGTTGAAGTAATTATCTATTCAATTGGGGAAATTTTAGGATTTTAGTTCTAGACAAAGAAAGTAGCAAGCCTTGAAGAGAAAAGAGAAATCCTACATCAACAGAAGTCAGAAACAACTGAGTTTCCAGGGGAGATGGGTTCCTTAATTAAAATGTTGCATATACTTATACGCACACACATACATACATGCATGTATCTATCCATTAATATTTCCGCATGATCATGCTTTAAGTGGCTAGTCCTTGTGACAACGACTGATACCAATATTTTATTTACACTAAGTTTCGAGAAATTCCAACCTAATTATACTACGGGAACAAAATGTTTCTTTGTAATTATATTATTTCCGTCAAAAATAAGTTCCACTAAGGACTTGCCTCTCGGTTGATTGACGCAGAAATGAGAATTTAATTACCTTAGTAGGTCAACCCAAGATTTCGAGTAGCTACGGCTGTCTGAAATAATTTATACAACCAGACGAGCTTATGCGCATAACATACGTGTAGTTATAGTTTTCATGGATGTGTACATATGTCTGGGTGCTACATACATTTTCTTTGTAGCTGTACGAGGTTACAAATGTGACACAACCAATTAAGTGATGCCCATTTGGAAGTACTTATAAAAACGACTGCAGAATCATTTGAACTCATATGCACTTCCCCATACCTATCAGTAGTATCAGGTTCTATTCTTTTTGTACAGTTTTTGTTGCAATTTCAAATTTCAAAAAAAAAACAATTAGTAGAATTCAAGGAACATAGTTTTTGAATGGTTACAATCACAGCTATAAATTTACGCAAATAAACAGACATCAAAATATAGTTTGAATGTTATGTGCATTAAAAAAGTCCTGCGGAAGTTCCGGAATTAAATTTGGTGGAATACATCTCAGTAACTAAATAGACAGATATATTTACAAGCATCAAGTATGTACACAAACATGTATTTATATGTACTACAATATACCCATAAAAAATATGAAACTTTGTCGCTGAGAAAGTACGGAAAAGAATATAAAAATACATAAAAGAATTTATTGTGTGTAGAAAAACTGGCTTGAGATGACAGAAGAGGCGGCAATAAATTCCATGAATCAGACGATGTTCAGGCAAGCAGCATATATAACCGGTAAATCTTGGAACTCCGACATCTTTCAAGTGTTTACGAATAAAGCATTGGCTTGGAAGTAAATGTGTCCGGGAAATAAGCCATTCAGAATTACTTGCGTCCACATGGATGAAAATATGCAATAGTTTCCACATCTCACACTATTTCACGTTGTCGGACTGAATACGTGACAATTTTTTGATTAGTTACAAAACTTACAGCAACAACCTAGACTAAAACAAATTTATTATTTCGTAAAAGTCTGGAGGGATTCTCGTGTCGAGGAATTTTATGTTGTTTATTCTTGTTGATTCGGGAGAGTTAATACCCAATGAATATCTAACGAATGTCCCATTAATACAAACGGGGGCTCCCTGTAAAAATATAGTAAAGTTGCAATATCACGTAAAGTTCCCTGAATACAGTACAGTCAGACCTCTGATATTGTCGCAAAGTAATGCATGCATCTGAAGTTAAATCAGTGCGTGCTTGTCCGTACCTCTGTCTCCGGCCATACTCCGACGATCCAATGGTTGTTTACACGCACTCCGTAAATGCGTAGGTTTCCGGTAAGAGTGACATCCATTACAGACGTACACAGTAGACATATTAAGTGTTCGCACGCTCTCAGCAGTAAAGCATCCTCTCGTCTTTCTTTCTCGAAAGCATTTCATAAACTGTAAAGGGGATTCCAGATAAATTAGGAAACTCGTTTTACACTTAAGTTTTTAGTAGTCATCAACGACACACAAATTCTCTTCCACCTCCTTTCGAAGCCATCCAGGGAGAAAAGTAATGCATCTTGAGGCAACATCGTCGCCAGAAACTTCGGACCTACCCGCATCCATCTTACTTGAAAAATACGTTCGGAGTTTCGTATAATTTACTTATACCCTCCTTGAACCGTTTTTGTTGTTGTCTGTGCTGCTGGAACTAAAATATAAACTTTTTGCAACGTCTCAGCATTAGCATACGCAGTCTAACTTCCAATTTCCCATAAGTTCATTCAACTTTTTTCCTCAACCGAACATGATCTTCTCCTCGGCTCTCTAGTACAAATAATTATTATACTTAGTTACAGAAAACAAATTGGACAACTTTTCGGGTTGCATAAACCCCTTTTCAGGTTCGTAGCTTAACAATCCCTCACCTTCTTGGTGAAATGATTGAGAATAATCAGAAAGTCGGTTGAATCTATGATGTACATACATATGTATGTAATGTTTGACGAGCTGTAATCTGCCAGGCCATAAAATTGAATGGCTTACGACCCTAAATTAAGTTTACTGCAAGAACAGAAATTCCATGTCCAGGTACATGCTGCAGTCATGGACAAACTACAGATGTTGCACTTTTGACAATGAAAGCTTGCTACCCAAAACAAGTTCTTTTGTCTGACGTTGGAATTACAAGTAGATTTGATGTGTACAAATTCTTTTAGTAAGCACTACAGCTACGAAAACGTTATTCATTAAAGCTTTTAGCACCCTTTCCAGTTTTATGCCATCTTTTTATACTGAAGATAAATCTCTCCTAAAGCTACTTCAGTATTCCTCCCACGGCTTATATTTTACTTCGGGGCTGTTTCACTTGTTTGATTAAAGCCCAAAGTGATTCTGGACGCTTGAATTTATGGCCTTCAACCTACTAGTACCACAAATGATGTCAGTGAAACTAGACATGTAAAACATTTGTCACGATGTGCACTACACTTACCCTTACATAGGAAATCAACTTGTTACTTCTGTTATTTGTGAGCTGAAACGAGCCAATGCTGCTGATCGTTAGATACTACAGATAGGAAGTGTTATTCCTTTCGATGTGCGTTAATGCCTTACCTCCAACCCCTCAGAAGCATTAAGCTTTCCTAGAGTTGTCAAATGACGCGGGATTTCTATTGATTTTTATCTGTACCTATTTGATCATGTATGCGACGAGCAGATACAGAGTGGATTTTCGAAGCTTATTTTATTCGAAAATAAAATAATCCACAGTAAAGGGATCCTTGCAAAACAACGAGATACTGTACGCAAAGTAAACTGTGCAAAAAGGCTTTCACCCAATTTTTCCTTCTTTCTCTTTTCAGCGTCTATCCTCATAAATTGTTTTTATTTCCTAGCTAGTGCTGGTGATGCTTAGTGACGCAATGTTTTAAGGGAAAGATATTATTTTGATTTAATATGATTTGAGTTCAGAGGTGAATGCTGGAGATCAATACAATGGACAACTGGCACAAACTACGGAAGTTAAACGTCCATCAATTTTGTTGAAAGAAACTTCGGAATAACAACTCCAACTGGGACACAAGGAAAAATATTGGATAGATGAAAAAGTAGTCTCCCAATGCTGTTGATGTGAAGAAATAAAGTATAATTGTCCTATTGGAAACAATTCTCCAGACTTGAGTGCATACTTGCAATTACGACTGTCATAAAATATGTGTAGCATGAATCCGGAATGATTGTCAGCTCTTGAGTATGAGATTATTATTTCTTTGCAAATGAAATGGAATTACGTGCGATAAGCAGTCCGGGCTGGAAGTCATAATGGACGGGGAAGGAGAAGAATAAAATAGTAATGGAAAAGGGAGAGAAAGTCAAGAGAAAAAAGATGACAAGTTTTTAGAGAAATACTCCCCAGCCCTTGCAAAGGCTACTGGGGCTAAAACCACACAAGAAATCGGATAAATATTAATGATGACTCGTTTGTGGCTTGAAGAACTCATTCTTAGTGCATTCTAGATATACGTACACTGGTAGGTCGAGATTCAAGTAATAAAATACGTGCTTTACCCTCATCCTTTCCTGTTCTTTTTTGTAATTCATTAACTGAAACTTGCAGATACATTCTCCGGTGATTCATTACCCAGGGAAAGAATACAATTGCGGAATTGCTGCGGGGTTTCCATACCGTTCCAATCCAGCCATCCTGTTAGGGTAGTCTGCTACTATATTAGGTACAGAATTAGTTAGCTCGTATACACAGGTATAATACTTTAAGAGCATTTTTACTTCAAGTAATTATTTCACGACGACAGAGTCCCCGTAATAAATTTATTGTCATTCTTTCTTTGTATTCGAAGTTTATTTTTAAACTGTTGGTTTATTCTTTAGTCTCCATCTCCATGCTCCCTCTTTTGTTCATCCCCTTTCTTCTCCATTCTTCCTTTTCTTTATGAACAGGTGATTTAGCAGACTATTACTTAATTTAATGGCCTGCCAATCATCGTCTGTGCTGGTTTACGTATATAGCTGACAAGATTTGTAACAATAAACACCCTCATGTTTGCTGGACCATTGTCACATATATAACACCAGTGATTGTCTACTATACTATATCTGAAGTGTGTACACGTAGGCTACAACTTGGTAATTACACGTGCTCCACATACTGTTAAATGAATGTTAGCTTCAATACTCCTTGTACTAATTGATTAAGAATGAGTGCATGCAGTTTACATTACCTATTCCCCTCATTCACTTAAAATGCTGTGATCAAGTCATATATGTATACACATATGAGCACATTTCCCGTTGACATACTGTTATGCTATGTCATATTTGTCATACAACGCATGGATAATTATTACAGTTTAAGGTTGTTTCATGCCATATATGTAATTACATATATATTTGCCAATAAGGTCACAACTGGCTTCCTGGCCCATTTTCAACACAGCTGGTAACTTCGACTTAGGCGCACATTGGTCACAGCCAGTTTCTTGGCCTCAGATTGACCCTTATTGGTCACCACTAAATTCGTGGCATCGAATTGGCCCATATTGGTCACAGCTGGATTCGTGACACCAAATTTGTCAATGTTAGTGACAGCTGGTTCTTTGGCCCCAGATTCATTATTATTTGTCATTTCATGGCCTCAGAGTTGTCCATATTGGTCACAGCTGGTTTCTTGGTCTTTAATCGATCAATATTAAGCCTAGTTCACATGCATGCGATTCTACATGCGATTTACTGTTAACGCGCGTTCATTTTGTTTCAAGCATGTGAACGTAACTGCGATGCAATCATACGATTCCTGCGTGCGTCGATGACCATGCGTTTGTAAGCGCGATTTCAAAATTGAACTTCAACGCACGTTGGAACACCTTTAGCATCAAAATGGTGAGAGTTAATAAGCGTGTGAGTAAAAATTTGGGGACAAATTCCCCGAAAAAAAGTAAAGCTTACAAAGAAAGAAATCAAAGATTTGGAGAAAAAACACAAGGACGAAGAAAAAGAGCAAGAGAGAAACTTCAATGAGAACTTAATCGCAGCCATTCATTCTCGAAGTTTCATTTACGATCGAAACGATCCTAATCATGACAGAAAGAAGCTAATAAACAAAGCCTGGAACGAAATATCTGCAGAAGTGGGTCACGAAGGTAAGATATTTCAGCCACCTTCTCAACTGAATTTTAATAAAATTATTATTTCATTATTGCATTTAAAAACGTAAGTTTTATATTAGAGGATTTGTGTCACAAACGCTGGAGGAGCCTCAAGGACACATTTAATAAAAAGTTTGAAGAATGGAAGTGTCACCAAAGTGGGGACGGATGTGACGAGTCTCACAAGCCATCTTGGCCCTGGTTTGAGTCATTGATGTTTCTTAAAGATTCCAATCTGCCAGAAAAGTTTGTATCAAATTTTAATTAATAACACAACGTACAGTTTAATAGTTATATTTATACGTTGAAGTTATTTAAGAAAACTCGTAATTAAAATTTGTATTCCCTATTATTCACACGATTATTTACATGCTAAAATAATATAATGGGACGGTGGACACATTGAATCTCTCAGAGCAACCCCCGAGTCCCGATTCCGAAGATGAGGGAGTTCGAGAATTACTTGTTCAAGTCACACCTTCACAAGTTCCTCAGGTCTCTGATTATGTAAGTAGAAGCGACCATGTTGGTTTTATTAATAATATAATAATTATATTTTATTATGTGGCGCTATATGAGCTATATTTTAATTTTTAAGCTCATCAAAGGTCCAAAGCGACGGAAATCTCCACCCGAAGATGTCGTTCTAAATAAACTGACGAAACTTATTGAACTGCAAAGTTCTCAGGATGAGCAGTCGAAAACTTCAGCTTTTTTCCAATACTTGGAAGCTGAAATGAAAGATTTCGCTAGTGATGACGAGGAGGATTTTAAGGACGCGTGTGTGGACAAGCTACGAGAAATTAAAAAGAGACGAAAGCAGAAAAAGCACGAGAAAAACGATCAGAGCTACCATTTTGAATTGATCGTCTAAAATCATAAGCAATAAACTGCTTTTATTGACAAAAAGAATATTTTGTTGTTTTATTTGAATGTTTTATTTCTAATTTTGATTCATCTATAATTCTATAGATATATTAATACAATTAATAGTCTATTATTTTGTCCATCTGCCATGAAACCAATGTTCATCAGTCTTGGACTCACAGGAAAGACTGACTGAAAGAATCATAGGACTGACTGAAGACTACGACTGACTCAGACTGATTCGCAGCTCTATTCTAAAGACTGAGACTGACTCGGACTTATATGAACTTGAGTCGGGACTGACTGGGACTTATGTGAAACTGAATGAACATGTGCACTGTACACAGTTAACTTACTGTTCCTGAATTAGAATGGACAGTAACTTGCTTCTCTTTGACATGCTACAGTCAGCTACACTTTATGCATTCCTGCTGGTCCGGCTTCCACCTAGCGTGGCTCTTTTTAATAAAAATATTCGAAACGTGTGATTCGGCCCTTCGGGGCAATTATTGCAAAGATATCATACACTTCAGAAGTAAGGTACGAGTGTTTTCGATGAATTATTATTCATAATGGATCCCGAGCGAGTCAAGTTGAACCAAAGCAGAAATCTTGTAAACGGTTTCCAGAATTCAACACGTCGAAATGTTTTAATAAATCAGATGGGTAAGCTTGGATTAATATTTATTTTTGTGGTAGTGTTTAGTATTTTGTGTCTCTTATTATAAGCTGCTTAAATCTTATTATAAGCTGGTAAGCATGCTCATTTTGATGTTTTGAAGAATCACAAGGAACTCACCAACACCAACCATTAATTGCTCAATTCCTGAAGAAACGCAAGGTGGACAGACCGAAAAATGAATCTAGTGGTAACTCCAGAAATTTAAACAACTTAAATTTTAAAATAACGACACTGGAAGTTGATTAAAAAGTTTGTTATAAATAGTTTGCGAAGGGAGAACATCCCCAGGAATCAGTAAGGGAGATCGGCATGAGCGAGATAATGCACTAGCAGAATGTTTCCAAAATGTGACCGAAGTATTTTTGGGAGGAAATTCCAGTAAGTTTTTGTGACTATTTCAAGGAATTAGTTGATCAATGGTATAAGCCCATAACTATCACATTCATTCGTTGTACGGTATCCGTTCCCAAACAATAATAATGAATTTAATGCAATAATAACGAATATTTGGACCCCGCCGGGGTACAATCACGTCATTCTTGTCCAGCCTAACTAACCTAACCGTCGAGTACAAACCAAACGACGAGTACAACTATTACACATGTTGGGGACGGATACTGAAATGAGTTTCAAAGTTCGGGGCGACTACCATACAACATAGATGGAATTTACTGTATTTATAACACGTGAAAAGCTGGTCATAACATCATTTCACAGATGATAGTGAGATGAACAATGGATGTAATGAAGTAGACCAGCCTATGAGTGGAACAACTTTAGCAGAATCTCCATCTACTATTGTTGACGCGTCTTGTTCTGATGACATTACGAGGCAAATTGAAGCAGATGGGGAGAGTAGCACACATCAGGCATATTCTCTTGAGGCGGTTGATATAAATTCCGATGCGGAGAAGCAGGCAGATTATTGTAAGTGTAACTATTATTATATTACCAACTACTCATAAATTAGCTAAGATCTTACGAGGCGAACCTGTGGTTTGTGTTGTGCGTGGCACGGTGTCAACTATTGCACAAGAATTATGGTAAATTAAATACTGGATGTGCATTGACTGTAATTGATTCCAGAAGTTCTCCAGAACCTAATTATGTTATATAGTTGTAGAGGGCATATTCAATTATACTTTCGATCTGATAAAAAATAATTAAATGGAATTGGCCAACAATTTAAGAAGTTGTAACCAATACATAAGTAGCAATTTAAAATATCAATTAATTCAAACAAAACTCCACCAGAAATTTCGTTCTTCGTGGAAGGCTACATGACCTTATGGAATCAAGTAGTGTCGCTGCGTGACATTTAAAGTTGTGTCTCAAGCGCTTACAAGTATTTAAATCTGAAAGGATTCTAGGCCAGTCTGAATTCCTAAATAAGTCACTTTGCTTGTCTGGGCTTAATTTGAATTCGTCAAGAATTGAATCATGTTCCCATGATAACATTCAAAATTCTCAAGCACATGTTCCGACCAATCGAATTAAGCACGACCAACATCTGCTAAGTGTCGCACTGTTGATACCTTCGATTTATTTACTGAAGAATTTCAACAAATTAGTAAATCACACGAAACTACCTTTCTCCTTGACCGTTTTACTAGCTCGACCTAGATACATCGTGTTTTTGGGAGCAGAGCTGCTTTCAGGTATCAAAAAATCAGGATCCGCACCTGAACCCGACCAGTACCTGAAATTTCAGGTAACAATTTTCTTCTACCCGAACTTGCCCCGGATCCGAGCAAATGCTTTACTTGTCAGGTATTTGTCTTCGGGTATAACTAGAATACCCGTACCTAAAAAAATATTGGATCCGACGTTAACCCGACCCGAACCTGATCCCGCTATTGACTTGCAGGTATTTCAAGCGACGAGTTAATGTTAACTCAGTTCGGCCAGTTTGAGTAAACGGACTAAATAGGTAACTAAGGGCGAATCGAATTAACTGCACTTTCATGATTAGAGCTCCGCACATGCAAACCATTTTTGTAACCGAACTTGAATCGGAACCTTACTCAATTTTATCACACTTGCTTAGAAAATACAAGCAATATAAAATTTTCGACCGATTATTATTAGTACTTTAAAAGCTAAATATTGTTTAAAGTTTTTTAAAAATCCGACAATGCTTTACTTTTTGGACCGTGAGCTCATATACTTACTCAGGTAAATGAGTAAAATAGAAAATACCTACCATAAAATTCCATATGTATCTCCTGGTAGGTCAACCTCGGAAATATCCGTGACAATGGAATGTTGCCCTGTAAGTTGATATTGCACTAAAGTCTCACTAATAATAAGCTGTTAGTTCTATACTATTACAAAAAAACAACCCTTCTTTGAGTTTTCAGTAGTTTCATTGAATTATAACTATCCTTATGTACATGTGTTGTACAAGGCGGTTCTTAGCTTAAATCACGACAACTATCTTGTTTTGAGTGCTTTTTGAGAATTCGTACTTCGACGATGACGATACTCGGATTCAAACTACTCAAATACAAGTACAAAGTTACTTGACCCGAGAGTAAGAGTACATATTTTATTTTCTCCGTACTCGACCCATACTTGTACTCGTAAACATATACACACTTATTTGCGTGATAATATTTTTTAAGTCAAAGATTTTAGTGAGATTATCGGGTGGTTTGGGCTGAGACCTTGCATAGGCTCATTCTATGTAAATAAACATGAATTTATGCATAGGTACAGCAAGGGGTGCGACAAAAACTTGACCTTCCCGGTCTATCTGCTAAGTCTATGACGGCTGACGATTACGCTAGGAATTACTGATATTTCTGGACATTAATTTCTGGGAATCCAAGTCCTCATATTGGACTCGCTCCCAGTCCTCACAACATTGTTTACATACATTTTTAATCCCATTATTTATTCCAAGTTCAAATTGTGCGATTCACATAACACTTCCCTCCGGCACTCTCCATAAGTTCGCGGTAAATATGCTCCTCATACTTAGAACGTTCATGACATTTTTCTATATCTGAATTAATATTTGCTTCCATGTATCAAATAAAAGCCGTTGCACTTTAACTCTCATCGGTAATAATGACTACATAAGCCTGGTTGACGGTTTTTTAAAGCACTTCGGTATTGCTCGACTTCACTATTAATCCCAACCCACGTGCGCTTAGAAATACTGCATGCAGAATGGAAGGTTTTATTCACGTGAAGTTTGGACTTTATTCGCGGAAATAAATACCTGCAATTACCTAAAATGTCAAGTTCGGGTTGAGGTATTTTGTATATTGCGACCCTAAATTGAACCCGATAGAGTGTTCAGGTATTTTATTTTACCCGAACTTGACGACAACTCGAATTAAATTTTCAGATGCGGATCATGCGACTAACCGCACTCGACCCGATAATCGGGTACTTTATTTTAGCTTACCCGAACTCGATCCGCAGCCGACCCGACGGGTATTTTTCAGGTATTAACTGATACCTTCAAGCAGCTCTGTTTGGGAGACTCATAATTGTCCTTAATACTTGGTTGAGATGAATCCGTGTGAGCACTTCAGAACTAACTTGAAATACACTATACAGCGTTCTATTTTTTTTTTAAATTAATGGAACCCCAGTTTTCATTCCATAAATTGTACAGGGCAATAAACTTTGCTACCACTAAATTACATTGATCTAATTATGCCACAAAATTGACAAAGGTATATTTTTGGACTTTTATTCTACATTTCGTAATTGAAATTGAAATAATTATTTACACATGTGAAACAAAATTATATACAAAAATATATATTTCATAAGTTCGTGGAATAATTAGATCTTGTAACTATAAATGGTAGTAGAGATAATTGACAACGTTTTACTCATGATCATATTCTGGGGAACAAATGGAACAGTTATTTCACGTCGTATATTATCTTCAAGAAATAAATAGCAAAAACCATTACTATTCAATTTTAATTTGATTTTTAATAACTTTCAGCATCCTGCAACACCGTCCGTGTAGTGTTCGTAAGTGACTCCGCCGTGCATAGCACTGCCGTGACCGAGCAAACACCAAGCAAACGGCTTACTACTAAAAGAAAAATGAAGAAGTCAGCTATTTGGTTGCACTTTAAGAAAACACCAATGCTTAATACAAGCGAATGCAACTATTGTCACAAAACACTCCAAACGTCAAATGCGACAAATGTTAAAAGGCACCTTAGAAACTGCAAACCAGAAGCATATAAAGATGTAGAGGATGCGGATAAACCTCTAAACAGTTCTCGGATTTCCAAATACAAGCCCTTAACAAAAGCTTCATTTTCGAAATTTTACGAACGTAACCATCCAAAGCAGGTACTATTCAGAAAGAAACTTGCCTTTCTTGCCGGTGGCACAACAATTGCGAAGCTAATTTTGCAAACACCAGCTTTCAAAGATTTCATTCTCGTAGCAGATCCTAAGTTGAGGGTTCCGAACTACAACACTGTGAATTCCGACATCAAGAAACTGGTCTTAACTAGCAAAAATCAAATAAGAGATGTTATTAAAACTGTCAAGAGAATGACTGTTTCTTCAGATATATGGACAAAACGGGGGCAAGGAAGTAGCTATTTGGGAGTCATCGCAACCTTTTTCTACGAAAAATTACAAAAAAAAGTTCAAGTAGTTCTATCTGTCCGTAAGTTCCAGTCAGTTTCTCATAAAGCAGATGACATCATTCGAGAAATGAAATATGTTATGACTGATTTCGACATCCAGCCGGAACAAGTTTGGCGAAGTATGACAGATGGCGCATCTAATATGATTTCCAGCCACTTATTAAGGTCAAAGTTATTCACAGAGAAAACTACCAACGTACGTTTGGAGGAACTGGACGATGACATTGAAGATATAATTGAATACGGTCCCGAGGAATCTTTAAGCGAGCCAGAGATCTTGGACGAAATCTCAATATGTGAAGGTTCCTTGAATGTAAGCGATCAGCCGATGGGCAATGAGGAAAACGGCAGTTATAGAAGATTAGGCTGCTTTATTCACACATTGCTTCGATGTCTATGCGTATGTGAATTAAGTGACAGTGCCAAAAAATACAGCCTATAATCAGTAAAGTCAAATTTGTTGTAGGAAAATTCAAGAAGTCTCATAATTTGACTGAATTATTAATAAAGAAAACTGGAGTTGGGCTGATTTCATTTTCGGAAACTCGGTGGAACTACATTTATAATGTATTCACCCGGATTCTCAGAGTGAAACTTGAACTCGTTGATACTTTGGTGGAATGTAAGAAGGACAAGCAAAAGTACTTACTCACTGAAGCTGAATGGAACGATGCTGAAAAACTTTCTCAAACCATTCAACGACTACACAAACACTAATTCGCAAGAAACAGAAGCTGTTTCGTCCGAAGTCATAGTTACAATACTTCAATTGTACACACATTTAGACAAGTACGAACACGATCCATTACTCGACGATTTCGGCACCGCTATTAAGCAAAAAATGAAGGAAAAGTTTTCGCATTGGTTCCATGATAAACCGAACCAACCCATAGAAGCAACCTACTTGTCTGCAACTTTGTTGGATCCTCGTTACAGAGTTATTCTTCCAAACGATCAGAGGAACTTGGCAAAATTATCCATAATACGTGAGTACGGTGCTCTGAGTGCTGAAAATTCTGGACAATTAGGGCCATTGTCATCTCCAATATCAGAGAATGAAAGTTCCTCGAAAACCTGCCGCTTTCCATTAATTTTAGAAATAAAGTCCTGTGTTCTTCGTGCTAGATCAGTCACTCCACAAGCAGGTCTTGATCAGTTCAAAGAAGAATTGAATAAGTTCTTGGAAGCAGGCAGTTTTGATGAGCTTGATGAAAATTTAGACGTTTTTAAGTTTTGGATTGAGCTACGAGAGCGATTTCCCCTTCTTGCACCTATTGCTTTAGACTATTTGTCAATTCCATCGTCAACTGCAAATGTCGAATGCATGTTTTCAACTGCGGGTATATTATCTTCGAGACGTGGTTACAATTTGGATGGGGAAAACTTAGAAGACGAGGTCTTACTCAGCAAGAATAAATGTTTGTTGGAAGAGATATCGAAGCATGAACAGTCAGAGCAAGATCTATGAGTAGCGGGTGACCAGTACTAAGAAACGTTAATGGTTGCAGCTTGAAATACCTTTTGAGAGATATTGTAGTACTATTATCATTGGCTTCTGTTTCAATTAAAATCTCGTGAAAATCTGCAGTGGAGTGGCATTTAAATAATTTTCTACAAAAGAATTTTATATATTAGCCAAGAAAACAGAAGCAGGATGAGAAAAGTCTCTGAATCTAATTACTACTAATTAAAAAGAAATCATTACAATAAATCAAGGATTCAAATTTTTTTGTATTGTCGAATTAGAGACCATTTCATTGTATCGTCCTCGTAAATGGTACTATCGTGGTATTAAATACATATTAATATGTATGATGGACTGACTGAGACTTTTAATAAGGACTTTTAGCAGGACTGAGACTGATAGGGACTGTTATATTGAGACTATAAGACTGAGTGGACTGACTGATAAGATGCGAGTTGAGACTGATGGAGGACTGAGACTGATAAAACGAAGAACTGATGAACATTGCATGAAACCGAACCAGATCCATTTAAATAGGATTTAAACTCGTCTCTTATTGCTGCTGCCTCCCTTTGATAATTATTGGAACCCTGCCGAGATAGTACTTCACAATCACCAACAAAAGATCTCCATAATCCAGGAATAACTTCTCCAGTTAAGCGATCTTCGGTGTCAACAAATCCAGTAGGAATATAGAGACGTTTCGTGTTTTGATGAGCCCTGACAAAATTGTGCAAAACAAGACATGCATTTATAGCTGTTACAGCGTTGAACGGGAGCATGTGTATTACATCAGATAGAAGCCTCTACCGAGCAACTAAAATACCAAAGGTATTTTCAATGATTCGTCTAGCTCTACTTAATATATAATTAAAAATCCTTTTGGAAACATCTAAGCGGTCGCCCGGGTACGGGCGCATTAAATTCTTGAGAAGTGGAAATGCTTCATCTCCGACTAGGCAGAATGGAAGGGCAGATTCTGAGTCAGCTACTTTTTCAGGAGTTGGAAAGTTCATTTTATTTTGAATAACCTACATATTAATGAACAACATTAAACATTATATTAAAGGCGAACCAATTACAGGGTGATGTACATAATTTTTGTCTCGTTGCTAATATAAACTGAGAAACAAGTTGATTAAAATGTTCTGCAACACTTTGCATACTGTACTAATACCCTTTTCCCTAGTTCACTTCTTCGGAAAATCCCACCGTCACTCTCAGATCCTGCAGCTCCACAATTAACCAAAATAAAATTGTAGTTCGCGTCACAGACGGCCATTAAAACCACCGAAAAGTAGCCCTTATGAAGCAAGATGATTATTTTTACTTTAATCACTTCATTAAATTATATGTAATAAGGCGCGAATTAATAATTACATTTACCTTGTAATTGTAAAATCGACTTCCGGAATTAGGCGGCGCTGGAATAGCGAAATGCTTTCCATCGACAGCACCCACACAGTTTGGAAACTGCCAGGAAGATTCAAAATCAGCTGCAATTTTCCGGTAGTCGTCGACTGATGGAGGTGTAAGATACCGAGGCTGAAGCTCCGGGAACAGAATCTGACAAGTTTCCCGAATAATTTCACAAACCGTACTTCGCCCTACCTTGTAGTTTTTAGCAATGGACTTTTGCTGGTCTCCACTTACTAAGTACGCAAGTGTCATTTGAAGACGCTCAGCGGCGGAAATGGATTCTCGGACTTGCTCATTCTTTTGCAATTTTGGACCAACTATACTCAGCAACTCTTCGAACGTTTCTGGTGTCATCCTGAAGTGGTGAAAATAATACTCCGGATCATCACGAATCATATCCGGAACCTAATGTAACATTCAAAGTAATTCAACATTGTCAAAAATTTCACTAAATACGTTTATTAGCACAAATTTTTACTATTTCATATTAAATGCATTAGGAGTACAGTGAATCTCACCGCCAAAAAGAAGTCTCCTCTTGATTTCCGCTTCTGCAAAAATGGTCGAATCCAATACCTTCTTTCCTTTTTAACGTTTTTGTACTTGTAGTATAAATACATTGCTACCAATGTAATTATCTTTAAATTTTTTGACCCCACTCTCCGAATGGCACAATTATTTGCAACCACTTTTTCTTTTAACAGAAAAGATGCTGCATTTATTGAGTGAAAGTTTTAGTGGGAAAGTAAAGAATGGGGAACGTAGGCAACATTCGCGCCTACATGTGAATGGTCCCGCGATGCGATTCCTATGGCAAATCGCATCGAGGAAATTTCCTGCATTCGCATGTCGTAAACGCATCGCAAAGATTGACGCAAACGCATGTAATTGTGAACTAACCTTTAGTCAGATTTTTCTTGGTTATAACACCAAGTTCTACTGCGTTACAAGTAAATAACTGTTACGTGATGTGATTGTGCAGTTTTTGTTAGTAGTTTTTTCAGCACCAAAATTTGTACTGTGTTTTGTATTTCGCATTCTGAAGATCTACAAACTTCATGGTATACGTTATTACGTTTATCCTCCCTATATTTGCAATACACAATGTAATTTCAGAATACACATCTATATTGCAACTGTCAGCGTATTTTGTTACGCATGTTCGAGTGAACATGTTAACGGTAAAAATACTGATTCGAAACAATTTGAAGACAATTTTTTAACTTTTTCGGCAGGGTTGGTTTGGTTTAAACCAAATGATTTAAATCATGGTTTAAACCACACGGTTTTTTAAAATAAAAAAAGTTTAAACCAACGTACAAATCACGTGAAATTTTCAATCCAAAATATTTCGTCGTGCACAAAACTTGCATTCCACCCATGTCAATTGTACTCATCTCCTTTATTTCTTTGATTTTATTTCATCTTTGTCGTGAAGTTATTTACTTACAAGTAACCCACGCCACATGCGACCCTTAGAACCAATAGATATCCTTAAAATCACTTATGATGAATGCATGCCATAAATATGTCATTTATCTAAATAGCATCGACTTTCGAAAATGAAAATTTCGTATGGGATTATCATTGGAAGATTTAAGTTAGACAGGGGACCTTTTATCAACGTGTTAGAATTTAAAAATTCTGAGCGATTTCAACCGCAAACCAGGGTGAGATGACCCGAACTTTTGTTCTTACATGGGACCAGGGTTGCTGATTTTTTTGAAAAAAATCAAAATAATCGGATTTTTTTGATTTAAATCGGATTTTTTTGATTTAAATCAATATTTTCTGATTTAAATTCAAAATTTTATTGTACAATAGAATTACCGTACAAATTTTTGGATTTTAATTTTCCTAATAATATTGTACACTGTTGGTACTAATAATACTTGAACAATTCAGAAAATATATTGAGAGAAAATTACAAAAGTAAGTTAACTACCTAATGAAATAAAAAGCTGGTTAAAGACCAATTCCAAATATCAACAGAATTGTTTGTAAATTGTACCAATTTCGAATTCAGTTTTGTATTTGAAGCCAAACGCTGTATAGGACAAATACCAGCTCTCATTTGGATTTTTATTGATATATACACTATATACACATTTCATAAAATGTGCATCTCAGTTGTGTTTCGGGAAGGGATGGTAGAGTATGTTGGGCAGAAAAATTATTTGTAAATTGGGAATATTCCATTTAAAATGTGAATATCTCTCCGTACAACATTTAAATTATGTATAAAATTTATAAAGTATAGAGTATAACATTTAAAAAATGCAAAATTCATAGTCAAATCTTGTCACTTGAAATGGTACTCTTTTAGAAAGATTGGATGTTGGGACGCTTTTGTAGATACTGAGTTTCTGTTAGGGACGAGACAATTTTGGGAGATAAATATTGTCCCGTGTTATTCCGGGACGAGATCGGGATACTTATTTTTGTCCCTGGATTTTGAAACGAGACGGAATCTTTTGAGACAACAATTGTCCCCAGCAGAGGCTCTATTAATATACAATATTTCAAAACTCACTCACATCTAAATTTTATGGCACTGTGACAGCATGACAGAAAATCAATATGGTTGCGTACGCAAATTATCCTGAAAATTATCAAAATCCAAAATGGTCTCATGACCAAAATTCGTAAAAACACAAAAATGCACGTTTTACGACGTTTCGAGGCGTACAATTACATTTTACCTAACCGCAAAAGTCGAATAGTCAATATTGATTTAAATCAGTGATTTATTTGAAAAAAATCAAGTGATTTAAATCTTGATTTAAATCACGATTTAAATCAACGTGATTTAAATCAAGCCACCCTGCATGGGACACTGGGCCAGGTACACAAAATGTTATTCGGATCCAATGTGGGCATGTGGCGAGGGTTACTTGTTAGCACATCATAATAAACAAAATGTCAGGAAGAAAACGCGGGACATTGTGTGGTTAAACTTTAGTGAAGTAAATACTAGTAGATTTTAGTCTTGTACATTTAGAAATTCGGAATCATTTTGCTGAATGAAAAGCTGCCAAACTTGTGTTTATACTGTCAAGTTATCCAATCAACAATTGGGGCTTTGTTGGAAATGTCCGTTGGGGCAACAATGGTCCACCTTTTGGTCCACAAGTGCCAACGCTGGCCCAATGTTGCCCCAATGGCCATTTCCAACAAATGGCCAACTAGGCTTGAAGTTCAAGCTGTTCCAAGACGAACAATTTGTAATGTGGGTGAAATTGGCCCACGGTAATTGTTGACTGGGTATCGTCAAAATTATAACACGTTGGATATTTAATGCTTTATACTACTTACTGAGTTTGGGAAATAAGTAAGTTTGTTCAAATTTACACGCTTTTGAGTAATAATGAATGTTTTGGATTGAAAATTTCGGTTGACCGAAATCCCTGTTTTTCGGTTGGTTTGTAGTTTTTACTCATTGGATAAATACATAAAAATCAATGTATGTTAGGAAGGATTAAAAAGTTAGTCAAATGAGTGATACGAACATAAGATCCCAGGAGTAAAATAAATACCCCAAGAGTTATAAGGTTATTCATTATCAGGAAAAATATACTGTATCCATGGTCACGTGAATGTACTTTGATCCACACAAATGTACAACTCCAAACCCTACTCATGTGCGTGTTACCTAATGTTTGTTGAATGATTTTTGGATATTGAATTATTTGGCCAAATTATCCAAGATACTTTACTCCGACTAATTTAAAGAGCTGGGAATGATTCACAGGTATTTACGCATGAAGGGAGTTTTAACTTGTATTTTGTATTTAAAACACGGTATTTTCGGTTTTTGCTGAAAGCAAATTTTTTTTTGTTTTAAATAAGTTACTCTTGTTATTAGTATTTTATATTAGGCGTAGTTATGCATAGATGATGCACATTAAACATCCAAAACACGTTCATATTTAGATAAATTGCAGGAGTATTCATCTGTATATACGTAAAACACGAGTTGTTTTGAACAACTGTGTGCTGCCTATTTATAAAGAATCATGTGTCACATTAATGTAGGAACTACATAGCGCAAGAAATATCTAATTGTAATGTGGGTGGTAGATTAATGTTGTAGTAAGTAATGCCAGTACAAAGTGCTTTCAGAATAATGTCGGATGGATTCTTGGACAAGTACCAGCAATACCCCAACATGTACCTCAGCAGACGGGTGGATCCTGGTATACGTACCAGTAAAAGGCTAACATGTACTTCAGTGCACTTTAGAATAGGAAAGGCAAAGATAGATGATGAGGTTTGGTAAGGTAATAATAATACAATAGGGCTGGTCAGATAAGGGCTGGAGTTGACTAGTGAAATATCCAACAATTCTAACTATATGAAACAGAGATACTTGGTATAGGGTAAGTTCTCAGGTATGGAATGGAAAGCATCTGTACAAAGATATACGTATGTAAGTAGGATGTAGATAATAAAATGTTCTCGGAGATACCCAACTAAGTAATTTGTATAACAAAACAATTAATTTAAGTCTATTTCAAGAAAATGTATTCTCAATACATATGTACTACATAACAAAAAGGTAAGCAAGCATTACGCAAAACAATAAGAAAGAGTGATTGAATACATACACTATTGACCAAGTGCTATACAGGCGTCACTGGTCATGCTAATCATAATACTTACGTAAGTTACTCAAGTGAACAGTCATACAGCAAGCTATATTTAATGTCGAGACAAGCCACGTTGACACTTTACCAATTAAGGACAGGTGTGTTACGTACGCCTCTCTTGCCTCCGATAGGCTTATGCTTGTTACCATAGAGTGACTGTCAACCATCGTTTACTTGTCAACCACAGATTGACTGTATTTGCAATGAGTGAGTCAACCATCAAGTTTCAATTTCTTAATCATGTTGCAAGATATTTACATTGCATATGCACACATGCTTTTATTTCGCGCTGAAACGCATGAAAAATTATCGGCCAATCGCAGGCAAGAGAGGCGTGCGTAACACACCTGTCTCGACAGTAATGCAATGGGAGAGCGCGCTACTGCTAAGCTAAAAGGAGCTGACGCCTGATGCTGGACGGCTGACGCTCCGCGTCCTCTCCCACTCCCATACATATACACACGTTGCATATATAACATACTGCTCTCCCATTGCTTTACATATAGTATGATATATATCGTTGGCTAAATTTTAAAACGTACTATTTTCATTTCGTACCCCATGCTTTTTAAATGGGATCACCATTGAAAATGGTAACTATTTTTTAGAATTTCGCCAACGATATGCAACATGTGTGTTGGAGAGCAAGCACTGGCAAGCAGCGCGCTTCAGCCAGAGCTGATGAGCTGACGCTCCGCGTCCTCTAAGGGAGTGTGTACATACTACTTTTCCTTTTTGGGGTTAGGAGGGGGTCTTGAACCTGATGATTTTATGTATACTCACTCAGGGGGTGGTGGTAATCTTGCTGATGTTGTTTCAACGATTCTCAAAACAATGTAAGAAATAAACCGGGATACATATGTGTTAGCAGGCACTCCGGAACGTCCAAAAAAGTGGGGGGGACAACATTTGAAAATTAGTTTTCGTTACTTTGCTACTGGCAACATACAAACGTATGTATGTACATATGTATAGGGTTACATATTATTTTTCGTTAGTTAGCTCATATAAGCATGCAAAATATAGAACTTTTAATGTTTTTTCAAATTTTTTTTAAAAGAACAAGTTTTCATAGAAGACACCAACTAAATCTCATATCGTCGCTGAAGAGGCAAAATGGAATACATGCATTTTCGATTAAAATCAAAATGATCTACATGCAGTTTTACTAAATGCAAAATGGAATAAATGCATCAAGTTTTAAAAGCAAAATGGACTAAGTGCAATTTCGTCTAAAAGCAAAATGGTCTACTTACAATTTCGCTTTAAAGCAGAATTGCCATTAAGTATACACGCATGTAGACCATTTTGCTTTTAGTGAAAACTGCATGTAGTTCATTTTGCTTTCAGGAAAGCTTGCAACTATTCCGTTTTGCCTTTAAGGAAAAAGGCATGTAGACCATTTTGCTTCTAGTTGAAATTGCACTTAGTCCATTTTGCTTCTAGTTGAAATTGCACTTAGTCCATTTTGCCTCTTCAGCGACGATATACTAGAAACATTTTCTTACACATACTTAATACTATCAAAATTTTACTGATTTCAAATAGAGGGATCAAAGAATCATTGAACTGATTGGTGAGCTATTTCCGGGAATGGTTCAATCTGTTCTTTCATTTTTGGTATGGCAAGTTCCAAGTGTAGAACCATTCCTCTAGATCTGTTCCACAATTTTCGTCCAAGGAACATTTTCCAGTAGATTTGCTGGTTTAGAAGTGCATGGCCTTTTCCATCCATTGAAACAGACCAAATTGTGTCGGTGAATTTTTTAATGTAAATGTTTCACCAAACAACAATATTTCATATTAATTATTAATATCCTGAAATAAACTCATTGGGTAACGTTTTAATACTCAGTTGTACTCTTTTCAATAATATTAGCGCGCTAAAACCTACTGAGTTAAGAAATTGCTCCTAGCACATTTTCCGTTAAACTCGTAATATAGGAATGGTATTATTTATCTGGTCCGAATTTTGGAACATATTTATTGGTCTGGCATGAATTTGGAACGAAATTCAAAGCAAAAGTTTCAAAATGTTCAAACTTTTGATCCAGGTCAAAATTTTGGCCTGGATCGATCTGGCAAGGGGAGGTCAATATGTTCGGCATACGTAGCGGGAAATAATATTCCAAATTTAGCAATACATAGTAAAGAATGTTGGATAGAAAAATATCCTCTAATTTGTTGATGGGCAGCGTTGCGTTGAATACCTAAGTTACTATTTGAATAATCACGCTATCACACAATTTTAACCCTGAAAGTATTGCAATACTGGCATAAAATCGTTTGAATAAGTTCAAAATCATTATCTAGGATGAAAACGATAGCTTAAAAAAATATAATTCGGACTGCAGTATGACCCATTACTTTCACTACTCAATTTTGGTAGTTACCTAGATGAGCCGATCTTCACATGCATGCATATACCAGGATAGAAAAGATAGATATCATTTAAGGAAATATTTTTGTTTAGAAGAGGTAGTTTGTTGCGAGTTTTTGAAATACAACTAACAGCAGTTTGTAGAGGATTTAAAAAAAATGAAGCTTCACAGGAGTTTTGACATGAAAAGGTTAAGAAAAGGTTAATTTGATTCTTAAAAGTGGGGGGGACAGCAGTATAGCCTGTCCCTCCCTGACTTTTTTTGGGAGGGACAATGTCCCTCCTGTCCCCCCTTATTCCGGAGTGCCTGTGTGTTAGACTCAATGTTTTACCAGCAAAATTTTATTACTGAAAGATCACATACATTTCATAAACATGCGTATAAGTCATGCATTAACTCAAATCTCTGGAAAACAATGAGCATTTCGAAAACTCTTGGCTTACGCAAGAATGGCTACAGAATCACGTCGATCAAACGCAGTATGTTTTGCAAATAATTCGTTCTCATGATGCCAGTTGCGGGCGTCCTTGGCAAAGGAACTTGGACAAAGTTTTAGTATCTATCAAGTTTCTCCCGGCTCCGGTGCTCTTTGAGCAGGATGTTTCTGGAGTTGGTATTTGTAACCCGGACGATTCAACTGCCTGCTTTGGCGGTTTGTATCATCGTGTCATGTTAAATACAGTTGACAGAAAACTGGAAACTATCCCCTATGTCTATCACTATGTCAATCACTATTTTGTTAGCAAAATTGCATATGAATCCCAGAAAAGACCAAAAGAGTTTGTTAGAAAGAATCTCGAAAAGCATTGCATCTATTGTTCAAAGTTATCAAATGTAGTTTTCCACAGCGGAGGATCCACATGTGTAGCGGAGGATTCGCCGGACTTACTAACGTTTAGTGTTTATTTTTTAATAATAATATTAATAAAAATGCTACGTATTAAACTTGCTTTTTTTGTGTTTTTGCTTTGATGACACTTACAGGGGAGGGGGGTCAAAGAATAAAGACGTTAGGATGACAATACACGTAGGGTTCAAAAATCATCGCTACGCAATAATTTGAGGCTTCGCGTAGGGTGGCGTCAGCCACCGCCGTCAAAGTAGGATGCATTTTGAGCTTTTGTCAAAATTTCAAATTTGTTTTCAAAAAAACTATCAGGCCGATTTCAACCACATAAGCAATACCCATTCCTAATTACATAAGCAATATTCACAAAAAATTTCGTTGAAATCGATTCATTAGTTTTAGAGATAGCTGTCATTTGACTTGAAGTTCAAAATTTCAAGGATTGTTTTCGAAAAAACTATAAGGTCGATTTCAACAACATAACCAGCAACTATTACTATTTACATAAGCAATATTCACAAAAAATTTCATTGAAATAAATTCACTGGTTTTGGAGATAACTGTCATTTGACTTTAATCATTTTTCAGTCATTTTTTTTAGTCATCGTTCATTTGAGTCCAAAATTTCAATAATTTTTTTCTCAAAAACTATCCTGCCGATTTCAATCAAATACGAACTCAGCCTTACTTTTGACACAAGTAATATCATACAAAATTTCATTGAAATCGGACAAGTAGTTTTTGAGTAATCGTGCGGAAGGATACACGGACGTACGGACAAGGCTATTTTACTAGGGGGCTGACGCCACCCTAAAAACGGTGAAAAAATGGAACGTAATATGTGCACACTCTATAAGACAGTTTCCTATTATATAGCTATTAAGCTTTGCTGTTTCCGATAACAAATCTCAAGGGCAAATTTTTGAGCAATTTATTTTCCAAAACCCTTTTTTTCGCATGGTCAACTGTATGTTACTTTTTCCAGAGGCAAGTCAAAAGAAAATATCAATGCAGTTGTAACGGACCCGGCAGAACCAGACGAAATGACGGACAAAGGTGAAGAACGTACACAAACAATTGTGTATTTAAGGAAGTTTTGTAACGTCACGTTACATTTTTAATAAAAATAAATAAATAATCACCAGGAACATCTAATTAGAGTTCAATTTGAAAAAAATCCCAACAAGACGTTTATTATTACTAGCGGTAAAGCCACTACCCTGCGTAGTACTATTTTTAAAAGAAACCCTGCAAACCACCGACGCAGGTGGTGGCTATACTGCTAGTAATCCTTATAATTAAAGAGCACTTTCTGTTCGTTTATTTAAGGGTCCACGCGTTCATAGTTCAATGACCTCACACAACGCCCAAAAGGTGGCATACCAAGCACTCCTTATTGTTAACGAGCACTACCTGTCCGTTGATTTAAAGCGCTACACTTGATATAAGCGCGCACGATTTAGGCTTACGACAAGTCTCTACGACAGGGATTGATTCGTAAGCTGTTTGGCTTTTAATTTCTACAATCAAACTACCACCACCTCTTCAAGTAGTTCTCCCTGTGAATCACAGGGCTTTTACCAGTATAATTTGGTGAAGATGAAAAGATTTTTAAAACTTCGCTCTCCCTCATCAACGCTCTTCTGTTGATTTGCGCGTACCAATTACCACAAAGTCTTACAATTAAAGGCTTACATGCGATATAATGCGTATTTTCCATTGGCTGGTCCAATAGTTGTTTACGCTAGTGCAATAATAAAAGATTGCGTTCAAACGCCATCAATTGTGTAAATGTCAGTCACATGAATGTGTAAATGTAACCCCATAAATATGCTCAAATGCACGAAATGCAGCAGATACAACTCCCCCATAATAAAATATTCCGCATTTACAGACTTTCCGCATGTACGTATACAATAAGCAGCAATACGCGTACGCCCTCTGGATTAGAATTGTTCATTGCAAGTCGGCAGATATTTATATTTAACTCACAACAAAAGTGAGTAACTAATTGCCTGCTTTACATCTGCTAATAGTCTCGCAATGGGCCTTGATTTTCAGTGTAAGTATATGTTTTCTTGCTGTAATTACCTCCTGGGGTTATTTAGTTTGTCGGAAAATACAAGGTGAAATATGATATTGCACTCCTTTAACATTATTATGAAATTACTTTTGTCGCATCTTAGGTATTTATTGAACTTCCTTCCCGCATTTGTTGTCGTTATAATTGGATATTCTGAAAAATTATAAAATTCCATTTTTAGCTTAACCCAGATTGCATGAATGTAGAAAACAGTTGAAGCGTATGTATCTAAAATAAATTTTAAAAGATTACCTTAATGTTTCTTGGGTTGACGTAAATGACTGTATAATATTTATTTTCCTGAAAAGCAAACCTCTGGTATCTGCCCATTAAACAGTCTCATGACTTAAATATACTGATAACCATTGGATCTTGTAAAAAACGGACCCGGTTGTAAATCTATTTTTGTCTCATTATTGACCTCCTCTCCTTGTTGTTTAGAGGATCCAGCTAATTGTAGGATCAATAACGTAACCTTTGTGTGTAGGGTTCCACCGTACCAGCAAATTATCTACTCTTCTATTTGAAGCTCGATCTGCTATAAGCAATGAATTTCTTCGAGTAATGTCCATTTCAGTGTTCTTGCTGTTAGATAATACACAACTTGGGCCAAAATCCTGGAAATATGTTCCAGCTAATATAATGCTTTCTGGAAAGGTTAGCAAAGTAATTAATTATTGTGAGTGGGATGAAGATAAGTGTATATACCGGATAAGTTGGGCTTTGCTTGGTATGTAGCTACATTGGCTGTTTACGGTGGAAATTCAGAGAATTACATGTCACTCTGTTATCAAGTAAAATGCTAAGCTTGTTAACGGACAACCAAGTCTGATTAGGAGTAACGAAGTACGGAAAAACAAGACTGACCAAGGCATTGTTTTTAGGTACGAGATGAAGAAAAGATGAAGAGGATCTCCTCAGGATTCGAGACAAGGAAATGTCGAGGGGGCAGCATAAAAAGCGTGGGTTGGGTTTCGTACAAAGGAAGTTGTATCAGCTTATCATGATGCCGTGTACCTCAACTAGTCTCTTAATCCTATGACCATGATTCCCGCTTAAGCTATACGGACAGCTCTTTCCATTAAAGGAGTCTCTAACCCACTAATTTTGAATGGGTTTCCCATTTAAGATATTACCCTAAGCTCATTTTAATCATACAGTACATATCAAATTGTACTCGGCTCCCTGCTCCGGCTTTACTTCCAATCTCCAAGCTGATATACTTTTTAAATAGTTAATTGCAAGGAGAACGTATGACAGCATTCGATTTTAAGCTGAAAGTGAATTTCGTAGGAGACTTTCCTCCCATTCTGAAAAAAAAAATATCTAAGAAACCCATTTACTCATCTTTTTTAAGCAGGTTTTAGCGTCTCCTGAGACGACGGAGTTGTAGAAATAAGAAAACATTAGAAACCAAGAAAATAAAAAGAAAAGTAAAACCTACTCGTGGACTCCAAACATCACTGGAGGACATAATCGGGTTCAGTTGTTGCCACAACCATTGTCGGTGGGTGCTTTGAGACGGAGAAGAGGAGTCTCTCCTTTACGGCACAAACCATTGAAACAACACACGCTCCATTGAGGATGGTGATTCTCGTCCGTGGCTAGATTTCTGTCTCTCAACCGGAGAGATGCAAGTACTTAAAGTAATAATCAGAACGTTGTATCTAAGTCCTACAGTAATAACGATAGAACATAGGATGGCTTTATCTGTTTATTTCCTTCGAGGGCACACGGACGATTAAGAAACCTACTTGAAGGTATAAATATTAACGATGCGACGATTCTCTGATGCTTGCCAAACCTTGGGATGTGATTTAATTAAATGGGTCTAATAAAGCATGATAAATTGCTTAAATACATTTTACGGTGTGTCATATATAAAGAGCGTTGAAAGTTATTTGTGATCACGGAAGTATTTCCATGAAACAATTGTATCGGGAGTGACACTGTTATGACCGGAGTATATAAAGTCCAGGTTGGCTCCTCAACTCCTCACAGTAGCAGGTATACACACGGAGGCCAGAGATATTGAGGGAAGGAATTTAACGGATACTTTATCCTGTAAGGGTTCATTTCGTTTCCCGGATTTTATTGCATGCTCCATGACGACATCATTCGGAGAGTTGTGTCAAGTTCCGCCCAACCTAGGTTTATAGCTACTGGTGGCAGCTCTCATGAAGGCGATAGCTTGATACCTTTTTCCCACTCGAGTAGCACGTCGTTCTGTCCCCATGATGCTCCAATATGAATATAAATCTTTTACAACCGTTTCCTCCAAAACTATGGACACCTATCTGAGAACTTACTCAAGGACGCCGACATTCCAATCCAATACGTCCAACTGAACTTTCCCTAAAACTATTTGCAATCCAGTTAGGGACCGAGCTGAAAAAAGAAACATTTTCATATGGAATTGGCAGTCCTTATCTTTGGGAAAATCCACACCAACCATGGGCTGTCGGTTCGGAGAAAGGGGCTAGTAAGAACATGATTGCAAGTGGCCATAAGACTCAACGAAGTTGGTACGATCTACAGCTCAAGTAAAACTGAGTTTTCACCATTTCACAGTATCTTGTCCGGGGAACTTCCTCGACGGTTACAAAAACTCTGGATATCTTCAGTTTTCAGCTTTCTCTCCTCAGAAATGAGATCGAAGTTTGGCTTCATCACCACAATAAACTATGCAGTTATAATTTAGATCATTTCAGTTGGAATTGTATTTATCATCATGTGAATTTTGGAGAAATTACTTTTAACAAGAGAACTTAGTCACAAAATATTTGAAACTTAAATAAATATTCTTTTTATTTCTGATCATTCACATCGTTTTGGCTCTCCATGTTTAAGCTGTATGACAAAATTTTACCCGGACATGGTTTTAACCGTTTGTACTCGTATACAAGTAAGTAAGTGTACGACAGTATGCATGTACTATTTGAAACTCCATGTGAATTAGTTATTAATCTGCACAAAGTATAGTGTATATTTAAGGCCTTTTCAACGCAACTGAGTTTACAAGAAAAGCCTTGAGTCAATGAATTATTCCCTTTTGAAAACTTTTGGTCTTTCTTCATACGAGTTCAATTTGTCATAGTTTTTAAGTTTTTTAAATTAATAAGACTAATATAAACACAGTATATGCCGATTGTGCCATTAGTACCGGAAATTGAAATAAAAGGTGAAAACATTAGCTTCATTAAGCAATTTCTAACAAAATGCACATACAAATTTGCTGTTTATTAATTCGTGGAATTAAACTTGAGCGCTTAGGCAACAAATTGTTACTCTCCCCTTGCCATATGAAAAACAGTGAAGGACAGTATTTTAATAATTGTAAAGTAAATAATAATTCCAGAAATGCACATGTTTTCTGTGAATATAAATAATAACTCGGTTCCCAAATAACTGGATTATTTAGCACAATTTTTTTCAGAAACGGAGCGGAAAATAAGAGGTCACTGAACAGGAATACTACCTTTCATCTCGTGTTGTTTGATTTACAAGTCGTGCGAAGAAAAAAATATAATGACCTCTTTTATGATGACATTGCGTAAATGGAATAGTTCCAGTGCACGACATTGCAAAATGGAGAGTAACTAAGTTGATGTAACTAGGTTAATTTGCTAAGGTCGTTGGTGCCCCATACAGTAGTTCTATCGCAGTCTCTATGTTTTTAGTAATCGCGCAAGCCCAATTGAGAAAAAAAGTTTAAATTTCAAATCCCTGGTATACCTTCTCGTATGCACAAAATAAACCTTTGTAAAAAAAATCGCTGACGCTACATATTTACAAAGGTTCCCTGCACTGTTAGTAACATCTGCCTTATGGTTAAACACATACTCCAACACACTATACAATGCAAATATCAGACTATCCATATAAGGATTACTCAGGCTCTTAGTTTCCGGTGAAAATAAGTTCTCACGGTACGGTGGGTGTGCAGCTCAGCTCCACATGCCTTTTAAATTTATTGTTCTTTATGCAATAAATATTAGAATAATCCTAGAAGCTATCTCGAATATATTTACATACCTATTCTTATGCACTGTAAAAAAATCTGTGCTATCAATATAAAAAAGCTATTTGCTTTTTTCATTTCTTTTTGTAACCAAATTGCGAAATCTGAAGTATATCCTGACAACCCGGGTCAACCGGTGAGCTTTGATGATGGCAGACATCGGAAAGTTAAGCTTGTCTTGGTCAGGTTTATCTGCCCGTAGTCATACTAGAGGATTATTTCCACCTCGACCATAGCATATACATACACTCAAAAACCTCGGAATTGAAAACAACAAGGGTTTTAAAATTAGATAGCTCTGAAGAGACATGCCAGAGATTTTGAAGTGACCTAAAAATGCTCAAAATTGCATTATACTGCTCAAGTAGTTAATTATTAAATCCTATTTACTAATCATCCCAAACAAATAACAATGAAGTGACTTTCCAACAGAAATTAATTGGCACGTCCTCAATTTGCAATTAGTAGACTGTGGTGTTAGCAAAAGGAGTATTAATTATTTTTGAAGTTACATTCGCAAGGGAAACAATCTCCTGTGAAATAATTTTAATAAAATCAAATTGAACGGATGTGCGGTTACAAACGGGAGGTTTTCAAAAGAGTGGAATAGTAATGGCTTATTGTTCTTGCGTAGTTTCACAAATATTCAGAGTGAACAATTCAATAAAAATAAACGCCAAAAATATTTCAACGTCAAGGCGATTAAGGTCTGACTCGGCTGCGTTGGAAAAACCTTATTTCGTGCATTCAGTAATGTACCCAACAGTTTCTGCCATGACATCTGTACATCAGGGATCAAGTGGAGTTTGTTAAATTATTGTTTTCATATGAATTCCTCCATGTCTCTGTGCCAAACTTACTTCATTATTTAGTGTCTAAGTCTAGAATGGTGGGTTCAGTACTGCAGTATCTGTAGTATATAGTATGAGAGTTTACAAGAAGTGGATACAGAGCATATACATAGTTGCGCATGGAATACGTACTTGAATGTGTTGCAGGAAAAGTGCATAGGATTTGCATGTACTTTACATGAGGAACGGGAAAGGAGTTGTGTGCACCGTTCATTGATCATACGTAGCACCATTTTCTAAGAGATAAATTCATTACTTTTACGGTTGAAGTAACTCCTAACTTTGTATTACAGTTTTGTTGTATGTAGGTATATAATTGTTATATACACATGTATAATCCCATATATATGTATATATTTATGTGGAGCTAAACCACTTATTCCAAGGAGAAAAGTTTTCCCTTGAATGAAAGTTTAGGAACCCCCCGGTGGAGGTGGAACGAGTCGTCTTCTATGAGAAGTCAGAGTACAAGGAGATGCTCTCTGATGATGGTACGAAACTGTCAGAAATTGCAACTCTACGGGTTAACGTAAAGGCCGGTATATGAGAGAGGGAGGGCGAGAGCTGGGACGAGTTAGGAAGCAATGGCCTACGTGGGGTAATAATTCTTCAAGGTATAGGATAATCTTGTTGGTCGTTTGGAAGCGTTGAAAGAACCAAGTTTCCTTCGGTGCCCACCATTCAGTCCGTGCTAGCTGTCCGGTGTCACCAATTCAATTGTGGTTGTCAAGTCCGCCTCAATATTTATCGTAGGGAAACGACGACTTGTACCTTCAAAAATTCAAAAAATAAACCCCATGAGCCAGTTCGCCCAGCACCACTGCAGCGTCAGCAATCTAAAGGTCCTTGTAGTATTGGGAATTCGTTCAGGAACATAAAAAGCTAGTAGGCTGCAGGAATAAATTCTCAATTTCACTAGAACACTCGGCCGACTCAGAAAAACTCAATGCAATAAAATCAGAATAAACAAAAACTGGAGGAGATTGCAATGCAGATATTGGAAATAATGATACGCTTCACTGGCAACAAGTGTAGCGTGAACTTTCCACTGTGATGTACTGATTTAAAAAAGACCAACCTTGACTGCTATGTGGTGGACTGCACCGAGCAATGGACGCACAACTTTGTTCTGAAAACGGCATATCCCTGTACGATAGAAGAAAATTAAATGAGTTATAAGGTACACACAGAGTTTAATGTATGACAAACAGATGCTAATCTCCTTTCGTATCCTCCCGAGCGACTGCACCCCGAAGAAACTAGCGCTCGTATTAGCCAAAAGATGCAAAAACAGGCTTACTTATTTATTAATTCAATGTTGGCAGCAGCCCTGGGACCTTATATTCACTAAAGTCGACTTTAAACCCCGTAAAATCTGAGGGCAGGGAAAACTACATGCTTCTCTATCCTATCAGTACCGTGAGGGAAGGCTAAAATATACCCTGTACCTCCATGCCTGTGCTCTGACTCCCTACCTCCCTATTCTAAATCCTAACGGCTAAAGCCCGTCTAGTAGAAACATTTTTGGGACGAGAAAGCAACTAGCTATAAATAAGACTAACAGCTCCCTTGTACATTACGGTGTCATGTATGCGGGGTGTAGTTTCTGTTTTACATAAATGCTTACGCAAAGTTATTCAAGCCACCTCCTTACCAGAGTGTAGCTACACTTTCACATTCCTGCAACTATGTATGTAGCTGGGAGTCCTCTGGAACCAATTTATTGTATCTATGTACACGCGTAACTTGAGTTAGGGCCGTTTGGGGTGAAAGTAATATGCAATGAAAAGAGTTAACTATTCGGATGGAAACTCCAAGGATTTTTGTGGAGCGACAATGGCTACTCAATGGCATGGAAGAGTACGATTTTCAAAATAGTCCTAACACCAATCTGGTTTATTAGGGAGAGAGTTGAGGCCCTATTTAAAAACCATACGGTTCAAGTGGCGAGTTGATATTTCTGATGAGGTAAGTCCATGTCTAGCTATATTTACTTAAGCATCTGTATTATGATAGGACCGGATAGACTGGGAGTATCTTGTTTGATAAAGATGTAGTCAAACAGGAGGAGGACTGGAGCTCTTTCTTGCTCCACTCGAACTTCATGGAACTCTGGAAGACACTGTTCACACACGGTGAATGGTGAATTAAAATGCATGACGTTTCTCAGACTTAATGGCTAAAGTATCGTCTGGATGACTTGACGTAGAAATACGAGTTATTTCTCTACAGGGTACTTTGATAAAAGTAGTAAAGGTAGTGAGAAAGTTGGGCAAAGTGGATGAAATCATGACTTGGCATCACATTAACAATAGATTTCATTTTATCTCCTCTCGGGAGAATACAGGAGACACATGGGGCGTTCTCAACACAGTCTCTTACACTCTCCTCTCCAGCCCAACATACATTTATAGATACTTCTACAAGGATATTTTCACCCAGTCATAAAATTTTATATGTGCATATGTGTCTATATTTGTACGCTATGATGGCGTGGGTCTGTTCCCAATTTCAATATTGTGGATCGGGTAAGACCACCGAGGTGCTTGCTGGCAGTCTGCAGATAAGGAAATGAATGTACGGAAATGACGGAAAGTGTCAAACGGTTCCAGTTGGGGGAAGACTCAGAAAGTAAGACAGTGGTATGGAAACAATAAACACATTTTGTGCTTTTACCGTTTAGCTAGTCGAGCCTTTTGCCGAGCTCTTGCCGCTCGATGTCGTAAACAGCAAATTACAAGGAGAGCCACGAATGGGAATACCAAAATACTGGAGACAATAGGCACAATGACTACCTCAGGATGAACTGAAATCAACAAAGGCATCATTATTTACATTTACATATATTCCACCTTTTAGTCACCGCTATATATTCCTATAATCTTAGTTGTTCCAGGACAATGTCAATTTCCTCTTTCATTAACCTCGCGTTTTATGAGACTTGTTGTGTGCAATTTCTCGCCACTACACATTCCTTTGTATCCGACTTCCCTTCTGTCAAATTCTGAATACCTACAAGCAATCATCCTCTCGAATTGCTCCTGACAAGAAAATTAACAGCTCTCCTTGAAATTCTACTCTAAACATTTTGAAATGAGCTACCATTCAAATTACAAAACCGTCAGATTGGAGTTTCAAGTACGCACTTAAACATTCTATTAGACTCCTCAGGATATCCAATAGCAGTCGTTGGAAAGTAGACAATATAGAATGTAATAGCTTTTTTCAACAAGTGACACATCGATCCTCCCTATAGGCATATTGAAATATACTCATACATGCTTCCATATATACACATACATGAATACACATACATACGTACGTATGTACATATGTTTGCGGGTACACACAAATGCATAAAAATAATTTAGACCCATAGGACTACTCTCAGAGCCGTAATGATACACAAGTGGGAAATTTATTGATGACTGATACGCATTCCATAGAAAATGAAACCAAATATGAATATCATCTGCAGGAATTCAGACTTACAAGATTCCAATTTTAACCCTGGGATTGAGGTATTTAGGTAATTATGTATCTACGTATATACGACAAATTAGCTCTAAATATGATCTACTCGAGGGGACCATCAATGTGTGTTTTTGGTTGAAAGGAATAATGTATCCGTATGCTCATAGTAACCATAGGATGTTTTTCCAATTTATTAACAAGAGCTAGGACTTTATGAAGATATTGCAAAGGTCCTCGTGTTCAACAGAATACAAAGCCTGGTTTGGTATAGACAGCAGGACTCAAGATAATAAATGTAAGTTAGAGTGATTTCCTCTACTATTATTTTTTGAGCTATGGATTAAAGGAGCGGAGTAGTAGCAGAACTTTATGGTGGAGGTTCTTTCGAACAGGAATGAAATTGCATAATGTGCAAGTACTGTAACAGCCCTGAATCCTCACCCCTACCGTACCGAAGTTGAAAAGCTATGACGTGAGCTTATTTGGCTTCCCAAGGTATGCTATGTTTGCCTTCGTAAATGGTCAGACGCCCTTATAGCCAGTCCTATACTACTGGATATATGGACGCAGATGTACAGACGAATATATGCGACTGATGGAACTAATGCCTGTAATAGGAAGATATGAGTGGCCGAGAAAAAGCAATCATACAAGAATAAGTGAACAAGCTCGGATAATCTTTCGTTGTGTGTAAGCCAGAAGTGCTAGGGAAACCAGAGAGCCGAGAGAAAGTTTGAACTGCGACTGGGTGGAGGTACCGGGAAAAGGATTATTTCATGTTGAATTTCTTGTAAAAATATTTACTCCCATGTCCTCATAGCTCATTGGTTGCTGATTGAGCTTAGATTCTTTTCCTTGATCATTTCTATTAGGATCTCACTCCCGTTCAACAGCTCCCACAAATCTATGGCAACCAAACAGAAAGGGAGAGGATAGGATTGGTAAAAGGACCGTGAGAGTGAGAGAATGTAATGGTAAAAAGCTTATCTCTGCTTTCTTTCCCTTTCTACTCGCTATATTAACCCAGGCTCTATGAAAAACCACACATCAATCCGTTTATTTTTTTTACTTGTGAATTCACACACGTGCACTTATGTCTACACCGTTTTTGTAGACTTCTGTTTCTATTAACAGTACCACCATTGTATGTAGATACATATGTCTACGTGGGAGGGAGAAATCAGTCGATCCAGAGAGAAAAGGAAGCATTGAAGTGGTAAAAATTACAGTAATGTCAATACGATAAAACATGTCACAGACCTGAAAATAGATAAAATTCTTCTCAACTCATAATTAACTCCAATGCAATAGGTGTTATCGTAACATTCTTCTGAGTTAAATACTAGAAACAAGTACAAATAAAGCAGAGATCAGAATCCAAATAATCCCAACGCATTATGCTCCAATGAAAACAAACACGGGGAAAAGGGGAAAGACAAACAACATTTCCCTTGGTATTTGCAAATAAGTACAACAAATACGGAACCCTACACATCATTTGGTCATATACCATAAGAATAGTAAACAGCTAAGATCGCTTTCACCAAAAGTCAAACCTACTATTTGGGTTACAGTGATTCTTGCACCTTCTAATACCCGATAGTTGTTTTTATTGGGCATACGTATTGGCACATACATCTACATACATAATTCATTAAAAGGCGTTCCAGCCCCATCAAAATATTTCACTTCATTAAAGCCACCCATCTCAAATGCTTTGGCAAACTTACTAGTCTTTGACTACTGAAACGATTTGGTTTGTAGGTGCAAAAGGTGACGGGGTTGTAATGCTTAGATATTCATTTTGCACATTAAAGTACCAAGAAGTTGTTTCAAGTAACTCCAAATAATAAAGAAACAATTCAAGGGGACTGTTGTTGTGACACGGGTATTCCGTCATGATCAATGAAGTAATTCAATACCTTGTGCAATAAGAAGTAAAAGGGTATCGGGAGATGTTGTGCTTTCAATATACTTTGAACTTGTACATTTATTTGACTTTAGATCCTAATTTGAAAGTCGCCGAACCAAATCCCAAAGTCCAACTGAAGCTCTCGTTGCACTAGAACTCCCCTGTGCATTGTCTGGAGCTCTCCAATGCATTGTCGCTAATTTACGTTCCTTCATTTCATTAACTTATTGAAATACCGTTTCCGTCGGAACATTGCAACCTTGAACCTAGTCCTGCAATCTAACAGGAGTTCACCTTGGGACACGGAGACGCCGCTCTGTCCGGTACTGCTGTTGAAGAAATCCTCTCCTACATCCTCTCCTAACCTTTGGCCAGTCCCGAGAGTACTAAAATGTTTTGTCATGCTGCCGTTGTTGATATTTCATTCAAGACTGAAGTATGTAATTACTTATTAATAGGTGTCTATTATTGTGACATTTTTCAATATAAATAAAATAATTACAAAGAGTAGATACTAACTTACAAATTAAATTGTCTTTAAATTTCTAATTCATTCCAAGTTTATGTCTTCGTAGCGTAGCTTCGTAGGTCTCAATCCATCTCATTTTGCACTGCTTAACCTGTAAGTACAATCTGATTTGTATCCGACTCACTGCTAATTATGTCCTGAAGTAATCACACTGTTATGGTCTCTTAAACCAAGTTAATGAGGAAATAAATGAGCAAAGTAACTGCTTGAAGTTCAAGAGGTAATTAAGGTTAGCCTGTTTAATATGAGCGTCTCCTTTCTATCAAAGCATCATCTTTAGTTTACAATGATACAACAAGGGGATTGAAATCAGAGAATCGTACCAGACAGTTCAGTGTAAGATTTGTGAAGGGGAGTACTGTCATAATATCCTCAACGAAGAAAATGATGATGATAAAAAGAATAACAATCATCACAGATTCGTGGGGTAGAAATTAAACATCACACTAGTATTTTCTTATAAGTAGAAACAGCGTGAGATACTTTTAGCAGCCTAATATTAAGCAACGAATGCGAATATCAGACTGACGTGATTCCTGACTCAATAACCAAAGCTTGCAGAGCAGTACACTCTTCAAATATCTACAGTTCAGTCATTTGGACAGTTCGGTGGGGATACAACTCGCTGTAATCTGCAGCCTAGTGACAATAATAAAAACTGGAAAGGTGCTGAGAGGGGGATTCGGTTCGCGTGCATGCGTAAGTACAATAGTAAAAGGATCATCAAACAAGGTCCTTATTCAGAGTAATTCATTTGTCACAAGGGAATTTTTGGGAGTGACTTGCATTATTAAGGAGAATGCCAGGGAAATTTATGAAGACAGAACTGCTCACAAAGTTCATGGACTTATTGAAAGGCTCGGCGTCGGTAGTGACATCTGATCAAAATTCTTTAAAAGAAGCTCAAACCTCAGTAGATAATAACACAGTATTTGGTTTTGTAGGTAAAGCCTTTCTGTCAGTCTGTGTCTGGCTTTCTTTGGTATTCTCAAAATCGGTTGAGATGTCAGTGCCTGGTTCGAGTGGTGACGTTAAAGGTCATATAGAAAATACGTATGAAAATACGCGGTGACAAGGGTTCTATAGCGAGGTGAAGGGAAAAGCCAGAGAGGTAGGCCGGGAGAGATGTAGCAGAGAAATGAAATCCCATTACTTCTAATGCGTATCCAAGTGCTTACATCTCGGACAGAGTTTACAATGGTCCAGGTATTGATTTTGATTCCTATTTATTCTTTTTATCTTCCTTGCCGTCCCTCTTTTTTTTCGCCGTTGCTCATTGTTTCAAAGACAAATGTTCCCTTGTTTTGGACATGTACACGTTTCATACACAAAGCACTCACTGCGATTGACAAATGGTGAATTTCTTTTTCCCAACCTCAACGTTCCTCCCAAAAATCTTACCCCTCTGTAGTCTCTCACCTTATCAAACTAGAACAAGCAATATGAAGTTAAGGACAAAATGGGGCAACTAATGCGAAACAAGTACTGTTGATATACTCAGGATACGGAATAGATTTAGCGTAAATATGGGTGTACATACATATCTACATAGACATGTACACATTTAAAAGGTATCACGCTCTGTGTGGACATGTCTACGAGAATGCTACAAGCCGAGGGATTGTTTCTGAAAATGTTCGAGCACATCTGGCAATGACTGTAAGTGTGCATGAATTCTCCATCTTACCCATCAAGTCAATTCCTGACAACTGTTTACTCCAAAAACAAAATGGTAGGTACTCCTTACTAACGTGTTCCAGTTTCATACGGTTTACATAAAATTTACAATTTAACTACATCCTGGAATGTACCAATATGAAGGGGGGAAGGATTTCATGGTATTGAGAGGCAGGAGGAAAAATTCGTTTGAATACATTACATACAGTATGAGTAAAGGAGCCGAGAGTGTGTACTGTGTTGGAGACAATCTAAGCATTTTATCCTTTGATAGGATTGCCTCTCTCTACCTTAAGCTTATGATTCCGTAAGAAGGCATTCTGTCCCGCTCTATTCACAAATCATGTCGTTCGGTGACAAAATATTTCAATAATGTATAGAGACGACTGGTGGAATCCTCGTCCTCAGATCAATTTGCAAGTAGAAATCAGCATGTGTTTTGAATTTGTTCCATCCGTGCCCTCATGTATACCGGCTTGTGACCTCTTGCCTAAATATAATTTATATCCAACCTCGTCATGATAAATTTTGACTTTCCAGGAGATTCTCAGTATCCCTGTTCACTCCGGTTGTCTTGGCAACCGTTAAAATGTTTCCTACAGTTTCTACTCTGTATTCTTCAAATCCTGTTCCACCAGCGCACAAAATCGTTTCCAACCTCACTCCTTCACATAGATCATCATCATCATGGGAGATTTTCACGAATCCTCTCAATGCTCCCTTCAGCCCATTCTTTCATGTTTCCTGACAATGTTGTCAAGCAATACCGTCTCCGAGAATTTCTTCAGCGTCAGGAATTGAATTACATTTTTAATAAGTCAACCTACGCAAGAGCATTGACAAGCTGAAAGTAGGAATTTTTGAATCCTCCCAAGTAAGTCATAACTTATTTGCTCCGATTTGCAATATAAATGTAAATAAAATCATCAGAATTGTAACAGCAGCAATCGATAAAAATAATGTTCATTTCGGTAAGAAATGCTTATAAAATCATGTCAGAAATTCTTCAATCGAATGATAACAAATCTTATATATCTATAGGACTTGAAAGGATCGTCCAGAGCAGTATAGTCATTTCTCTTAACTTCTTCCGTTTGTATTGAGCTTGCACTTTTCTTATTTTGAGAATCCATTTCAACAAGAAATTATTTGTTAGGATTGACTTAAACAGTGTTCCTGGCTTGTAATAAGGAACAAAAGTATTGTTTGGAGATGAAATAGTACTACAACAACAAATGGAAACAATGTTCAGTCCTGCCACTATATGAACAAAATAAGGAAGAAACTAAACACCCAATTGCAGTTCCAGATTGACTAGATGGCTATGCTATGCTAGGTTTACAACATACCCTTTAAAACTTTCTCCTACATGTTTTCCAGAGTAACTTTAATTATTTGAGTCAAAATCTCCAAGCATTAAGTATCAGTTGATGGCAATGCGGGAGAGAGGGAGGCATATATAAAGAAACTAATTAATGTGGATAATAAACCGGATGGGAAAATGTGAAACAAAGTCCTTTGGAATTCTCGGTTAGTAGTAATCATTATTTGTACACTTATTCCATTTGGAGCTAAATAATCATGTACGAGTACGTATGTATCTAATTAGCTCTGCTTGATTTATAAACGTGCAAGCAGATATCTTTGATGCTGGCTTTGTGTCTAAATCAGCAAACCTAAAGCCTGGAGCTCTTGTCTGATTTGGAACAAATTCTTGATCAAAAATAGGACGGACGCTTATAATAGATACATAGGTAACCCATGGAATCCTATGTAACTGAATTTTTTTTTATCTCATTTAAAGAGAAGGCAGTAAATGACAGGAGTGTAAAGCCGGCTACATGAATATTTACATTTGGTATTTGCACAAAATGAGAATGGAATGGCCATCATGTGTAGTATTTGCATAGATTTCCTACAGCTACCCTTTCATCTTTGAATCCCCCTAACCCAGCCTTAAAAACCACATTTAAGGGAAGACCACGAGTCGAGGTAGATGGGAAGTAAAATGCTTTAAAATTCCGGCTCCCTGCTTTCTCTACCTATCCAAGTATCTATCTGTACCCTCTGCACTCCTAAGAACTTTCTCTGCTCAAGGTTTATTTCTCCCATGACGGGAATAACCAACGAGTCTGATTTGTAAGTAAGTTTCTACTCCTTAGTCAGAGGCATAGACAAGTGACTCTCTGCAGAAGTAATTATTTAATAAGTTACTTCTATCTGCCGTTCCTTCCAACCCTTCGACTATGGAAGACCTAATAGGACCTTTTCTTGGGGGCAAATGCACAATAAATATAACAACTAGATGGATTCACCGAGCTGAGGTATCACTTCTATAATTTATGCATGCAGTTACCATTCGGTAGCTGCTATTCCATTCCGGAACGAAAACCGGATGTGAATTTAAAAGCAATAATTCAAGAGGAGAGGTATCTCCATATAAGCATGGAGAGTAGGACATACATACATAGAATACGTGGGAGAGTTTTATGCATGACACAGTTCAGATTAGAAAAAGGGAGGGCATATTGGAGAACAGTATACTGGGAGTTTCCACTTGAACTCTAGAGCTGATGATGGTGCTGGGAAGCACCTTATTACTACATGTATTCTACCTTCTCCCCTTCGCTTTGCATCTCCTCTACCTGCCGGACTGTATGCATGAAGAACTCTTGTTGCGACTGATGGAGGATTGCACATTTAAGCGTAAAATTGTTTGAGGATGAAACTGTCAAATAAAAGGAAATATTTTTGTGAACGAGATGTGAATGCATACAAAGGGGTAGAACTCTTGCTGCAGCTTAGCTGGAGATGGAAAGATAAAAGCGTATGTTTTGAAGGAAAGTATTCCACGTCTATTCGCAATATCCACATTCAACTATAATACGGTTTTGTCAATCAAAAAATAGCGTAACCTGTACATTATATGACAATCTTATTACGCTTTTTGTATTGAATGGAATAGAGAGGGAGAGAGAGAACAAAAATCTTCGTAGCAAAAAGCCTGCTCACTCGTTATGGGAATGCTTCCTGAATGCAAATTTCCCCATCTTTTATGCCTTACTCATCCTCCTTTCTCCGCACAGTTTGCTTCTATCCTACAAACTAGAATGTGAAATTTCTCTTTTAGAGGATAAAATGCCTTGTTAGGCTGGACCGTTTTCTATGCAGTGTGGAAGTAAGGATGTGCTTACATACTCAGTAATCGCAATCCATTTTCTTTTCTTTTTCAGTCCCTTATCCCTCTTCCCTTTTACCTATCCCCGGCTCGGGCTGTCGTCGTCACACAAACATGCAACACAGACTCCGGCACACTTCCTCTATACCAGTATGATGATGGAGGTTTCAATAGATGAGTTCAGCATGTGCCATTCCATGTTCAGACAATTCTATCATTACACATATGGGTGAGTTGCTGGAAGTTACGTGCAATCATGAGCTTTGTGGGATTTCTTCTGGAACATCTGCAGAAGGGAAAGGATGGACGGGAAATCGGGCTGAATTAAACTGGGCGACGTTAAGAGCGTTATGATTATTAATTAACCCAGGAGAAGAAGAGGGGATGAGAGATGCAAACTGAATTCAACACCGCCAACACCGATCTCCTCGTCTGCGATACACATGTGGGTGGGTGTCTCCATTATAATGGTACACCAGCATGGTAGGCATATAATTACACCCGGCACGGAAGGAACCAAGTAATCAATAGTGTATTTAAAGTTAGTGTTACTACACAAAGTAGAATTGTTACTCCCATCCTTACCCTACCCCGTTCAAAATTGCGAGAGCTGGGGAGAACTTACATACTAGAGACCCCACAGACTGCCGAAACTGTGAGTGGATGTGGTGGAGCTAAGTATAGTGATATAGAATTTCATATTCTTCCTCCGGATAGAGAGATACTAAAGCTAGTACTTATCAGACAGGAATAATCAAGTTAATGGAAGCAGTGTGTACTTTAAATGAGTAAATCTCCTCACCTGTAGGATAGATGATGATGACCCTGGTTCTATTAGCAATAATTCCATCATGATGACTACTCATTTCATGTTTTTCTCAACCTTTGCATATAACAGCACTTGGCTCGAGTTGACGTTTGATTTCTGGTCAATTGTTCCCCTTATCCTATGCAGTTGTGGGTTGAGTCGGGACTTGGCTGATGGAAATATCTACAGTAAGGATCGATGCTTCCAGCTGTTTGTCTCTCAGGTTGTCTTCCGGACCTGGATAAAATGCGGCTATTGCGGCAATGGGGAGAAAGTGAGATGGAATTGGATCCTTGGCAATTGATGAACCTTGAGTAGACAACGAAAATTCAATCAAATAATTACAGGGAGCTGGTTGGGAAACTTGCTTTTTGGCAGGCAGCGAGGAATCGGGACAAGTGAGGAACTGAATGCATAAGAGGAAACATAGATTCACACATCAGGCGAGTAATAAGACAAAGATTGAACGGTGGCTACGTGTGATCACCGAAAATTAAATAAAGCTGATACAAAGCGTCTTTTTGCAATGTCATGGGAGGGTATCATTGTGCAGACTGTTGTCAAGTGAAGGTGCGCTTCGTCGTCTGTAACAATTGTTCAGGTCAAGTGTAGGTATTTGTAATGATGCTGCTCTACAATCTCTCTGCGATGGTACCACAGCATGAGTGAAAGTAGCCGCCAGTGCCGGAAGCTGGAGGCCTGAATATGTATCTACATGTAATTGCGGACAGGACCAGTTTGAAAGGCAGGAAAGAATGTGGAATGTTAATGGTATTCTAGGAGCTGTGTTGCATTGTAAAGTACTGCATCCGTACCAAATAGAGCCGAGGCATTGTCGGGAATGTGGATAAAGGCAAGGAAGGAATTGCAGACGTTCCGTACCTGAAGTATGAAATGTTGGTAGCAAGCTGGAGAAGGTGCTGGTGGAGATGTGACGTGACACTGATACAATTTGCTGCCTCCTTATTTCAGCTGGAATCAATTTGACCCCAGGATCAACTCTTGAGGAGTTTCTAGTATAGTGTTCTAGTATATATATGTATGTATTACGGTGGGGAAAGTACCTTTTGGAAGAAACTCAATGTTCGCCAGCCATTTGTTCCCTTGGTACACCCTCCCGACGATATAAAATTTCTGGCTACCAATAACGCGAACAAGAGAGGATCGAGAATGGAATGATTTGAAACTCTTCAAGTGAAGAAGGATGGGTATTTGTGTGTGTATCCGTGTTAACTCCAGGATTTCATTCTGACTTGGTGTATTTTCTCTTTAACTAACTGATAGATTCCCAACCAACACCATCAACGGGCACAACCACCATCAACTACCACTGCTCCTCCGTCTCTTTCCGCTTCGGTACAAATACGTTGAAAATCTTAGACTATCTACCACTTTTCATACATGGCAGACCAAATGCGGAGGGATTTGTTCCTTGGCTGTCTTCGTAGCTACTTATAAGTGGATGGATGGATAGAGCCGAGTGAGAGCTGTAACAGTTGGAAGATAGACTGCTTCAATTTTTATTCTTCTCTCCCACCCAGATGTTTCGTAATTTTTTACCTTCAAATAACTGTTTCAATGGGAGCGCTCCTCCTGTCACTCATGGGATACATAGTTTCCAGCAGCAGCACTGCACCTAACCTCATGCGTTCCTCCCTGTCTAATTTATTATCAACTTTCGTCTTCCTTCGTCTTCCTCCAGTGGAACTTATTTTATAACCCTTGATGCTCCTCTCCCTCAACGTGCATGGTAGGTACTTGAAGTATAGGTGTATTTACTGGGAACTATGGAGAAGGCTGAAGAAGAAACAAGAATTTCTTTTATTGAGGACGAGTAACTTTCATTATCACTTGCACTCCAACTTTTTCTACCTTGTCTACTGTTATTCCACGAGATTTGTAAATGGTTTCTCTGAACTGGGACTTGTAAGTACGAAGGGCACGTACAGATGTAAGGATCCACATATGCAGGATCAACTCACAGTATTAAGGTAGCACGAGCCTGAACCTTTGGTTACTTGTGTCTTCCGTCTGGGGATGACTATAGTCGAAGGTCTACACTTGAACCAGAGGGAGGAAGAAGCAATATTCGGTTACTCATGTAGAACTTCACTTCCAATGTAATGTACATAGATTTTCCTTTATCGTTTACAACAAGTCGTATATTCACTTGTTCAAGTACCACGAGCAATGCTACTATTTGCTCTATATTTTCTATCACCGTTTTCTTCCCCTTCTTCCTCTGCTCCTCCTTCCCTTTTCTGTCGATACTTTGTACTCGAGTACGTTCAGCTGAGTTGTTTGTGCTGTTTGGAAGCTCAGAGATGAAAGTTGGAGCCTTTATGTGAGGGAAAGTTTTCCCTCCTCGCCTCGAGTGGTTGTTGTAGTCTTGATTTAAACCTTATGGTATCTTTTATTCTTGAGATTGGTTCATGTTTACTGTTATGGCTGTTTGGAAGGAATCAAAGTGTATATTTATTAGACGCTTATCACCACTTGCCAAAATTTAACTCTACCATCAATTCATATTCATGACTAACATTTACATTTGTATTCCATCGCCTAATAACTTTTGTATTGGTTGGCTTCCCAAAGTGCATGTTCGGTTCATAACGGTAGGGTCTCCTCACAAATGTATTTAAATATACCACAAAGGAATCAAAAAATCTCTTCTCCCCTATTTTTTGGATCCTAAATTGGATAAACCGCTTCCATTCTCTTCAGATTCAGACTCGCCAACTGACAGGGAATTAAAATTGCAAGTGTGAGATGCAAGGAGAACTTTACAGAGCTCCACACATGGTTTAGGAGGAAAACGTTCTTGGGGGAAAACGTATGGGGTTCTAGATATAGATACCTCGGGAAGTCTCAGCACATTTTATAATGAGAATTTGGATTGAATCAAGGCAGAGCTTCTGAGCCGAACTCATTTTAGCCACCACATGTTATAGGAACGGCCGTTTGTCAATACTCTAATTTTATTCAAAGGTAGTTGTGCCACACTCCGCCAAGCCAGTAATGCTCGTTAGGACCCGGAAGAAGTGTTTATGGCAGCCAGTGAAGCTCCACACATTGAGGATTAATTCACGCCGGAAAATGATTGATGGAAATAACAAGACTTTTGAAGTTTCCCTATGAAAATCATTTGGAGGCGGGATGACGAAGGCAGCCCGAAGAGCTGGCATTTTCATCCCAAGTGATTTATGATGTACATTTTTAAGTATCTATGGATCATAATACAAGAACCACCATGGAGCAAGTACACCTATCAGGAAAAGAATCAATTTGACCGCATATGGCTCTCATGCCAATCACAATCACAAAAGTGTCTGTTATAAAAACTCTTTGCTTTTATTATTGAATCTTAGGGGAAACCCCTTGGGGAAGTTTGAATAGATCTCGACCACCAAGGAAACGCCGGTGGACGGACAAAAAGGATGGCATTGTGTGTGCAAACCCACTTGATCATACTGATTTTGTGGACTACACAACGGGAAAGCTCATTCCAGTCCTGTTTTCACTAGGAAATCCATAAGAACCATGGGGAGAACAAGACAAATGTTTTTAACTCATTTTATGTCATCCCGTCTCATAATGCGCTCAAATTGGTGTGGTAATAAAGCAAATGTACGGGTTTCATATTATTACTTTTGTCTCTTCAATAAGTGCATGCATGGTAATGGTGGGGAACCTGTATGTAAACTACAGTAAACAAATATCCATCATCTAGCAACTCCTTCACGTTTCTCATTTCACTTCGGCAACACAATATTTTCCATGTTGCGTGTGTGCTCGAGGAGTTACGGGGACAGATGAATGACTATAATAATTTACCCAAAGCACCAACTATTCAGTATGTGTCTTTACTACTCTTTTTATGATGACACTTCATCGCTCCTCTAGTTTGGATCTTCGAAACCCACCGAGAATTCCTGGCGAGTGGTTGGGCGGATTTGAAATAGCAAACAATAATATTGTGATATAGTTTAGGTTGTTCCGTACAATATTCATGCAGCATACGTAATCATGTATCTATTGCATACCAATAAACTCACATACACTCTCATACACAATAGCGCAGGTTCCATATTATTATTATACAGTAGGTCCGCACGTAATTATGTATGTAAGTATGTATTTTTTTTAAATCACTCATTTTACTCGATTAATAGTCTTTACTTTTTGTAGAAATGTTCAAATAGTTTAGTCATTACCGTAAATAATAAAAAAAATATGCAAGGGGGATTTTTGTATGCAGCAATTGTAGTATCTATACTTAAGCTTGAAGTATAATTATAAGCAAGCAAGCAATGAATGATGAGGAATTACTTTCCAAAGCAGGGACGAGGATTTAGTAGTCCCTATTTAGGACACGCCCAAACTTTTTACTAGGTAAATGCAGGAAGACCACATTCATGAAATGTAGCTATTTTAAGAATGAAAACATTGAATGGTATCAAACGTAATTACTAACGTCGACGTCCACCCTTCTCTACAGGTCGTAACTCTCCTCGTGTTGAATTTATGGCCAGGCATGGAAGCCAATTCGAGGAAGAACATTACAGACGGGATTCCTCCACGGAAAAGATGAATGTTTCAATATTTTTAAATGGTGCCTTCCTTGCCCTTCCACACCTCTTGCACACTCGTTTGAGTGTTGCGAAACCCTGAATTGGGGCTGTACATATAGGACGCTTCCAAATACTTATCATATTGATCTCGTTACATTGAGAGCAGATTGTGATTACTGGAAATGTGACGCCCGCTTATTGAAAGTAAGTCTGAATTACTCAAGCTTCTCGCTTATAGATACAGCCAGCTGCCCAAGAATTCTAAGAATTAACTGTGTGCTGTTCCATTACGGATGTGCTTCCCATTGATTTATTTTTTTATATGGGGTAGATAGCTATAGGTATCCCTACTCCATAGTAGGAAGGAAGGTCTTTCTGAGCTTTGATTACACCACGCAGTTGACATCCAACTCCGGCGGAACCTTAATCGGTCCCTGCTAAGGTCACCTCATCGCTGCTGAAAAGACTCTCTGACTCAATGTATCTCTGAATTTTAAACTTTTGAAGCTGCCCATATGTAGATACATATGTACTTAGATATAAAATCGATTTAACCATATAGAATTTCCCAAAATGAAATGCAGGGTGTTTGCATAGTTACTCCCTATTACCGAAAGTCAGGGCAAAGAGAGCGGAGTTAAAAAAAGTTCAACCTAGTTTAACTTTTAGGAGGATTTCGTGACTTTTAATCACCCATGCTTAAGTTCAGTTGCATTCGGATGTCAACGGATCAGGACTGTCTAGACCCCGATGGATGTGATTAAGCTAGCTGCTGGGTTTGTAGTATGTGCATTTCAAAGGCTTCGGATCTAAATAAGATAAGATGAAACGTAAACAATCTCACATAAATGAGAAACACAATAATACGATTAAGGAGAACAACCTCACATGAAAGTACGCTCGCTGGCAACTTATCCACTTCTCAATATTATATCTACTTTAAGTACATACACGCAACGTACAATTCGGATCACGCTAGAGCCTCAAAACTTACAGTCGACTGGGGAACGGACCATTTTCTCAAATCAAATGCTACTACCTACCCCTGAATTCTATAGTTTCTGAAGGAGCTGGACTACGGCAGTACTTATTGCTAGATGTAATTACATAAGCAAGTCAAGTACCCGGGGGTATTATTTGATCATCTTAATGGTAAATTTAATTTGAATTACCACAATCCTTCATCCTTCCTCTCCCATGTTCATTACGGGAAGAATAATTTTTACTCATTAAAAGCATATCAACATGGTTCCCATGACTCACTTAATAAATTCAGGACAAACGTTTCTAAAAAGCACTTGAGCTGTAACAAACTACCCTGAGAGAAACTACTTTATCAAAGAATCATAACTTTTTCAGAGTAGTAAATCTTCCCGCATCGCATCGTCACCACCTCTGTTTTAAGAGTGAGCCATATCTCAGCTATTACAGTTGAAAGACGACACCTCTCCCCTTATATGTACGTAAATAATTATGCATATGTATGTAGATAAGTTTGGAAGAGCACGGATGGGGGGAACATTATGGAGGTAACTCTCATCGTCTCTTCCTCGTTTCAAGATTAAAGCTACCTCCGCGTAGATTCCCATGTAATTCGGAGAGGCTGACAGCTTAGCAAGGCGTGAAAATTAGATGTCATCTTAATTTCAATGAATGTAGAAAAACTGAGCCGGGAATGGGCATAGATGGAATAGAAGTTGACAAAGAAGACTCGTAGTAGTGTAGCTAGACGTGTCATAGAATCTTGGACAAAAGATAAATGTCAGGAGTTGACAAGTAATTAGATAAGGAAAAATCCAAGATACTCATCAAAAAGCTTGTCCATTATACAATAATTATGAGCAAGTACCTTTCTCTGAGCTGAGAACAATAACCCCAACTATGTTGTTTGATGTGAGGGCTGGGAAATTATTTTCATCATAAAATAATTACAGCTGAGAAGTTCGAATGGAGGAAATGCTTTTGTACTTGTACGAAATCTTTCTGTGCTAAGAAAAGGTGACTGTTCTCTCAACATCAGCTTTGACAGCAAGTACTTTTGATGGTAGACCAAGTAAAAAGAAGGAATGGAAAAGTCTACTTTTATTTCATCTTCTTGTCCAGAGGACTTTGTTTTTAGCTTTTCTTGACATCGATCACCCTCAACTTTGAACTACAAATGTGTAAGGAAGCAAAGCGAAGGAAATTCTCGCCCTTTTCCCCTCTATTCTTGGTACAAACAATATGTACATGGATGAGTTTCCCTTACCGTGACACGCCTTTCGCTCACTCTCCAAGTCCATAGAGATGTGCAGCCCAAGTGCAATATAATGTGCAAATGGAACTGAACAAGAAGAAAAGGCAAGTTACACACCGGGGATGAAAAAAAAGTCTAACTCGAGTTAGACTTCGTCAAAGATCTCAAATTCCTCTTTCCAAGGCAAGGGTGGAATTTGGACTGATGCTTGCTTTATACAAATGTACAGTAGATACCTGTACAGTTCCCGTTGTTCCCAACTCCATATATGCAGTAATGGAAATGCAGTCCGTGCGTTCCCATGTTTATTTTAGTGTGAAGATCTCCTTTGCATTTTCCATGTGAAGACTTTCTTCGTCAAAAAAATATTAACTTTCAAGTTACTCCCAGTCTCAACACTTAGGTAATTAGGAGAGTAGTCATTAAAGCTGAAATGAGCAATGGTGTGTTATTCTTTTTATTTCATCACCATTTTAGCTTGGATTCCCGAGTTGGAAACCTTCTATATAGCGGAAATGTCAATGGAAGCACCTGTACAAACATTTGAAACATGATGAAACTAAAGAAGCCACTGACCAGCACCAGATACTGTCTGGGTTGCTTCAAATATTTAAACATTGGTAACTACCAAGAGAATAAAAGTAAATAAAGTTAGGTGGGGGGAAAATAGTAACACCCGAGATTTACACAATAAAATAAAGTAGATACAACCATCTTTTTGCCACATGTTTCTCCATTGCACTGTAGATTAAGCATGGTCGTACCTTTCACCTGAAGAATGCTCTCTTATTGGAAATTCTGTCGTTATGGAACTGGCGTGTGTTTTCATAGTCCCAAAGAAATACCACATGTCATTTCTAAATGTACGCATAGGGTCTGACCTTTTCAATCCTTGAACTTTCCCAGACAGGATTTTTTTTATAAGTCTGTGCAAATACACGAAGAAAAGCGTGAAATCCCCTGTCACTGAGAAAGCAAGACAAGAAAGTACAACCACCACTGTGTATATAATATATAACCTATAGAGAAGATTTTCCGGCAGCTAATGAACAAGTTTTACCACAGGGATGCTGGTAGCTCGAGTCTTTCAAGAGGAACAAGTTTCATAAATGATTCCCGTCAATTTCAATCAATATTTGCGTTAGCCTTGTCTGTCTTAATATCTAAGCCATTTATATTCATGAATTTCAAATGAAGTGACACAAAGCTGTGCCTGGGGATGAGTAACATACTTCCTCGAGAATATGTTTCAAAGGATTTTTTTCCCAAAAAAAGGCATTCAAATTATTCAAGTGAAAAAAAAACGGAAGCACATAGTTTACAAAAGAGTAGCATGTTTATTTCTTCACACTGTTACTCTGTTTATGGAACCTACATAAAATACGGGCAACCCCCCTTAAATATACATTACCCCTAAAAATGACAACATGAAGATTTAAGTACACTGAATGCATGACACTGCAGGATAGACTGAATACATTCAGAATTCAGAGAGAGAGAGAGAGAGCATTACGTCCCAATAAAGTGTCAAGAGCAGCGGGGTGAGAGTTAGTGCAGTAGTTTTGTAGTCGGAAACTGTGAACTAAATATTATGATACTATAAAAATCGACCCATGCTTCAATTTGCTAATTTAGTGAAAAGTTTCATCATTCATGAAAATGCGGGTAGGATTTTTTGGTACTCTTCCATGAAAAATGTTGGCTTGACAGAACCTTGTGTGAACTGCCGGTGGCAGAACGGAAACATTTTTCAAGTGACGAGAGACGAGGTGATATTATTATGCTGACATCAACACCAACCATACATAAACACTGATAAATTCTTGCTAAAAAATCTCTTTCCACCCGTTTTTGCTTACGCATGAGAGAGCAAGAGGGCATGTAGTGAAATAAGTACAAAATTGTTCCCGTTCCTCCCAGCTATCAATTTTACTTTAAGCCGTTCAGACATCAATCATTTCCGTCAGGAAAAATGCTCCCCTTGAACCTACTCTCGTTTCGGCATCCTGCCATCCTGCCAGAATCTTAAGTATGCAATATTCTGTGACACTCATTACTTACAAGTGGGAAAGAAGACTGGAACTGAATGAAATTGAGAACTACTGTGTGTACGAACAAGAGGCATCAAATAACAATGAATTTCTGGTTTTGTTTAAAAATTGAATGGATTGTTTGTATTACTTCCTGCGGTTTCCCTCCTAGCCTCAAAACTCAATAGTCTCTCCGAATGGCTATGTATTTCCATCTCCGATTCTGCAAGAACGAAACTTGAGATGCATCTTGCCCCCTGATATAATAAAATACATAAATTCCAATGCTGATGATATTCTTCTCAAGCAGAAAATGTATGTTCAGTGCAATGCACACTGCGAGTGAAGTAACGTCAAGGAGAATCCTGGGGCCTCTGACTTTCTTACCATATATATGTAATTATATACCTACACTCACATATCGAAGAGTAGTGTGGGAAAGGGCATTTCCAAAAAAATAGGCAAGAATCAAATTGGTTCCTTGGCTTCAATCCAGATCAACTGTCCTCCAACTATCATTACTTAGCGTTCTCAACCATTTTTTTCGACTCGTCAGCTGCTGGAAATCTAGGAATATCCGACGACAGGATTCTTATTTGAATTCCAGCAATGCTACTCATAATGCACTTTCATTCTAATATACCACAGATATCAAGCCTCCGCGGCGCTTCGAGAATTTCCAGCTATGTACTTGGAGAAATGCTGAAATTTGGTCATAAAATATTATGTCATGGACAAATAAAAATGAATAATAAATACCACATATTACCACTTCCTCAGCGTACAGCATAAGTACAGGACATGAAAAACATCTATGTTGCAAAATGTACTACGTGCTTATTCATCATGAAACTAACCACGAAACTGGAAGCTGTTGTAACCGGAAAATGTCTAGATGGCACGTAGGCAAACTCAAGCCCCTTCGTAAGATTACCGTGATATTTTTTGCATCCACTGCAATCATCCTTCCCCATTCCCATCCCCGACACAATAATTGGTAACGTTCACAATAAAATCACTTCATTGGAGGCTTTAACAGGATCTATGCACGTATGTACATGGAGCTTATTTCGCAGAAAAAGTTGGAGTTATGATATTGCCATTGCAACTTTTAATTCAATTTTCACTCTGTTGGGTCCAAATCCGGTGTAAAAATCCCTCTTGGTGGCGCACGACTTGCAGTGATAAAAGGCAAGCCATTGCGCATTTCATGTGCAGCGTAAACCTGGCAAAACGCTTCAAGCCCTTTCTAGTAGCATTGAGCAAATTATAACCAATTCTCCGAGACGTTAATATATCTCAAAAGCTGCTTTTCTCCTTTTACCCTCACTCGACTTATTTAGATGTCACTTTCGGAAGCTGATCAATAAATATTGTAAAAGAGGCCCTCCTTGTGACAATGATACAAAACAGTAACGTACACAAATCCAAGAGATAGTCATAAATGAGCCGTATGATTTATTGACATCATATTTAAAATGAAATACTGAAGGAAGTATAAATTCAGGTTCAAGTTGGAAATTTGAAAATTGATATGACAAAAAATGAAAAATGCGACCAAATTTATTTGAAAATCCCCTTTGTATTTAATTTATGACTATCGGAAGTAATCTGCGGGATTTTGCTTAATAAATGTCACTGATCCAATCGAAATTTTTAAACCACATGCTGTACTTGCACATGATAGATTTTGATGTAAATCTCCTCCAGACTCTGACACGCCCAATTTTACGTTGCATGAAGAAAAGCCGGTAGGATCTGGAAATTACCAATGGACCCGTGACAACCTAAGAACTCAGCCCAAGCCTCTTAAATCGTACCAATGCGATATAGGACTAGAGTATATATCTATATAAGTACATACAATGTATTTCATCCAGTTAGAATTAGAATAGTGGAGATGGAGGGTACAGAAAAATGAACGTAGGTACTGTAGGTGTTTCAACTCCTTCAAAGGAGCGAAAAGGAAAAGTTTCTAAAAATTAGAAATTTAATCAAGAAGAAATAGTTCTAAGACGAACTCACTCAGTTCTATGATATCCATGCAGAAAGCCTAATTTCATTCTTTATCAATAGTGACAAAAGGGTAAGGGTTCTTCGACTATCGGATAGGTATAATTAGGCATGGAATGCTAACTTCATCTCTCTTGCTCATAAGTGCTAATCAGCTAATCATCTACATTTAAATTCTCTGACCCTCTTTCCTATTCATTTGCGTCACCATAAATGAAGAGACTAGTTTTGACGCATTGAATCAGGAATGGAACAATGAGTGAAGTTATGAACTGAACTGAATCCCAGTTCATAAATTATTATTGATTTGCATCCAGCACCATCATTAGTGCCTCTGAAGATATGGGATTCATTGTAGAAATATTTGACACCCCAATTATACAAATCTTCCGTCAAAACTCTGTTTTAGCTTGGAAGAAATTCCATACGGAAGGAAGCCAGCCATGTCGATTGAGTTTAATTCTCCAATGCTACAGATAATTACCTATATACACTACGTCAATAGAGCATATTTAAAAGGATATGTGATGCTTATAAAAATCAACAATATCAATCTAAAGTCTTAAAATTCCTAGCAACCTAAGAAATACTAAGGCTCTTGTGGTGCAATTTAGAAGAACAATGCTTTGTCAGCCGTGATTACGGCATTCATTCAGATATTGAGTCTATCGTTTCTCTTTAACACCAGTTCCATTCTCAGGAATGATATATCAAGCTAAATATAATGCTTACAAATGAATGTGAGTGCTGTCGAAAGCACAAAAAATCAAAACTGCGATAAGGAATCCCAATACAAGTAGCACTACGATGTGGGAGATAATGAAAATAAAAAAACTGACGGGAAATATTTCATACGAGTGTTTTTTGCTTGTACTTACAAATGTACACGAGGATAAAAAGAAACCCCCAAGGTATGATAGGAATCATTTTGGATGACAGAATATTTAACTTGAATATTTATTTATTTTTCAGCATTTTTTGGTGAGACACGTTTGATTTTTTTAAACTAGCTATACCTTATGATTTTTCCATTTGGAAGAATTTCTTTTGAATACACCATTTATTTTGGAAGAATTTCCGTAACATTTCATGTTTTCCTTAAATAATTGATTTCGGGACCGTAATTTTAAAAATCTGACTTAAACATGGATTCGTAACGTATGTATCTCTGGTCTATAACCACGTATGTAGCTCTGACACTAAAAATAATCCTTCGGAGGAAATTGCTTCTGCCGGAGCTAATACTTAAATACATTGAGCAGTGTCGTAGATAAATAGCAGATCATTGAGTGGAGTAGCAGCCTCGGCACGATCTCTCCGACAAGACTGGGTGGTGTGGTGAGAGCATCAACTTGGGAGACTACACTGGCTGAACACCAAGAGGTTCGGAAATGTCAACCAACATCTCACCATCACTTGAGGATGATTTCCCCACCGCTGTTAAATTTGGCGGTAAATTCTTAGTCGGAATTGGAAATAGGACGGAAGCTGGAAAAGTAATTCTGTGCCAAATATTCGATTTAATTTATTCAAATGATGAAATTGCAGTCGGCGTGGTAATTTCACGGTAGGAATTGATTAGAAATATATTAGGATCTGTCGTGAAGAAGCCTAATTTCCATTGATGGTGGAGTCGTAAATGACATTGATTTTTTGCAGCCTCAATAATTTCCAGTCGCTTCCCCGCCGACTTGAGTCCCTTGAGCTTACATGTGATGATATGCATTCCAATAAGTCCCATGCAATGTCATATACCTGCCCCTGCCACAGCCAACTGCTCTCCTCAAAGGACTTGAGTTCTCTATTGATGGACACCACACGACTTCCCTATAGAGCGGAGCACATTCGCCCATATTTAAAGTGTTATTATAACATTAACCCCAATTTGCTGTAGTCATGACAGGAAGAGGAATTTTCGCAGCACTTGTGGCTCAATTCTTGTTTTATCTTCTGCACGGGACATTGAGAACGAAAGCTTAAAAGGATTAATTGTGCACAGAAGACGGTTCGCTCGTCACAGTTATAAGTCAGTTAGTAGGGAGGAATGAGAGCAAATAATATTGAAATCCGTATTACTCATGGAAGGTCCTACCCACATACGTAACATGTAGATACATACATAGTATCTAATATCAATGCCCACTCGTTGTGAAAGGTTTTTGCATGGGCACAAACTAGTGATTTTTTTTGTAACTTATCGCTACAATGGATTTGTAGGACGAATAGGAACTTCATGAAATGGGTAGTGGGGTAGTTGGTAGAGAAAAGTCAAGGCAGACAGGCATTGTAATGTATAGATTTTGAAAGGGAAAAAAATTGTGGTTCAGCATGGGATTAGATAAACTGGGATAGATAAGAAATGATAATGTAGCGACAACGTAATTTCACACCACATTCACTTTAAATTATATGTATGTAAAAGTTATTCGTGACTAATGCATAACCTTCAGTCTGGGCAATAAAGGGCTCCTACATTTCGTATTCTGACACTTATCCGCCACTAACTGCAAAGTCCGCCCCGAAATGTCTTTCGACATAAAAACCCATATTGTGCATACATTTCCTAGCTCCATAGATTACATTAAAAATTTCCTTGCGAGCAACTGATCCACGATTTCGTGAAAACACTGCAACGATCCGAAAGGAGAACATTACAGACCCAAATGTGCAGGACGGGGGAGATGTAGAAAAATAATAAAATTGTATGCATCCTTTTTTTCCCCCCGCACAGAAAAGTCAAAGAAACTGAGTGAGAAGTGAAGGTTACTCAAGCGCGAAGAATCTTGACAATGCTATAACCGCAGGGTGCGTTTCGTTCATAAGCAGTTCTTTTAGGAGAAAGATATAAGAAATCTTCCCGTGGTAACTCTCTCTCCTCTCTCTCTCTCTCTCTCTCTCTCTCTTACGTAAATTAGATTCCAACATATGCAGATTTCAGTAATTATTGTATTTTAAAGCAGTTTCGCTCACTGCTGTCTGTTCCACCACAATTAATCACTGGGACATTGTGAACTAGTCTGGAATTAATTTAGAATCTGGTATCATTAAGTAGAGTCTCATTTCAGTGGCAGGGTTTCTCAGACTTCCGAAAGCTTGGGAGTCTACCGTTTAGCAAACATCCTGTCCCTGGAGCCTGATGGAACATATCACTGCTACAATATTTGATTTGACAGGGAGGTTATTACTGCTCGAGAACATTTTCCTTCATTTGAAACCTGATTTTATTTTGCTATTGAGCAAAGTACCCAAGGACTAGAGTTACACTTGCTCATTAGGCAAAAAAGATCTGAAAAAGTAGGAGTGTACGGAAACTTTTACGAATATATGCGGCAGGTTCTTAAAATAGATAGAGTTTTATAACTAAGAATGACTGGATTGTATGAGTATGGGCTCAGGACCATGTTGTGAATGTAAAAACGTTTAAGCTTCAACAGGAGATCAACCCCGGGTTTGTTGGTTCTGGTCGCTTGTCGACTGACTCCAAGATGAAGTACATAAAAACATGTCTTTACTCTCTAAGGTTTGATTTTATCGTTTCCATGGTCTGGGAGAACTTAATAGAATTTAAAAGGTTTCAAGTATAAGTTTTTTACATAATGAGAGAGTTTGTATTTATCTACCGAATGTGATGTGTGCCTGCTACTAAATGGTAACAGAGTCTTGTTGCCGGAGCATATTGTTTAGTAAGCCAATTCAGTAGTCCCATTATAAATTTAAATTAGCAAAAACTATTTACTGTAATAAAATATTCAAGTGTATAATGAGTTACAGAAAAAATGAGAGATTGGTGAAAGTTCTCATGATGATGCATTCTATTCATTTTGAGTTGGATGTGGTTTATTCTCTGTTTATTTTTATAAACTGCGGGAAGGCGACGATGGGCTGGGGAAACAAATATATTGAGTTATTCAGTATTTCAATCATGAATGGAATTTCATCCTCTAAAGTTTCCGACGCCCCCTTTCTTAAGTTGGTCTTGACGGGTGTACTACGATTTTAGAAAGCACCGGTTACAATGGCCATGTCAGTGCTAAAGAAAAAAGATCAGTAATATGAAATGAAACAAAAACCTTAGAAATCTATAATTTCACTGAAAAGGAAACTGAGGTAAGTATAATTACGTTACAAGGAAATTAAGTTTATGCTGCTTTTGTTAAAGTTTAACTGTTGATAATCTTAGTAATTGTTACTGTAAGTATAAGATGTGCTTAATTTAATTTGTTTCTCAGTAACCATATACATATTTGTACAATGAAACAGGCATCAATTCTCGTAAATACTGCACAATCATAAGGAACAATTTCCTTCCAATTTTATTTATGCTTAAAGCGTCATTTTCTGTGAGCTTAAAGGCTACGCCTAAAGTAGTCAGAGCCTCCTCATATTTAATATTGAATTGATTCTGAATCCCCCGATTTGTATTCCATTGCTGGTGGTAATTGGTTTGCTGGAACTAAACTTTCGGGGAAAATGTATAACTTAGGAACTCACAATCAGTCACTATGCATGCTTATGTATGTATGTGTACCATACAGTAGATAACAAGCTGCTGTGACGTGACGAATGATTTTAATAAATCAATGAAGGCTCAAGCCGTTGACGCTTTCTGGGGCAATCCTTACTTGGTGGAAGAAACTGAGTAAATAGTACTCAGATTCTTTAAAATTGGCAGATGAACGGAGAAAATAAATAATTGTTAACCTAGCGTTGTTTGCTAATAATAATTGTGATTTGTGATCCACCGGCACACAACTGTAGCCTAGTAAATGAAATGGGGAAGAATTTTCCCCGAGTAAATTCACTACTTTTCACTTCCCTCATTGTTAGTATAACTGTGACTGCCAGATGGTAAAACAAGTATAAATGAGCCTTGGTTTGTATCCACACATGGTCTAACACGAAAACTTACAAAAGATGTGCTTCCCTAGCTTTCCTCAAATCTGCTAAACTACGAAACCAACTACACTGAACTATGTACACAATCCCAATTAAGTTATTCGAAATTATTTGCATATGTACGTTTATTTTGTCAAATACTGCATTGCCATGAAAAAACGAGACACTTAATGCACAAATAATTTTTTGATGTTGGAGCTGTAACTTTCATGGAAGTAAAAACTAATTTTCCAGGCAAGTTTAAAAATACGCAAAATATTACTACAATGGGTCGAGTAGGAATGGGGACTTAAGGAGCGTAAATTGATATACATATATACACCAGTCATGCTTATATTCATTTATAATTCTTTACACAATACAAAAGAAGAAAACAATGGTTTAAATATAATTATATCTCATTTTTATCTTGGGGACAAGCACCAAAATATACATAGTTCCGTCTCAATATGATCCTTGTCTAAACACAAGGTTGGAAAGGGAACACGATGGAAGTTTGACTAAATTTTACTACTCTCACTTAAATAGCCGTTAAAATTTGCACACATGTTACACCAGTCTCTTGCCTACTGGAAAACATCTAGTGTTCAATGTAGTGCTTTCAAGACTACATCAAGGTCTCACTGACTGCAGTTTCTTATAAAGCTCCTATGGACTACTCTATTCAGGATCTTTATTATCTTTGTTACAAGAAATGCATTGTTAAGAATCAATAGGACAGTTTCGATTCAGCTCTCATATGAGGAAAGTTCAATGCACTGTGAAAGTTTCAAGTACGGTGCTTTACTAAAATGAATTTTATTTTTACATTCTCATATGAATATTGCCTATGCATAAGGCACATATTACAATTCTTACATGGATGAATCTATGTATGTCACCATATAATAAGTTTTCTGATTCCCCCGGCAATATGCACAACGATTTCGATGTTCAAAACCGACTGCAGAACCAATGTAATATCTGTGTCGATAATATGTAAGTAACTGTTCCAAAACGAATATGTAGCAACGGAAAAAAATTACGTAATGCCGGACCATTCCATCATGTGAGGCAATGACAGCTTTGGTAATGGCTATGTATAATAATTATTATTATTTCTACTATACTAGTTTCAGCTCATTGGTTATACTTTTACTAAGGTAATTATTATTGTAATTTGGAGTGCTATTTTCTTCTAAATTTAATTCCAGCTCAATACATTAATCGCCATCAAATAAAACTTACATAATAAGTTAATAATCGGGAAGGGAAATATAAATACGTTTTCAGTAACCAGCAAATGTGATTATTATTACCTGGCGAAGTGACATTATGAATAATGATTACACAGCGGCAATTAATAGAAATGCATTAAGTATTTTCCAGACCACAATAAATCACAGGTGGAACTATTATTCTGTCACGTGAACTCGAAATAGAATCAGATGGAGTACTCTGCTTTTAGTAGTTGCACATTATATACAGGGAATACATATGCCTTTGCTTGCCTTGGCTCACCAACCCAAAGAGAGTCATTGGTATATCAGTAATTTAAATACAAACACATACATAGAATGCACAGCGCACATAAAATACTGAGAGTTATAAGGAACTTGCCTGATTCCTTAAGTTTTCCATTAGTAGGAAGCCAACATGTGGACACACAAACAGATTTGCAATTTGCAATCCAAACAACTCAAGTAAGGAATTGTTTTTCTTGGGTAGTACTCCTGGCTTGAAGAGTTAAATTAATTTATTTTTTCTAGATTTTTTTTTCTCTTGTTATTTCTGTGCTTCTAATATTTGTCAAACGGCCCCAATGCTTGTTTTTAGTTTAAAGTCATAAGAGAGAGAAAGAGAGTGGGAGATAACGCGTGTAAAATGAATTTTTGGACTAAATCACCGCCCCGACTGAATTGTCTCTTGCGGACAGAATGGGATTCAACTGGTTGAGAAATGGTTGACCTCTCAGGACCGTTAGAACTTTGTTGGATTTAAGATACTTAGTCTGAGGAAAATAACACTGAAATTATGGTGAAAGAAAGAACTGTAGCTGACTGCACTAGCGTACGCCAGTCACGCTTCTGAACTTGCTCGAGCTGAACTACCCGGTTTTCATGTCTCAACCAGCTTCCTCCCTTGATCTCTGTACGCTAGAACATGTTCACTCACTTACCACGCTCACAAAAGGGGAAAGGGAGTCCGAACCAGAGCTTTGTAGCACTACGTAGATCTCTCACCACGGTATTATAGATGATTACATATGCATGTCAACAGGAATCTTAAGAAGGTCCGACGTTACGCCTTCAAAATATAGGAATTTCCCCCGTCATCCCGGAGATACAGCGAGAGAGATAGAGAATCCTTGCAAAAATCAGCCCTTCGTGGGAGAGCTAGTATATAATTATAATGGCTCCTCATGTACACACACACTACACACACATCATATACTACAAGAACACGGAAGTATATATCCTAACCATGTGTAGTACACAACACTCTGCGTATACTGATAATATCTCAGTGAGAATTTTTACGGGAAATTTACAACCATGCTAAAAGTCTATTTTTTATCAAAGCTACCAATTCATTTTTCGGCACACATGAAATTCCCATCCAACTTTTCCTCTGTCAACATTAATACGCTGCAAACTGCATTTTTTTCTCTTGTTTTTCTATTTGGGATAATGTCTACAGTACATTTTTAACTTGCCCCTTCCTCTCCACTGGCTTTGTTCTTGCGTCAAGGAAACCCATAGAGAGACACCCATTTGGTGCATTCATAACTCTTCAATTCCAGAAGTTATTTCTGCTGAATGTGCATCCTGCAAGCACATGAAAAGGGTATACATTCATATATTTGTAAATATTTTTTGGGTCCAAAAAAAATCCTTTTTCCTGCAACCTTGTTCATCCCGGTAGCAGTAGTTTCTTCTGTTCCTGCCGTTCTCTCGGTTGATTTAAAATGCCACAAACTACAGGAATATATCTTTCAATGCCAGAAAGTTGAACGTGCCTCACCTCCCCCTCGTCGTGCATACGGCGAGTTTCATTACGACTCAGAATGAGTGTGCTTGTTTTTTAAATTAGAGATTGTTTCTTTTTTTTTCAAACAAAATCTCCTCTCAACTTGATGCGGTTCTCATTTTCTTGCCAAAATGAGACTTTTTTTTACAATAGTCTCACCATTACTACTGTAGTGGTTCGTGTTCGTACCAGTACTACAATGTGGACGTTACACAGTGGGTACATGGTAACAACGTGGAACTGTCATATCCTAAGCTCATTTACGTTTTGCTTGTAAGTACCGAGATAGTGTAGTCTGTTTGCATCTCAAGATGAATTTTGTACCTCTTTAGTGGCTGGATTCTCGAGAAGAAAATGCAAGAATAAGATTAATTAAAAGGACTCCCACCATGTAGCTTCCATGCTCATAGATGTGGAAACTTTACTGCTCCTTACCGTCACTTCGAACAGACTTTCATGGGAGGGTATCCTCTCATATTATTTGTTTCTTGTAAATACATGAGCTGGGATTTGCCGTCAAGTGGTGGTGATCCTGGTGGTGGTATATTGGCCAGTTTTCCTCAAGACTTATGAAGGTTAGAACTATGAGATGATTTCACTTATTTCAGACAGTGACTTTACTTATGCATTCCCCGGCGTGGGAACCACATGCAAATTTTAATTTCCTAGAGCTGAATGTCATAAACCAAGCTTAATTGATTACTCCAGAGTGTATCAGATAAATGTGAGTGTATTTTTCTGAACTGAAGGGTTAACTACGGGAAAGAAATAGACCAGAGAGAAAAACCCCTTTCTTCAAGTACTAGAAAGGGGAAGAGTAGTAAATGCACACTTACAGTAAAGTGATGTAATCTAGCTCCCGCAAAACATTTCAACTAATTATATCAACTTTCTATGTCCTACAAAGTATTCAGAACATTTTGAGGCTTTTATTAACTATTCGTACATGCCTAATTTCCACAAAAACTTTCATTTCCTAAACTAACATGTTCCACTGGAAATTCTCTTAATTTCCAAGCAGATGAAATCACTGAAATTTCGACTGAGCAAGAGTTTTTGACACTCCGTTCCATCCATTAGTTTTTGGATTACTCGAGGCTCAAAAGCCCGTTGTCTGTGCGTCCTCCCTCCGCCAGCATTTATACGTTTGCATGACACAGTCAACTTCTCTATATAACCTACAGATATATGTCACTGAAGCACCTATAGAATTTGAATAATTAATGAATACCAATGACTCAAGTAAATAAAATCTGGGTCCAATTCACCGTGGCATGCTCTATTATCAGTGATTGATAACCTCTACATTTTGCAACCTTCACTGTAGGAAAAGGAGATGTTTCTCGGACGGACGTCATTGTGCTGAAACTGATTTTAATCCCTGCATATTGAAATACTGATAAAATATAGATTGCTTGGTCTTCTCATGAAAACCATTTTATATCTTATCGCTGGGAAAAATTTGCCCTAGGGATTGTTCAGCCTGGTATACCTTGATATGAAATCTCCGAGAGCCAGCAAAGCAACATCAATTTATTTGTGATGCATCCTGTGAATGAGTGCAATCACAACGAACATTTGTTATTGTCAACGTTCTAATAAGCGTCGAAATTGGTTACCTCTCCATTTACTTGAAGGAAGTCCCTCTCCAGACCAGAAATTTTGTAGTTTCTTTCCATTTCCGGTGACTTTTTGTAGTATGTAGTTTTTCCCAAGTGAGATCCTACAAGTTACACTACAATGGCGACTTTATACCGGGCAGATTCTGATGAGTATGAGTCCGAAGTTGATGAAGACGTCCCGTTCGGATCTGCCTCCGAAAAGAAAAGGTAACGGATGTAACTAATTATTTCCAAATGAAACAAATAATTCCTCAGTTCAATTGCATATGTTACATTAGCTCGAGTGCGACAAGTAATACTAGCCACACAGACAGTCCATAAAAGGGAAGCAGGGGAAACAAATGAGTTCTTAAGTTTTCAGGGAGTTTTAAATATTTTATCGGAATAGCATGTACGTGCGATATTTCTGTGCATTTTGGATTACAGTATATAAGCATGAGTTCTGCAGGTTTGAGAGACGGCGAACAAGTCAAGGGAGATGGCACAAATATATGGTGTAGGATGCCATACAAGTTTATGGCAAAACTGGGTTCACGCTTCATAGAAAGGTACAGAAGGCATGGAAAAGCAAATGTGAATAAATGTCTGTTCCTGCCAAAAAATCCCTCTGATCGTTACCGCCTTTAACATTTCCTGCACATAGTCCGCTTTTCTCTTTCGAGGAGCGTCAAGCCGTGCAGTGCAGGTATTCATTACTCTTCTTCCTCTGTGTTCCTTTCTGTATGAAAGTTTTCATAGACCGTATTTAGATTTCTTGTACGAATCCATTGTCACACTAATGAATTTTATTAAATGGAAAAAAGTAGCTGGAGCCACTGCCGTTCTTGTTTGTCAAGAAAAAGTAGAGTTCTATACAAGCATATCCCTAGTAATTACTTCAAAGGTTACTATAAGAAATTATTGTTGCAGTACTTAAATGATCTGTAATAATTACGTTACAGTAGAATTAATTAAAATTTGCAGCTTATTCTGAGCTCAAGAAATATAGTACGGTACATATTTGAAGCTATTGACTCAAGGAGAAAAAATGTGAGAAACAGCAAGTATTACATACGTGCAGAAAGAAGCTAACTCAGTTTTACACGTCTAACGTGAATCGTTGTAAGTTAGTTACAAAACATAACGAAAATCATGGACTGGAGGATATATTCTGGATTGTAGTAATTATTGTTAAATTTCAAGGGAAAGAGAAAGCTCAGGCTTGGCAATTGCATATTTCTACGAAGAAAGTGAACACAATGATTTGCATTTTTACAATTTATGAACGAGCTAATTAGTTCAATTCTGATGCACGTAACCCTAATTTTTAGAGAAGGTTCTTTGTTCAATTTGTCCTGTTTACAAAATGATCATCATATCATCCTTTCCCCTCCGTCACACGAGCGAACACAGTAGTTATGTGACCATGGGATTAAAATAAAAACAACACGAGAGTAACCTCACACAGCACCTAATCCAAAGATAAATGAAATTGGGCTAACTTTCAGCACAAACAATCAGGCAAAAGGTTAATAAATATGGTTTGACTTGGGATTTCAATGTGCTAGGATGTGAAATGTATACAAAGCCATCTACATGGTACTATCTAAATGGGATGTACAAGATACATGGAGTTTTTTGTGCCCATAGAACTGCACTGTAAATACATTTTTTGTTTTTGTCCAGTCCTGCGGAGCCACCATTGGAGAATTGGGATGTGTTCCAAAAAAATCCGCCACAAGATGAGTCCTTAGAAGAAGAATCCCAGCGGCTTTACCAATATTCCCTAAAAGGCCTAAAGGTTTGATATACCCATACTTGTACATACTAGGACTGAATTATTGATGAAATCATGAATAGTATCTCTAAGGTCTTATCAATAATGAATGATCTAAATAAAACTAATCCTTGTTTTGCAGCTGCTAACTTACGTAGCTGCCTTTGCAGTCATTTTAGGTACTTCTGTAATATCTAAAGTAACGCTTTTGCTGATGACATCTCAGTTAGATCCAGGATCGAAACGTCCATTATGCTTTGAACAGTCGAGTACGTCAATTTTTGTTTGTAAAATTAAAGTCATGTATGAATGGAACGTAAATGCTGAAAATCTTGTGTTCAATAGATCTGATTGGTTATGGGTTGCTAATGTAAGCAACTGATAAGAAAGAATGTGACTGAAACTGATAAAACAGGATTTTAATTTTGCAGCACGAAAGCGTGACGTGGAGATATCTCTGCATGAGAGAATTCAATGGACTTGGGCGATATTTTTCTGCTTTTTGATTCCCGAAATCCTCACTCTGTACAGGTCTCTTCGAATCGCTTACTTCAAGGGACCTCGAAAACCCAATTTTATTCAATTCGCTGTTCCCATGTTTTTTGAAGTAAGGACCATACTGTGTGTTTTTATGCTAAATCAAAACATTAAAATGAGCATATACATATATCACCACACATGTTGAAATCTGTAGACTATCAACATGGGAGAATCCCTTTTGCAACAATATTCCTAAATGACCAACATGTCCTCATTAGCTGAGATCTGCAGTCACGGATAGAAACTAACATATATTTTCTCACAGGTCTGCCATACAATTGGACTAGGACTTTTCACATTCACGGTCTTACCCTCAGTCCATGTTGTCAAAGCGTCTATGCTGGGAAATGCTGTGTGTCTACTGCCTGCTGTCCTTTCCATGATATCAAGATATAGGATAAATAATACAAATAAATCCTGGCTGATTCTTATGTTTTTGGATTTGATTTCCGTTATTTTCCAAATCTTCGGCCTTCTTGTTTGGCCATTTGTACTTTCGAAGAACGACTCCAGTATTGATAAACCTTGGTTACTGCCGTTGTCTGCAACGTTGATTTCATTCGGATGGTGGGAAAATTATGTTTCTAAACACTCCAAAGTCGGTGAGTTAGATGTGTACTGACGTTGACAATCTCGCATTATACTTTATTACAAGACTGTGCTTAATATCTTTCTCTTACATAATGTCAACAAGTCAAAACAGACTGCTTATGATTATATGAAATGTCAATACATAAGTTGTGTACTGCCTTTTGCAGGGATAATCAGAACGCTGGCAGAGATTCGTAAAAATGTTGTTGTCACACGTTACCATTCATATATCTACATCTCAATCACAAAAATGTTAGTATTTCTTGCTACAATGTGCCTATCCGTTTGGATTATTGGGGACGACCCTTATGACTACTTTAATGGTTTCAACGCAGCCTTCGGTCCCAGATTTTTGAATGCCACGGAAATAGGGCAAACTATTGCACAGGGTGTACTTCAAGATCAAGCCACTCCCTCCATTTCTCAGACCATTATTCACCAGAACATACTTCCCTTTGAGGTTGATCCGAATGCTGCAATCAACGGTTTCCTCATCCAATTCTGCGTTGCATATGCTTGCTATTTTACAGCAAGATTTGCCTGTAAAATTTGTATACAGGGATTTAGCTTCTCTTTCCCACTCAGCCTCTCCGTCCCTGTCAGCGTTGCTTTCCTGGTGGGTATGTGTGGACTCCGTTCAGAAAACGTTTGTTTTGCCAAAAATATGTTCCCGGGTTATTTGTTCTGGACCTGTCCAAAGGGAGATTTTGCAAAAGACTTCCTGGATGACCAGAGTAGCTGGGTTTGGATACTGCTACTACTATCGCAAACCTGGATTACAATTCACATCTGGTACCCAAGCAAAGATCGTCTGGCGAGGACAGATGCATTGTTCTGTAGGCCACTCTACAACGGACTCCTAACAGACCAGGACCTTGTTCTGAACAGGAAACAGACTGACTTCAAGAAAGAAGACGACTTCGAAACGAACAAGAAGGTTGCGAGAAAACCTGAAGAAAACGACAACATCATGACTTATGAAACTGATGAAAGCTTCGACATGGACAAGGTGCCGAAAATCATTGCTTGTGCAACTATGTGGCATGAAAATTCTGAAGAAATGGTAGCTATGTTCAAGAGTGTCTTCCGAATGGATTGGGATCAAAATGTAAGACGAAAACAGCGGGAGTATTTTGGTGTGTTAGACGCTGGTTACTACGAGTACGAAACGCACATATTCTTTGATGATGCCTTCAAAGCCAAAGATGGGAGTCCTACAGCTCCTTTCGTAATTAATGATTTCGTGCGATTAATGATGCCTGCAATTGAGGAGGCCGCCTCTTTAGTTCATGAAGTTAATGTAAACATAGCTTCTCCTAAGAAAATCCCAACTCCTTATGGTGGTAGGCTGGAATTCCTACTACCTGGAAAAACAAAGTTGACCGTTCATTTGAAGGACAAGCAAAAGATTCGTCATAGGAAACGTTGGAGTCAATGCATGTACATGTACTACTTACTAGGGTTCAAACTCGCCGACAGAGATGACCTGTCTGCTGAAAGAAAGGACATAATCGCCCAAAATACATTTTTACTAGCTTTGGATGGTGACATTGATTTTCAAGCGAATGCAGTGGAACTTTTGGTGGACTTAATGAAAAAAACTCCTAACCTGGGTGCTGCATGTGGACGTATTCATCCGATTGGAACTGGACCCATGGTTTGGTATCAAAAATTTGAGTATGCGATTGGACACTGGCTCCAGAAAGCCACCGAGCATATGGTGGGTTGCGTTTTATGCTCACCCGGGTGTTTTTCGCTCTTCCGGGCAGCCGGTTTGATGGATGTTAATGTAATGAAGACCTACACAACGGAACCCTCGGAAGCTCGTCACTACGTACAATATGACCAGGGGGAAGACAGATGGTTGTGTACTTTGCTTCTCCAGCAAGGCTGGCGGGTAGAATACAGTGCTGCAAGTGATGCATTAACTCATGCTCCGGAAGGATTTAATGAATTTTATAACCAAAGAAGACGATGGGTTCCATCGACCATGGCAAATATTTTGGATCTGTTGATGAGCTACAGGCAAACCATCCGGGATAATCCTGACATCTCCTTCCCTTATGTTTGTTACCAGGTAATTTTGGCTTATCTCTGTCAACATGAATTTCGATGAGGAGACCATTCAACTCATTTTTCTTTTCAAAATTGATAACAGTTCATCCTTATGGGAGGAAGTATTCTGGGACCTGGAACCATTTTTCTTATGTTGGTGGGAGCTTTTGTTGCGGCGTTCAAGGTGGATAATTTCACCTCGTTTTACATCAATGTAGCACCCTTACTTCTATTCATTCTCGTCTGCTACTTTTGCAAAGCAAAAATTCAGGTAATCACTTCTCAAAATCTTTTTCATATATTCTCAAAACTACTTCATTTTTGAAGGAGATTTGTGCATCTTTCCCTGGAAATGATCGTGAAGAATATAAATGATTATTTTAGCTGCCATAATTTTTACATGTCTAATTTTCTTTCATTTCCGTTTTTAGTTAATGCTTGCGCAACTCCTCTCCGTGATCTACGCATTGGTAATGGTTGCTGTATTAATTGCTCTGATCCTGCAAGTACTTGAGGACGGTCTCCTAGCACCTTCATCCATATTCTTGGTAGCAATTACGGTATCATTTGTGGTGTCAGCATTGCTACATCCCCTTGAGTTTAGTTGCTTGTTGCACGGACTATTGTACTACATCACCATCCCTTCCATGTACATGTTACTGATTATTTATTCATTATTTAATCTAAATGATGTTACTTGGGGCACACGAGAAACTCCTCAAGCTATTCAACAGCAGAAACTAGAGGAGCAAGCTGAAGCGGCTCAGGCAGCTCAGGGGAAAGGTGGGAAGAAAAATGGGAAATTAAGTTTCCTTTCAGGGATAGTACCAGGGTTTGGAAATTCTCAAGGGACGGACGACAGTGAAGGGTCATTTGAATTCAGCTGTGCTGGACTTTTTAAACTTATGTGCTGCGTTCATGCCAAACCTAAAGACGACACTGCGGCGTTGATGCTAAAAATTCACGAGGATGTGCTAAAGACAAGTCGGAAGGTGGAACACATTGAGAAGTATGTGTAAAAACCTTAACTTTTTTTGTAGCTCCAATGACATCCTTAATTATTCTTTTTCGGGCTTTACCAGAAAACCACTTTCCTCGGGAATGTCTTTTGCATTACATGCTATTTACATTCTTGCGTAGGTCCCTAGCAGTCACACAAGAAATGCGACGGGGATCTTTCAGTACCTCCTCAGTGGGCTCCACTGTTGGACGTGGAAGTAAGGACCTTGAATCTCCACCGACGCCATTTATTCAAATTTTATCACCCCAGATGGAAGAGGATGAGGACGGACAGAGTCACGAAGAGAAACCGGAAGAAATTGAGCGTGACGATCTAATGAATCCATACTGGATTGAGGACAAGGATTTGAAGAAGGGCCCTGTGGACTTCCTGTCCAAAGCTGAGACTACCTTTTGGAAAAAGTTCATCAAAAAGTATTTGTTGCCATTGAATGAAGATAGAGAAAAAAAGGTTCGTATAGGTTTAGCGGATTCTAAAAATTAAATTCTTGGATTCATTTTTATTTGTAATTGATAAGAATACTCTGTTTTCGATAGAAAAAAATTCAAGGTGAGTTGCTGGATCTTCGAAACTCAGTTGTCGGGGCCTTTTTCATGTTCAACGCAGTATTCGTAACTGCACTGTTCTTGCTTCAATTGAACAAAGACAAGTTATTTTTCGAGTGGCCGTTAGGTGGAACCCACAATTTCACATACAAAGCCGCTGAGGATGAGGTAGATGGAAATTAATTTAATGGAAAACAAGTAATTATAAGACTTAATATTAGAAAGATGTGAACGAGAAAATATCTGATTAATGAATGACTTATTCTTGAACAGATCGAACTTGAGACGGCGTATCTTCAATTGGAACCCTTGGGTTTACTGTTCGTAGGATTTTATGCTATTGTGCTTGTGGTACAGTTCATAGCCATGATATGCCATCGTTGGGGGACTTTCTCTCACATCATGTGTCACACGTCAATAGGATTTTTCAGTATGTCGACTGACGGACTTGCGAAAGAAAATGCGATGGAGAAGGAGGGAGTTAAAGTTATTCGAAAGCTCATGAAACTGAAAACAGCTAATGGTACAATAATTTAAAGACAACAGCCACCATTTGTTTTCATCTTGATTTCAAGGTAGAACCTCTTAAAACGTTTACCTCTTTCCGTAGAGGACAGTCCAACAGGTAGTGTGAGCGGTAATAAAACAGACAGGCGGAAAACAATTGTGGACGTTTTCAAGCAAAACCAGAGGAAGGCTAGAATAAGTACCATGGATGGGGCTTTTAAAAAGAACTTTTCAAAACTTGAACAGCAGAATAGAAGTAAGTCATTTATTTGCTTAAGGTAAAGTTACAATACGTTAGTATAACTCGGTACAATTTGAAAATCTGTTTTTAATTTAACAAACAGCAAGTGACAAAGGCAGGCGAAAGTCAACACTAGCTCCGAATCCGGTCATAGAGCATTTGATGACAAGGCGCAAAACAGTTTTATTCAACAACAGGAACTCTGCCGTCGAAAGAAGAAATTCCCAGATGATGGATGGCTTTGGAGGTCGCCGCGGATCTCAAATGGGAAATGCTAGGGATCCCAGACGGTCGACATTCGGCGTAATTGCTTTTGTGTTTATAACTGACGGCATCACAAATAATATTTTGTTATAAGTGATTCGCGAATAGCAATACTCCTCGTAATGGTCTAAAATGATTATTAATTTTTTCAGGACACACTTGTGTGACGATATCGGGTCATTGATACTACATGTCTTTCCGTTCAATTTTCTGAGTCGCACGAGACCATAAAATAAGGAGTGGGATTCACCCTGGAAATACCTAGTTTATTTTTATTAACATAAACTTTCAATTTTGATTTGTACCACGACTGTATTTACTATTATACAGAATAAAGGCTTGATAAGTCATTCACAAGTTTTAAACAAACGAGTTAGTATTTCGTGTTGTACAATTCATCGGTGTTTATGAAGTGTGGTGATTGATTAAACCATGATAAATCTAAAACAACCATGAATATATTTCTTTCCTACTATAATATCGTTCAATAGTATCCATGTATCAGATTTTCTTTAGTGGAAATTATAAGAAGTACACTTGGACAAAAGTACTACCAAAGTTTTGCTTTCAAACAAATTCATAAGGAACAAGTTGTTTATTCATTCGGGCACAATGATGAAGATGTATCAATTATTTCATTTTAAACATATACTTCTGACTGAAGCGGTAAAATGAGCAAGAATAGTCAGAATTTTTCATTTTCAAAATCCAGCCAACACGGAATAAGCCTTGGATGATACGTAGAAAAACAAATGGATCTCCTGAAGAAAGCGCATCAAGCGGAGTCGACGAGGTTGAATAAAAAGCTCAAATCGGAACCCACAGGGTGCTCTTCACATGGCTTCCCTCTAGGAACAGCATTATAAAAGTAGCATGAAAAATTTGTTTGTGCAGTAAAGGTTATTCACTATCATCATTATGTAATTATTACACATATAGAACCTACTAGTTTGATTAACTGTCTACAAGTGACCGAGAAATGATAACTGAATAAACAAAGTAAGACTATATATTATAAATGCAATTCACAATTTACCTTACGAAAAGCCGAGCAGCACTTAAACCTCCAAGAGTGGCAACATCTCCTCTTACATGCAAAAATGACCCTTCACGTAAGCCCAAAACAGGCGGAGTTCCAGTCAGAGCGTGATACTCGGATATACGTGTTTCTCTAGTCTCCTGTCAATGGATTACAAGGTTTAAGCGTAGTCAAAAAACTTTTCGATTGTTTCCTTATCGACCAAACCTGATTAGTTCTAACAACAATGGCAAATCATGAGAAAAACAAATGTGTGTGAAGTGCTCACCCCCATATGCCTTGAAGTAGGGTCAGAGTCTAAATAATGCGGGTTTATATTGAATGGAACTAAACTGAGAGCTTCCAATGACTGGCAATGTACAATGGGCATATCATTGGTAGTTGAAATAGAAACGGTTGCTACGTTTGTTCCAGCACTGCTTCCCATGTACGGGATTCCATCCTGTGAAACAATACATACATTATAAGCAGTTCAACACATTTTGTGAATTGGAGGCAAGCAGTGTCATTTCGAAAAAAATCAGGAATCATGGGACACCAATTTCACAAAACAAATTACGAATTTTGTTAGCAAATATTGTACGTACATTCAGCACACGATTTCGAATGGCTTCGATAAGTTGCTTCTCCTGTAAAAGTTTCAAGAGGAGAAAAGTATTTCCTCCCCCAATGAAGATACACTGAGCTTGATTTATGGCACTGTGTGGGTCATCAGCCTCATTAAGACCTTTCACTATATAACCTACACGGAAAAAAATAACAAATGAATTATATTGTGTCCATACACCTGAAAATACAATGTGAAACTCGATATGAAATAAATTTTAATGGTTACAAGAAATCGTTCTTTTCACAAAAACAACTGACGTACCCCATTTATTTAACTCTGATCTCACTTTCTCCGTGTACTTTTCTTGGCTGAAGGGATTAGCGTATGGCACGAATAAAATCTCCTTTACTCCATTTCTGTAGAGATTTTCAAAAGAAATACAAAATTAGATTCAACAAACAACAATCACTTTCACTTTTGAAGTAATCACGCTGTACTCTCTGGTTACTTATGATTTCAAATTGACTGATTAACTAACATAAAAATACATAAACGTTAGTACACGCACAAGTACAAAATATTAGTGCTTATTGTTAGCAACAAATTCACACACATTTCCCACATCATTACAGGAGATGTAAGTCGGTAAAATTCTTACTTTGAAAAAAATTCAATCACATAGTCCTTAGCGTACTCCAAGTACCCTGATCCATGTAAAACAGAATTAGACAAGAGAAGGAGCTTCCTCATTCTGAAATGCACGATTTGTATTTAGTTAGAAAAACCTCGGTTAGAATCTATATACAGCTATAATAATACTTATATATATATATTTACAGTGAAGACCTTGGAACACTTCAACAGCTTACTTTTATTTTTGTTGCGGTAGATCAGTGGCTAACTAGGGATTTGAAAACTCGGGTTAGGACTTGTGATCGTATACTTTATTAGTTTCAAGAAATTGCTCTCTTCAAGGAACAACTGTGACAGTTACTGTAAGTGTTTGTCAGTCTTTCAACAGCCACAACAACCACTGCAGATGGAATGAACGAGTCAAACTGGCAGTAGCAGAATCCACTGCAGTTAATAGAAGTGATTATGAATATAGCAGTTACGAAGAATAATTTAGTGTGGTACAGTGGCACGACAGGAATGTATGTGTGTAAGCGTAAAGAGTAGACAGAAATCAAACTGGTAGCAATCTTATGCTGATGAAATCCTGTAACAAAATAACAACAGCTCATGAAGATAAAATACAAGGTAGAGATAAAAATTTCAACTTAATTGGTTCAAACGATATGTATGATTGTACCATTTTATATTCATTCGCACTTAGTACAATACTGTCAACTTCTACAATCTTATATACTTTTAAATATAAGTACGTAGATTCTACATGTATACGAGTGGAAAATTTGACACTCATAAATGCATCACCGCTTTGAAGTAAAGCCAAAAAATTATTCCGAAGGGCTTCAAGACCTCCTAGCAATATAATTCCTTTGCAGACCAAAGTAAACTTACAATAAATAAACAGAATATGAGGAGTGCATAAAATATGAGTCGAGTCGCTACGCTTACATCCCAATCTACAGATACTACATATCAAAGCGCAAATACAAAATGATTTTAAATACATAACATCTAAGTGCATAACCTTCAAAATTAGATATATAAATTAACAAGGAAATAGCCACAAAACCATATTTCGAATGAATGAACAATGAGTTTATGATTCTTTGAAAATCTTCCGCTCGAACCTCAAATTAATTTCCCATTCAACGTTTATCAAAAGTGATCAGCATTAAAGTAATCGACTCATGTTTTTACTCATCACCAGAGATTATACTGAGTCAGTTATTAGTCACTACTACATACATATATTCATCTTTAAAATGTATCTTTTAACAGCAATTACGCTGTACGAGTCCTTAATTAGTTAACTGAATCATCCTGCGCCGGCCGTATCTTCAGATACTTAAAATCATTCGAGTCATACAGCTAATTGGCAGAATATCTGGTATAGATACATACATACACAGTCTGTGTAGTCATAGCCTTAGGCACGGACTAATAATTTATCCTCTGTTTTTGTCCTTATACTGTACCGCCCATTCCCTCAGAATTGTTCAAATGAACAGAGGAGCTCATTGTATGAGAATTTATAGGTACAGAAATTCCCTTTAAACTGTTCCGCAACAATAAGAAAAAGGGACAAAATAATAGTTTACAACTGAACCTCTGCAATCATTAAGCTCCAACTTGAGTGCTTTGGACTCTTTACCATACTCGCTCCTTATATTGATTTTAAATCACCACAACCCTTAAATAAAGTCAACAAACAGCCAAGACTGTGACGTTGTAAGAAATTTTCAAGGAAAGTAAATCAGATTTAAAAACGGATGAGCTGCAGCGTATGCATGCATGATGAAAAGTCATGGAAGTTGTGAAATGAATGACATTCTGCTGATAATATTTGATGATGCAGAGGTTATTAACTATAACTATGCAATGGGCTGGATCTGTGCGTTGAAAAAGCTAAAATAATTTTAGTATCACCCGACCCAAACAGTAACCAGCATATACCAGATATTACTAGATCCAAGAAAAACAACAACAACGCATATAATCTATCTGGTAATGAAGATGCATCCGCTCATGTAATGCTGTAATATTGCAGGGATTTTGTTGATTTTTACATTATGGCCTTGCGGATGTGCCAGCTTCAGCTTATTTCTTACCCGCAGTATCGAAACCCCAACTTCAAAACTGAAGAGAGACCAAAAAGTACTCAACTAGCATAGCATGGAAAATATACTAAATGTACATGGTGTATTAACAATAAAAAAATAAAACATCACAGTTTATATATGCCAATGCCAACGGCCACAGCCACAGCCACAACGCAAAATAAACCCGATCATACAGTCCAATGAAGAACAATACAAACTTAGAGAAAAAATACAGTAACATTAAAACAACAATGTACATTCGGAAGTAAACAAGAAAATGACACTGCTGTTGTTTTTCCCTCCCTACTCCACAATTGATCCATACATGAGAAATTACAGTTCTATCTGTTTGCTACTTTAGTTGCTCTATTCAAAAACAATTGCATTTAAATTCCAGCACTATTCATTTAAAAATGTAATCATTTAATTTTTTATCCCATGATAAAAACATTTCCCTTTGACTTTAAGTACGGCTGGGAAACCTGGCCAAACCAATCCAGGCACAGCCTCCCATACAACTTGTCCATCATTTTTTTTATATTTACATATCTCGATGGCTTCACCATACAAGCAGTTTCCCCACTGAACTTTTAATACACTCTATTAAGTAACTCCATACGCACAAGCCCAATACCTATCAGAAACCTCAATGGTAGTGTTACTGTCCTACTGGTTGGTGATGACAGATGGTCCCTAGTCCCTACACACAGACTCCAAAAGTAAAAAGAAAATATGTAAATGCATTTAAACCCCTACACCATCCCATTACCTAATAAAACTGACGACAATATCCCTACTCCTCGTTTCGTAACTTCAAAACAAGTTCGACTTTACGGATACACTCCACCAACGACTAATAACTTCTTTAAAAACAGCCGTCCCTCCTCAGCTCCACTGACAGTGAGACCCGTACTATCTGTATACCGAAGAACTTGAAATTGAAACTCCATATCCAAATGGTACTAATGAATTTGCATAATGATCAATAATATAACGCCATTATTTTATGACTTAATTTTACCCTCTACAAACAAAAGGAACGGAAGGAAATGACATTTCCCTTAATAAACCCCATTATCCATCCCCACCGAAAAGCTCACTTTACACATCATAACTTAATTCTCCCAAGCAATTAATACGCTCTCACCAAGGCCAGACCGATACTGGGTCTGTAAAATTAAAAAACCAATCCCATCATTATCAGTAATCAAGTCTCAGCCCATTCCGTTATCACCACTGCAACCAAATCCTCCAGAGTAATCAAAATATTTGTTTATTTTTGGAAATGTCAAAAACCTATCCATCGTTATGAGCCTACAAGAACCGCACCGCTCAAACAACAATCAAAAAATTGAATATTGAAATTTGTAGTACCCAAGTAGTGACAATCTTCCTAAAATGAAAAAAATACTTTCTTAAAAATAACTTTAATTACTTCATTACCAAATTAAGTACCAATACTAATTCTACACTAAACAACAAACTCTTCATTTAAAATTAGAATAGTATATGCAAAATACCTTTGACCGGCTTCTTCCCTTCGAACTATTTCAGTCCAACTTGAGGCACAAAATAATTGACGGAATTATTCCTATACCCGGGATTTCAAAAATTCCACTGGCGGATTACTGTCAACAAGAAACAAATGCAATTATTTAATGTTAATTACGACAGGGAAGACTGACAGTGAGTCAAGGAGTAGTTACTCTCCAGTGAGTGACTATATACATACAAGAGATGTGTATACTTACTAAAAATCAAATAAATATTACAGCTGGTTCAATCATTGATAATGTGCTGGACCTGCCTAACACACAAAGTTTCGATACGATGAACCTTAACTCCGTAACAAGTAAAGTAACAGCTTTAGAGAATAACAAGTATTACGAGTTCTTTTGCGTATAAACGTTTCAACTATATATGTAATTCCAAGATTAACTATAATACAAATAAGTATATGTACAGGCGGAGTAGGTGATTTCCAGTTACAAAATATGTAACTTACAACGAGAGCCTTAAAAGTTCAACTTTCAATCAGATGAGGTTGAGATCATTGAGATGTCTTACCTTCCAGTCAGCAACATAATACATATTGCTTTTGCTCTATGGTTTTTTTTTAAATAGCCACATAGCCACTAGCCACCCAGTCAACCATCATTCAGACTGACAGATTAGTCAGAGAGTTCAAGAGTTTCACTCTTCCTCTGACCCGACCTGTAACTTCTGTTTTTGACTTTTGTTCTCATGTTAACTTCTGCTATATGAACGTATGGTATGATGCTTATTGGGACTACCAAGAGAATATTTTTCGTTCGTTAATTACTCACGAATAGACAGTCACAGGGTGTGATTATATACAGTAAACAAAAAGAAGGTAACTTCTAAACTAGATAAGAGGCTCAAGAGATGATGCAATGTACCGTGCCATTTGGTACGGTTTAAGTAATTCCTGTAAGTTTGTACCCAGTGAAGCTTCTTGGGATAATTATGCATATTGAGCTAAACGTAAATAAATTCCATTGGGGTCTTGGATGCCTGACGAGGAATATTAACACTGGGTATATAATGTAATTGAAATTAGATAGCTGTAAGGTTCAATGAAATAATGATAGTGGGAAGGCAGGAGCATATAGAGCGCCCTTGATTTCCTGCAATGAATTTATAGATATGATGGCATTGCTTTAAATTAAGTTTATAAATTAGGCAAGGACAAAATTAATTAATTAGTCGTTGGGGCTAATTTTCTGAGACGGAGGTTCTCGTAATGGACGACAATGTTCCTTGTAACATTTGTAAGACTAAATTATATGTGCATAGTGCGCACTCATTCCTTACAATACCTTGTTGTATACTACAAATTAGGGGAATATGTGAGGTTAAAAATTGAAGTAAGTTTTTTTATGGACTTATGATTTACTTCATTGAAAAAATCAGGCAGCTGGAGGGACTTATTTGTGTGTGAGAGTACTTAGGCTTCATTCTTTTATTACGTCATCAGAAAAGGGGGGAGAGGGGGTTATTAGGAAATGACGATGATGACAGGTGAGAAGGAGAGGGGGGTTTGTTTTTTTCAAAGCGGACAGCGACGAAAGTCACTTTTTTTTGGAAAGTTGCTTTATCTTCTCTCTGTCACATTTTTAATTTTTTGCAAAACAACTTTTCTGGCCTTAAAAAGCAACTACCTCTGCTATCACTCGAGGGTAAAAAAATGCTTTTGCATGTGACTTTTAAACGAAAGGTCCGATTGGTAATTTTAAGGGCTTAAAGTCGATTGGAGACTTTAAATAATGTGCGTGAATATTTTCAATGTCTCACCTGAAGGGGTTTTAGAGTTATTGGCATATATCAACAATTTTTTGGCATCGTTGCTATCTAAGAGCTATCATAGCTACCATTTAATTAGCATTGCAAAAATTCTAAGGGTGTTCTTCACTAGCGATTTGCTTAAAATTTGGCACAAATGTCCCTTAATATTATGTAAATCTATGTCCAAAAGGGTATGTTGCGCCAACGAAGGGTTCACACTGTAGAAATTAATTTGCGTTAAAGTAGACCTATTGGTTACCGCAGTTAGCGTAAGATTATTGAAACATTGATCGTTTGAAGCAAAAAATAATAATAGTAGAATTCTTTGAAACATTAATCTTTTGAAACAAAAAATAATAATGATCACATTATTTGAAACAGATCTTTTCAAACAAAAAAATAATAATAAAGTTAACGAATAAATCGGCTAAAAAGAAATTTTGGAACGGAAAAGTCTTTCATATCATAACGATACTACAACTACTGGCATGACAGGAAATCACAGAAATCTACTCACATTGAAGTGAGCGTTTGGTGTGTGCTAACTAGCAGTACATACCGCAGAACCCAACATCTATCTCTCTCTCACCTCCGCGACAGACAGGGGCAACGGGCTTTGAAGCCATTCCTCAACTATGGTAGTTGAATACATTCAGTGCTCGACTACTCCTGTCCAGAGCTGCGCTCAAGTTCAAGTAGACCATGAGTATTTTAAATAATGGTCAAGTGTGAATACTATTTTTCTATTTCTATTTTGAAAAAGACTTGACAAGTTCAAGTTGGGGTCATGATCAAGTCATGGTTAGTGGTCGGACCAATTCAGTTTAAATTGCAATTTTACAATTCAATTCAATTCAGTTCAATTCAATTCAGGGATTTTTCAATTCAATTCAGTCGTTTACTGAACCGAATAATTCAATTCACCTGTTGAATCGAATTGAATTGTTTTCTTTGAAGTCCAATTCAAAACAATTTCAGGGTGAATCAAAACCGATATTGTAAGAATAAGTTTAGCACCATCTTTGTGCCAATATAACGAACATTTAAACGTATGTGTTAATATTTTTAGGGTGGCGTCAGGTCTCTTATATGATAGTGTTGTCCGTGGATACTCCGAACCATTGTTGTTCAAACTTTTTGTGAACATTCTTTAGGCCACTCTCTTGGAGGTGTTCTTTATTGGTTGAATTTGGAATGCGTGTTTGTACGTAAAAAACAACAACGACAAACTGTTCCACCGATTTCAATGGAATTTTTTTTATACTTACCAGTCAGTACTACTAGCTTAATTTTTTCAAAAATTATCAAAATTTTATTTTTTCAAAATTTTGCACTTTTATTTTTTAAATGAGCTCAACATAATACTATAAAAAGGGTAAGGAGAGATGACCTTAGCTGACGCGCCACCCTAGCCACCTTGGCAGTATTTAAATATGCTCTGCGAACCAAATGGTTTACAATTCAGTTCAGTTCATAGAGTAAACTGAATTGAATTGAATTGTTTTTTACTGAACCGAATTGAAACCCAAATTTTAATCCAGTTCAGTATTCGAACTGGATTGAATTGTAAATTTTGAATTGAATTGAATTGTTCCGACCACTAGTCATGGTCAAGTCAAGAGTTGTCCCGGGTGTATTTGGCCAGGTTCAAGTTACGCGAAACGTACCTGAATACTTGACCCTGAATTTTCAAGTAATTGTCTGGCCATGAACCGTCAAGTTTAAGACCGACTGAAAAATATACTTGACAATCAGGGTCAATTCTAGTTTAGGGTCAAGTCTGGGATTTACTTGACGTGAGCGCAGCTCTGCTCCTGTCTGCCTATATTAATAAATACATCTCATTTTTGCTACAATGTTTAAGTCCAGCATTGTATTGGAATAAAATAATACATAAATACATGGTTTAATTACGGCATTATACTTGCAGATGTATCCATATGTAACAAATACTAATTGTAAAAGAAATAAATAAACTTAGCAGCAAAAAAGCTTAAAAGTAAAGTTGCTTTTTCGCCCTTAAAAGTAATAAACAAGTTATGATGCAATAATTATTTTATAGTACAAAAATATGCAGGAACAATGAAATTATTTATTGAAAAAGCAACGCGATCACACTATTCTTAATTCACACAAATATTTTGTAATATAATATGTTATTACAGATTCCATTTTCTTTCGTATGGTATTCCCGAAAATGCATAAAACAATAGTTTGTGTAATTTTATCATAAAATGAATTTCTGCTAAAGCCACTACACATTTTTATCTACATCCAACGTTTGCCTTACAAGAAAAAAATCAAATTTTGTAAGCGAAAAGAAAAAGTTCATTGCCGAAGTGATCCTCTGCTCCAAATTCCAACATGCTTAAATAATTATAAAATTCCAAAGTTACCTGCACCAGATTATCACAGATTGCGTAATATTCGCAGAAGGCAAAGAAAAACATATTACAAAAACATGTGTGAGAAAAAGTTCTTTATTAAATCATGTGTGATCGCGTTGCTTTTTCAATAAATAATTTCATTGTTCCTGCATATTTTTGTACTATAAAATAATTATTGCACCATAACTTGTTTATTACTTTTAAGGGCGAAAAAGCAACTTTACTTTTAAGCTTTTTTGCTGCTAAGTTTATAACAATATTTTCGTATAAGTACTTCAATGCAGAGCGATGTGAAAAAAATTGTACACAAAATTTTTTTTTGTAAAAACGAGTTTGAAGCTCAAAAAACCGAACAAACCCGAAAACTAAAGTAATTTTTTACACTCATAATTTAATATTCAAAGACAAACTGCCTATCTTAAATTTTTTGTCGCAAAGGAAGGTCACCTCACGATTTTTTTCCGGATCAAGGCAGTAATATTTCGGTTTTTTCAGAAAAATTACAATGTAAATTGGTTCACATTCAAGATTTTTTTTCACTATGGGCCCACTCTAATGTGATCATTTTTAGAAGCTTAAACGACGAGACTGCATTGGTACCACAATTTAAAATTTAAAAATGTGTCACATTAGAGTGGGCCCGTCTTCAAAATCGAGAAAAACCGAAACGGGTAATTCATATACATATACACATAAGGGGCCATGCAAGTGTATTTATACGTAAACACGCAGGATTGTCTTGTGGAGGTGAGAGGCGCGCTGTCGTGCAGCGTAACGAGTACGTAGCCCTTACATGTACACAAACAACCGCATGGCGCAGCTCCGCGTTCCTTCTTCCGTCACGCCAAATAGTCCCACTTATTTCTTATTATATGTTTTACATGATTGGTCCTACACCAGTCAAAATTGGTGTGAGGGTTGACGACGACATTCGAAATACATGTATGTACATTACATGTACTTTACATTAAAAAAATGTTCAACCTTGCACTGTCCGCTTTGAAAAAACAAACCCGGGGGCTAGCGAAAAATGACGAATATAAATCATCCGCGCGAAAATGCGAATTTCCCGGTTTAAAAGTGTTGTTTTGTTTTGAAACACACTAATTTGTTGGCGTTCAAACAATACCACGCCGGAAAATGACTACGTTAATTTTTCGCTCTAATATGCAACTCATAAAAGGTGTCAGTTGCAATTCATAATGTCAGGGGCATTTCATATATTTTGTGATGACGTAATTAATACGGGAGGGGGGGGGGTCGAGACTGGTGTGATTTATAATAATGATCTTCGTGGAAGGGGGAGGGGGGTTTGAAATGAGGAAAAATCTGATGACGTAATAAAAGAATGAAGCCTTATTAGAATATATTTGGGGCATACTGAGACGTAGTACCGGCGCTTCTTACGTAGGGGGCGTCACATGTAATCGAAATTGATGGGGGTGTTTGTGTACGGAGTCACTTGAGACTGGGTGGTTCCATGGGATGGAAATGGAAGTATGAAAATAATTATTTTTATGTCTTGACGTCGAGAAGGGGCCTCCATTATAAGGTTTATCGCCTTATATTTATAGCTTCCAACAATAAATTTCCTTGGATATTATTTTTGTCCCAGGAAACTGAAGCGATCGTTCTTTTCAAATAACATCAGGGCCCATTTAGTCTTTTATTGACCTTCTGAAGCACTCTTGCCGTTCAGTTAAATCGTCAATTATTGTTTATAGTTGTGACATTGTACATGGGGAGACTGCCAAGAATGCCTATTATGTCAAATTTCGGAATGAACTTGCTAATTGTAAGGAAGACACACACACGATGATGCAGATGTAAGTCGTATATTTTATTTTATTGCTTTGTTCATTTGTCTTACGATAATACCGAGAATGTAACAATCTAATTTAAAGTATGACCATGTCTCCAATTACGGTCAAGAACCCCCGTCGTTCAGTGTCTATTAATTTTTTATCTTATTGGAAGCCATACACCAGGATGCAAATTTATTCTGATTTGAGAAGGAAATTTTTCGGGTAATTGTTTGGAAAAATCCACATTGCAGTGTCACAAAACTGCCGGCGGCTTGTTGAATGACAACGTGAAATTGCGATAAAACAAACCCATTCTGACAATGAGTAACTTGTGTAGACCTTTAGTAAATACAACCTTCACGTAAGGCTGCTGCAGGGTGGCTTAAACTAATTTACTCCTTGTCACGCGTTAAATATTTACGTAAAAAAATAGGTCCATCCTTGACCCTATCGTGAGAATTGAAAGGGTTGCAAATCCACCTGACAGAGTCAATTCAGAAACAATCAATATGCAACTCTTGCATTACTTATTTTAAATCTAAAATCGATCCCCAAGATTTGGAAACTGTAGGATCCTACGACTGGATCACGAAGAATATACATTAAAAATATCAGTAAAAATCGTAGATCCTTGTTCAATCTCATTAGTAG